>CM060599.1:1968788-1973788 GCA_030578255.1 Tiaroga cobitis | reverse complement strand
ACGTGGACATACCCTCCGTCGAGGAGACCGTCGCTGTGCACCTGTGCTCGGGCTGGGCTTATATCCGGTCTCTCCACGTCAATTACTGCAAGAAGTCACAGGTGTTCGTCATTTGCACTTGGCCTACTTATGTACCGCTTGCCTCCTTTCTCTCTCTCCCATTACAGACCGCGCTGAACCTCGCCCCCCTCGCCACAGTCACTAAATGTTTTGATTAGTTATTGGTTTTTAAACTCTTCACATGCAAGTTTAAAATATTCTGTCTGACCCCCCAGTGTGAGTTTAAGGCAACCGTTATTTAGAACCATAGACAGTAAAGGAAATGGACACAGCGAGCCCATAGATTTCAACAGGGAAAACTGAAGCCCGTTAGAAGCACTCACTTCCTGATGGCTGAGCGACTGCGCCGGCTCAAACTGAGCTTGATGACGGAGATGTGACGTGAGCAACCTAGTAGCTGTGCCAAGAGAAATCTGAATCATTCCCTTCCGAATCTTGCAGAGCCGGAGAGCGTGAGCAGGAGCCGTCCATGAGCTAGCAGCAGGAGCAACTCTATGACTCTTGGTGCGTTCTATTATTTATCCGTGTCGGAGTTCCGACTAGGAAGACAGACGTTGCCTAGCAACACGCATCAACACGCCCCCTTTCCTTGGATTTTCCCGCTCGGATTTCGGACAACCGTCAGGACACAGAGCAAGAATTCCGATACGGAATCCAAGATGGCTGCGGCATGTGTGACTTAGTATGAATTGTTTTCATTGTTTTTGGACCGCTTTGGTTGTTTAAATGAAGATTTCAATCACTCGTATTACTGCAATACCTTACTGCGTCCGTATCACTGCCTGTGGGTATGGGAATCGGTCTTGTTGTGAGTGCAATATTGAATGAAGCCTTGTTTCAAACGGGTGTTACTAACGTGGCTAGCGTTGCTAACAGAAGATAAACTAAAACATGAAATTAAGTGAAAATTTTAGAAGTTCAAATGGCTGAGTTTTGATAAGCGCCTGGTACTCGGCCAGTGCTACCATAGCAACAGATTTCCGGGTGGCGTCCATGTTTTTTCTCCGACTCGGACGCGCAAAACATACCAGAACGCTTGAAGTGTGGAAATGGCGTCATATCCGAGGGCCGAGTCGGTTCGTTGACAATAATAGAACGCACCATCTCTATGGGTTTCTCCCTTGACTTTATGCCTCCACGTCCCCCTGATGCCTATGACCCTCCCTAAAAACAGATTTATATTTAGCATTTACTCAGAGAAGCACGTGTTGGTTATAGGGTCATTACAAAGTGCTCCAGTCTACACGCATCACCAAGGGCAACGGCGTCCGCAGGACTAATGTGACAGCAGTGTCAATTCCTAGACGTGTGGAGAGCTATTCCAGGCGTTTCCCCTTGGCTGATGGGGATAATTCAACACAGGTATTCTCTTCAGTTCAGGCGCAGACCACCCTGCGTCAGGTGTGGGTCCGTCACTGGCTTTGCCTCAAAATGGCCCATTCTGTCTTTAGGGTTTAAATGTTTTGCAATCGGCTGATCTTCACAGAACAGTGCTTTCGGTGAGTGATTTAATCTCACTTATCTCCTAGTCTTGACTACGTTTTTGCACAGTTGTTGCCGCTTTGGGTGATGACGCTGTGCTTATGTACATGCTGATATGCGATTACTGCTGTTATGCTGCCCTGTATTCAGTTCAACTGGCAATTCTGATCTGACTGAGTCTGTGCACAGTTGTTTCCGTTTCGGCTGATGACACTGTACTTATATGGATATTGATATGTGATTGTGCTGTTATGCTGCCCTGTATTCAGTGTAGCCTGATATTCTAGCTGGTATTCAAATTCTGGTGTACTTGAGCTGAGCAGCTCATTGGTCTGTCCCTGCCTATCAGCTGTGAGCACTCTTAGAGGAACAACGCTATTGGCTGTTGTTCTACTCTGTAATTTGGTGTAGCCTTAGCCCGGTATCTTCACCTCTGCACAGTGGGACTGATTCTGTTCCCGCAGCGTCAAGCTGACGTGATACTGAATTTAAATGATTGCTAAATGGTGCCAGGATACTGATGTAGACCTGGTGATTTATCCCGTGTCGAATGTTTGGCGCTTCCTGGAGCACAGACTGGATAATAGCGGGAGTTTTGCACCCACGCTGAAGGGATACGTGGCCGCTATTGCTTCGTTTCGTTCCCCGGTTATGGCCAGTCGATCGGAAGGCATGGTCCAGTGGTCCCATTCTCAGGGGAGCGAGGAGCTTTTCTTTCACGGCCGTCTTCAGTGCCGTTGTGGGATCTACCTCTAGTTTTGAGGGATCAATCTCTACCGCCTTTCAAGCCCTTGGTTTCGAAAACTGTTAAGGAGCTCTCCATGAAACCGGCTCTGCTCCTTGCCCTTGCTTCAGTTAAGCGCATTGGTGACTTGCATGCGTTCCTGTGGATGTTGATATTATCTGTTTCGGATCCGGCAACCGCAGTGTTAATCTCCGGCCGAGACAGGGCTACGTCACTCTCTACTCCTTTCAAAGCACAGGTTGTTTCCCTGCCCGCTTTATCCGCTGAGCCGTCATCCTCACGTGATGCTGACGCTCAAGAGCGCTGTTTGCCCTTCAGGGCTTTGCGGATCTATGTGAATCGTGCGACCGCCTTCATTCAGTCGGACCAGCTTTTCGTGTGCTTTGGTGGATGTACTGGCGTGAACTGTCTCAAAACAGAGACTCTCACTGGATTGTGGACGCTGTCGCTCTGGCTTACACGCTGGGGAAGGATTGTCCACTTAACATCAGAGCTCATTCGACAAGGGCGGTTGCCTCTCCGTGGGCCTGGTCTAGAGGCATGTCTGTCCAGGATTTAAGCTTTGTTGCTGGTTGGTCTTCTCAGAACACCTTCGCCAGATTTGACAAGCTCTATGTACCGTCTGTGGCATCTCAAGTGCTTTGGTAAGTTAATTTCCCGACTCGTGTGTTGAGAACTGTTCTAGTGTTTGACACAGTTGTTACCGCTGTGCTGTTGGCTCTGTGTATACTTTGCTCCTCACTTACGTTGGGACCTGCTGCTAGTGTTAACACAGTTGTTACCGCTACTACTACATGCATTGAGTGCTTATTGTGTTATATCTGCCCTGGTTTCAGTGCAGCCTTCGCTTTCATTGTGTTTAATATGCAAAGTTTGATTGGGTTGGGGCTGGTGTTTCATTGGTCTAGTTCTGCCTATCAGATGCGAGCACTCCTAGCGGCGCGGCTATTGGCTGACTGTCGGTCTCTTTAGCCGAGTTTAAGATATGCTCACTTGTGTCCACCTACTGGTGTAACGATGTAATTGAGACACTTTATTTGAAGCATTAAGTTACTTTCAAAAGTCGATTTGCTCTATTTTGATCACTACTGTAGACATTAGTGTTATATCTGAACTATAAACTTTTATCCAGTATTTCTGTGATAATATGAATGATTGTAAGACAGAAATAATGTTACTGTGTGCTGAAAAGACTGTTAGTGAAACTTTCATATTCATGACAACGGCTCTCTCTGGATCAGAACACAGGACTGAATCGCTGTCATTTAGGAATCAGATCGAGTGTGTGTTTGAGTCGAGATTGCCTTCTTTTAACGATTAATCGTGCAGCTCTGACTGACACTAACAGTCCTCTCTCACTCTCTCACTCTCAATTCAATTTAATGAGCTTTATTGGCATGAAAAATTGTACATTTGTATTGCCAAAACATTTATGAGCATGAAAATAAAAAATCTCTCTCTCTCTCTCAGGCGAGATGCGGGTCTGTACGGTCTCTTAGACGAGATCACGAGCAGTGCTGATGAAGGTGAGTCCCGGTCACAAGATCACGATGTCTCTGCAGTGGCGATGTGTGTGTGACGTGTGTGTGTGTGTGTGTGTGTGTTTCAGTGCCCAGGTGCCTGTCGGTGGGCTCGGCCTGTCTGCTGGCTCTGCTGAGATGGGCGTCCTCGTTCCACGGCTCTCTGTTCCCTCATCTGACCGTGAGTACGAGCGGTCCAGCGCCTTCTCAGCGCCACACACACACACACACACACACACACACACACTCTTAAACACACGTCTCTGTTCCCTGATCTGACCGTGAGTACGAGCGGTCCAGCACCTTCTCAGCGCCACACACACACACACACACACTCTTAAACACACGTCTCTGTTCCCTCATCTGACCGTGAGTACGAGCGGTCCAGCGCCTTCTCAGCGCCACACACACACACACACACGCACACACACACACACACACACTCTTAAACACACGTCTCTGTTCCCTCATCTGACCGTGAGTACGAGCGGTCCAGCGCCTTCTCAGCGCCACACACACACACACACACACACACACACACACACACACACACACACACACACTCTTAAACACACGTCTCTGTTCCCTCATCTGACTGTGACTACGAGCTCTCCAGCGTCTTCTCGGCGCCACACACACACACTCTTAAACACACGTCTCTGTTCCCTCATCTGACTGTGAGTAAAAGCGATCCAGCGTCTTCTCAGCGCCACACACACACACTCTTAAACACTGGTTTCTGCTTCTGTTTGCTAGCTGAGCCGCGATGAGATGGTGGCAGAGTTCTCACAGATGCTGGACTGGTACGTCATCTTATCAGCCTATGATCGTTCACGTCTGTCTGGAGTCTGTATCAAGTGTTGATTGCATTGTGAAGATGGATATAATGCTCCTCTGATTCAATCCCTTCTGTTGAAACTCAATGCAAGCATATTAATGGGTCCTGAACTGAGAAAGTTTATGAGCCTCTGGTCTGAAGGACTTACAGAAACCACAGGTGGCGTGTGTGTGTGTGTGTGTGTGTGTGTGTGTGTGTGTGTGTGTGTGTGTGTGTTTCAGGTCTGACGGCGCTCTGAGGAGCTTCGCTTGGCATCCGCACACGGATAAGTTCGCTGTGGCGTTACTGGACGACTCCATCAAGATCTACAAATCCCACAGGTATTCCAGCGGACACAAACACAGCTCTTACACAG
>CM060599.1:1913788-1961288 GCA_030578255.1 Tiaroga cobitis | reverse complement strand
ACACCGTCGGCTCTCTTCAGGTGACACACACACACACACACACCGTCGGCTCTCTTCAGGTGACACACACACACACACACACCGTCGGCTCTCTTCAGGTGACACACACACACACACACACTGTCGGCTCTCTTCAGGTGACACACACACACACACACACACACACACACACACACACACACACACACACCGTCGGCTCTCTTCAGGTGACACACACACACACACACACACACACACACACACACACACACACACACACCGTCGGCTCTCTTCAGGTGACACACACACACACACACACACACACACACACACACACACACACCGTCGGCTCTCTTCAGGTGACACACACACACACACACACCGTCGGCTCTCTTCAGGTGACACACACACACACACACACACACACACACACACACACACACCGTCGGCTCTCTTCAGGTGACACACACACACACACACACACACACCGTCGGCTCTCTTCAGGTGACACACACACACACACACACCGTCGGCTCTCTTCAGGTGACACACACACACACACACACACACACACACACACACCGTCGGCTCTCTTCAGGTGACACACACACACACACACACACACACACACACCGTCGGCTCTCTTCAGGTGACACACACACACACACACCGTCAGCTCTCTTCAGGTGCCATACACACACACACACACACACACACACACACACACACACTAGAGATGCGCGGTTGGTGGTTACAGGATAAACCACGGATCGGGCGGATGACGTGACGGAAAAAAAATATTTTAATTCAATTCGGGCGGGTGGCGGGCGATTGAATCAAATGAAAAATATATGTATACATTGTTAAAAATGATCTGACTATACCTACATCCCAAAAAAAATCGAGCACACTTTGAAATATTCAAATGTTCATCAGGCAGCGAGTCGAGTCTATGAGACTGCTTGTTATTATCAGAGATGGCAACGCCGGCGGAGGAACGTGACAAACTCAGAAAAAAAAGAGAATTAAAAACAAAGGAAATAGAAGGTCAGAAAAGTGTTGCCTGGAATAAGTTTTACAAAGTGGTAAATCACTAAAAAGTGACCGTCAAAAATTCATACCAGTTTTTTAAACATTGTTTGAAGCTGAATGTGAGCATGTTGCTGTTATTTTCAGCGTGAGCCGCTTTACAAACGGCGCCCCATACAATAGCAGCATGTGGAAATGATGTGCCAAAATTCTATTAGGCTACAATGAAAATATTGTACAGTAGCCAATCAGATAAGGTCAGGTTTGCTGAAGTGCGTTTCATTTAGGCTATTTATTTATTTTTGTCCCTGCGCGCCGATCGCAGACGAGTTCACTGCTGATATTCTGAGAGCTTTCTAAGCCTTGTATCGCCCAATCAGCGGATGGCGGGCGGGTGCGGTTTTCAAAATTGGTCAAAACGTTGGTGCGGATGGATGGCGGACGGATGATGAGTTTTGTGATGCGGTTGCGGATGAAATAATAGCCCATCCGCGCATCTCTAACACACACACACACCGGCTGACCGCTGGCGTACGGGACCAATATATCGCTCTATCATGGTGACGATATACACTGACAGTGTGCTGTAGGACTACTAGGGTTGGGAATCGAATACTTGAGGTCTGGAATCGGATACTTGTTATAACACTGAAATGTCGATTCCTCTTATCGATTTCTTTGTGTACATTTTAATATGACTTTAAACAATTCATGCGTAAGATGAGTCTGTTTTCTGTGTTGTTCACAGATGTGTATCAGTATATTGCATCCGTGCAGCTCTTAAAGTGACAGCACTAATATTCCTGCTTCCATCTCTATAATAACACTAATCAAACAACAAAAGACTAAGAGAGCATTCACTCGTTCTTAGGGGTTTGACGGTTATTATATAACTGTGAGACCGACGGTTATAGTTGAACACGTCATTAGAACTCTATAACCGCCAAAACCGTGTTATTAAAATATTTTTTACAACATTTTTTTTATCATAGAGAATGTTTAAATGATATCAGCTTACGAGGGAGGCGGAGTTGGTGGTGCTTCAGAGGCTGAATGCTGGAGATGATTCGGGAGAGGTCTGATCTTGGAGATCTCCTTAATAAACGGAGGTCTGAAATCTCTGCCCCTTTACCGATCAGAGCGCACGCTGACAGGGAGTAAAGCCTTGTTTATACTCGACGCGTCCGCACGAGCGCGAATGTGCGCACGGCAAAAATGACGTCATTGCGGTGTGGCCGGTCGTGCGCGTTGGGTGTGCAAGACCCCATTTCGCTTGGCGGTGTGCACGGGTTTTTTTGTAACAGCGCGCGGCGCCGCATCCGAGGATGAACGACTTCCAGCCGAATCTGCCCGAGCATGTACGTTGTGTAGGTGTTCTTTAGCTTGTTGATTCTTGTTACAATTAAACATTTAGCAATAAGACTAAATGTGAATGATATCCAAGTTGTTGTTTTTTTTACCTTATTGGAATTGATATTAGTAATCGATAGGAATCGGAATCGATAAGCAGAGTCGAAATCGGATTAGTTAAAATTCAAGCGATACCCAACCCTAAGTACTACTGAAAAATCCTCTCTGTTATCTGCATACCGACAGCTCAGATGGCCAGACAGTGACGTTACACATGAACTGATAACTATAGGTTGTGTTCTTTGTGTTGTACCAGCTGGACCAGCTTCCAGAGGAGATCAGATGTGCTCCTACAGTAGTCACATCCAAATCCAGACTCAAAACACTTCTGTTTAGCTATGCATTTACTGAATGAGCACTGTGCCACTGTTCGTCCGACTGTTTTTACTCTACTTTATTTAATTTTTTATTCTAAACTGTTTTAATTATTTCCTCCTATGTAAAGCACTTTGAATTACCATTGTGTATGAAATGTGCTATATAAATAAACTTGCCTTGCCTTGCCTTGTAGGGTTTGGGAGACGCGCATGTGGACCTGTGAGAGATGGCCGTGTCTGAAAGGCAGTTGTCAGGTAAGAAAACGTCTCGGTTACTTATGTAACCCTCGTTCTCTGAAGGAGGGAACAGGAGACGTTACGTTGACATGCCGACGTAATTGAGATCAGGAAGCCTTATCATCTTTGAGTATCTACAGAACGAGCCAATGAACGTTGGCGTGCGTGAATCGCGTCATGCGCCCCGCCCCACAGTTATACGGAACTTTTGTTTTTCGCTGAGGAGCCGAGATCGTGACGGACGTACATCGACGGTTACCAACCGTGGCGACGGGATGCAGCGTCTCCCGTTCCCTCCTTCAGGGTTACATACGTAACCGAGATGTTATCTTTCAGTCGGTCACGTTCGACATTACTTCGACATGTCGACGTAATCGGGATCCACTATGGAAAACGCCACGGTTGCTGTCAGATCCAGCGCCATATGCAAGACTCTCAGACCCCCTACTGACTGGGGCGGAAGGCCTGTGTAGAAGGAGTGCGAACTGCTGCTCCGTGTAACCCATACAGAGAGAGGGACGCTGCGGAGCCACAGCCTGCTCGAAGGGAGGTAACGTGGAGGATACACGGATGGACTGGCCGATGTCACTGGGGTGGCTCCAGCCTGAGAAGGAGAAGACTCTGCCAAGGGAAAGACACGGGCTCACCGCAGGGAGCTGATTGTGGAAGAATACACATATGGGATCACCGCAGGGATCACAACATATAGAACCCAGTTTAGCACAAGTTACAAAAGCATACGAGCAGCAGGACGTGCACCAGGGCCTGAGTTGGGCGCTCCGCTACGTCCGACTGCCGAAGGTGTCAGGAGAAACTCTACAGGGTTAGCCTAAGTGGGGAACTCGACTGGAGCAAAAAGCGCACGTATCCCCTCCATGTGGAGGTGAGTGGCGCAGCAAGCCGACACTAGAGCGGGGAGACTTTGGTGTTACTAGCTGGTTGAAAGCGAGCACACGGGAAGAAAAACCGGCTCGACGTGCCAGAAGCCGGGCCTTCATAACAGATAAAGAGAGCTGGTCTGAGGGTTTGCGTTCTGTCCACATATCGGCGCAGAGTGCGAACGGGACAGAGAAAAGCCAGGGATGGGTCTATCTCCTCCGAAGGCAGCGCTGGAAGGTTCCTCTTGGGTACAATAAAGTACGGGCTGTAGCAGCCGGTCTTCATATCGGCTGTAGACCAGCTCCCGCGGTGGGGCAGCGCGCCGGAATGCAGGGCTCCGACTCTGACGGCATAGCGGCCCGGAGTGGGGTCTGAGAGTGTGGTGCAACACAGTGTGCGGAGGCCTCTTGGGAGCGTGAAAGACAATGGTGTGTGTGTGTGTCCGCTTCCGTGTTTATACCCGCGCATGACATGATTCACGCACGCCAATGTTCATTGGCTCGTTCTGCAGGTACTCGAAGATGATGGGGCTCCCTGAAGTGATCCCAATTACATCGGCATGTCGGCAGTGACCGATTGAAAGGGAATTCCTCTAACTAGTGTAAACCTCATCACACCTGCCAGGAAGACTGATTGATGGTGGCTAAGATCCCTTGCTCACTCAGTGTGTGTGTGTGTGTGTGTGTGTGTGTGTGTGTGTGTGTGTGTCAGTCGGCCTGCTGGAGTCCTGACGGAGGCTGTCTGCTGTTGAGCATTCAGGGAGAGCGGCTCGTATACGCGCTCACCTTCTCTGACCTCACAGGTATGAACATCAGCACATCGTCTCCTGACTAACCGCTAGTGTGAAAGAGGAACGGGAAGGCTCAACACATTATTTGATTAAATAAACTAGTTTCATTTATATTGTACTGACCTAAACTAACTGTGGAAAAGCTTTCTTTAATTTAAAGCTCATTGAACAAACTTATTTTTGCAATTTCATTCATTATATGCAATGTACAGTATATAATGTACAAATAAGAAGAGACTAGTGTCAGTTCTGCCTTTAGTGTGATTATTACTAATTAAGTGAAGACACTAAATATCACAGGAACACCACTGAACATTAAACACTGACATGTCTTTCCCTTCACTGAAAAACACATAACATTTACTCTCCTAATGCAGTTCCCTTGCAAAGCATGCGGAGAAAACTACAGATCCACTGCCCAGTTAGTGATGCCAACTAGAATGATTCATGTAGTTTGAACACAAATGGATTCAGCTAGCTTCAGTTTTAATATATTAGGCGGATTGAATGAACGTTTTTGAAATTAAGTTGACTAAATGTTCAAGAATCATGTTGCTTTGGTAGCTGATATATCATGCATCCCTACTGATTACACTTGCTATGTCATATCAAGAAGTTTAGGAGATTATTAAGCATTTAAAAGCATGATGTTAGCATGAACGATCATGGTCTGAGAGTGTAGTGTTTTTCTCCGGCGGTGTTTCAGGGGGTCCTAAAGCCGCCACAGTGGTGGCCGACCTCTCCGAGACCAGCTTCCCTGGACCTGATGGAGAACTCACGTAAGACTTTACATGCAAACCTGTTTACAGGGGGGGTCAGGTGAACTGCATTGATACAGAGCAATGAGGGCTGCAGAAATACTGTGAGGCACTGAACCTCAGCAGGTGTTGACCGCACGTGTGTGTGTGTGTGTGTGTGTGTGTGTGTGTGTGTGTGTGTGTGTGTGTGTGCTCCTGTTCCTGTGTGTTTGCCAGTGTTGGGGGAGAGGTGTGCTCGCTTTCATGGGACCCGAGAGGAGAGAGACTGGCTGTGCTTCTGAAAGGTAAAATACCATATAAAATACCTAACACTTGAAAACATACAGCTGAACTCGGGTGAACTGGCTTGACCAACCTGACCTGGACAGTTATTTTAGGAAGCTGTGTTTATGATGCTGTCTGTCTAGCTTAAACGCTGGAAAACATTCATTCATGTTGTAAGGTCAGGAAACCGATAATGATGATAAGTAGAAAATGACCAGGAACATAAATATGTTTGTGTGATTTAATCTGATGCTATCAGTGTTATATTTCATCTGCAACAACACTTGTAGTTTAAATCAAAGTGAACCCTTCAACATGCACACATCGTACATAATTCCTTAAAGTGGGTGATCCCGATCGAAAGCCACCTTGGTTTCAAAGGCTGTGACTTTTGATTTCTTTATGCTATCAACACAAAATATGATCCAGATGCAGCTCACATGTAGGGGAACGTCTAGTCCTAGTCCTCCTGCCTTATTTCTTTCCTGAGTTATTGCATGTCAAATATGTAAAAGAAATGACCTGGAACACACTTGTTTTTCTTTTCTCAGCAGTTTCTCAGCATGAGACTGTCCACATGTAATGTTTTTCTTTCTTACTTTTCTACCAAACGATTCCTGCCCTTTGACTCTATAGTTTTGGAGTTATGATTCTTTACTTTTGTGTATGGCACTCAGAAAAAACAACAATTCTAAAATCCTTCAGGGCTTATAGGGTTAAATCAGGGTGGATTCTGATTGGCTGTCAATTTTAAATAGTTCAACAACTGTAAAAAAACACTGAAAGTGAGTCCAATGATATTGTTTCTCTGTTGTTATATTTGTTTGGACTCTCACATAATATATTTAAAACGATTTTTAGACCGATATATTGTTATTGCTGTGTAGTTGTCCTTGGTGGAAACAGGCCTTTGGGGTTTTTCTGCACAGTGAACCACATGATTTTTTTTTTTGCTGGTCAAAAGTTGTTTAAATGTTTATAATATTACAACAGAACCTCTTCATAGCTTTGTCCCCCTCCGACATAATAATAATAAAAGATAATGTCAAACTGCTCTCCTGTTTTCTCCAGTCTCTTTAAAACAGCTGTGTTTTGTGCAGGCGATTCTGTGGCCGATAATCACCCGTCAGTGATAGCCGTGTTCAAAACGCGCTCCGTCCCCGTCTTCGAGCTGCTGCCCTGGTGCGTATGAGGCGAACTCTGAGGAACACAACCACACACATTACTAGGGATACACCGATATCAACATTTAGGCCGATACCGATAATACTTTACATTTGAAAGCCGATAACCGATATATTGGCCGATAAATCTAAATCCAAATTTTTATATAATTTTGAGAGCCTGATTATAAAAACTAAAGTCTCACCATTAAAAAGTAGTGTCCCAAGCACACAATTATAAAGTTCTCATTATGATTTTATGTAGCCGATATGACAGGCTTGCGCTGCACATGTTGCACTGAACTGTATCTTCCTTTTTATAAATGATTTCAATCATATTTCAAGCAATTCAGATCCATCATGTTGAACAGTCGCATCTGAAGCGTCTCAGCTGAAGGAAATAATACATTATTTATCGGCTTTAATATATCGGCCAAATTTCTTAAAAATCATCATATATCGCCCGATACCGATATGGTGGCTGATATATCGTGCATCCCTAGAAAATACTCATCTCTGGTCAGAGTTGCTTTTACTCACTAACATTTGAGTTATGATATTGTGATACATAGTTTTTTTAAATACTTGTTTAATGTATAGTGATGTGCATCACAGACAATAATTTTGAGCATTTTTTCACATTTGATACAGTGGCTTGAGTCTAAATCTAATTTTTTTTTTTTTCTGATAGAGCAAAATAAGTATTTGGTTTTAGCGAATGATCATGATGAAGTGTCAGATTCGTGTGAGCCTGATCAAGTGTTAATCTCGGCACGTGTGTTTGTGTGGTTCAGTGGTTTTGTGATGGGAGAGGCTGGAGCCGAACCCAGATTCATGCAGTTCCACCCGCACTTCCAGCACGGCGCGCTGCTTACTGTGGTGAGTCTCACTGGTGTAATGCAACACTCACCCAGGGGAAACTGGTCGGCTAACTATCCCTGCGGTCGGATGGGATCAGGCCATGGATCGAGAACTGCAGTCTATGAAGCCTTCCTCACCGTAGACACTTTCACAAGTCAACGCATTACAAGAAACTTCTGTCATTAATTACTAAAAAACATAATTTACCACTTTATTTACAAAATATTATTCTCCGAGCGTTCGCGAGATGTGTTGCTGACGCGAGAGCAGACGCCGTTGCGTGAACGTTTGTTGGGGATTAATATTTTCAAAATAAAGTGGCAAAACTTTTTTTTGCACAAACAAACCCCTCGCACCGCTTCATAAAATTGAGGTTAAACCACTGGAGTCACATGGATTACTTTATTAATGTTTTTACTATCTTTCCGGGGCTTGAAAGTGTCAGTTGCGTAGCTGTCAATGGAGGGACAGAAATCTCTCAGATTTCATAAAAAATATCTTCATTTGCGTTACGAAGAGGAACTAAAGTCTTACGGGTTTGAAAACATATGAGTGTGTGTGATTAATGACAGAATTTTTTATGGGTGAACTATCCCTTTAAATGTGGCAAATCAGTGTAATTACCATATTGACTTTTCCAGTCCATATAAAGTAGGCTTGGGTGTCGCTTGAATTTTAGTGATTCCAATTCTGATTCTTTTTCGATTCCCAGTTTCAGTTCCAATAAGGTAAACATTTAGATATCAAACATATTTATTCTGTGCCTTTTTGTTGTAGATGAATCCCATGAACAGAAATCAGTAAACAAAAACACAACAGCTAAAACAACTAGACTTACTCATTTAAACAGTTCAGTAATAAAATAAGAACAAATTAACAAAAGCTCAAACAAACACAAAATAACAAAGTTCAGGTACAGAAATTGAAATCAAATGTAAAATAACACTGCATAGTTTTCTTAGGCTGCTGTCACTTTAAGGACGACGTGTGTGCAGAGAAAAGAGTTTCTTTCGCATCTTCTTGTGCTTTGAAATGCGCAGACAGGAATCAATACGCAGAACTGATGCTGTTTGTTTTACATAGAAATGCCAACTGCAGTGTACATCACACACTCAAGTCTCTCTCTCTGTCTCTGGTAGTGCTGGTCTGACGGGCGAATCTCTCACGTGCCGTTTTACTTCAGCAGCGCGGGGCTTTTAGGAGAGTCACAGAAGCAAGTCCTCGCCAGCAACACAACCCATGCTCCCTCCAACAAACTCTACACCGAGATCATCTCATGAACACAACACAACCCATGCTCCCTCCAACAAACTCTACACCGAGATCATCTCATGAACACAACACAACCCATGCTCCCTCCAACAAACTCTACACCGAGATCATCTCATGAACACAACACAACCCATGCTCCCGCTAACAAGATCATGAACTCATGAACACATTCACTAGCTCCACTTCAACTGTCAGCTGTCATAATAAACTATTTTTGCAGCATATTGTGTGACTTGTGTATATTTGCAGGTAAAACGATATGAGACTTTTGTATTTACTTGGATTGTGCAGAGAGTGGAGAGACTGGATCTGGAGTCAGAAGTTAGTTAACCTGTAGTTCAGATCACAGAACAGCACATCTCTGAGCTGAGTTAGTGGAGGCGGGGCTATTTTGCATATTCATAGAACCGTGAATGCTAAATGAGGCAAGGGTGTTGTTACATTAAAGTTATTTTAAGGCATAAAAGGAACTTTTTCAAGGAAAAAAATGTGATTTTGGTGATCAAAGATAAGTTTTAAGGTATACAATTATTGAATACAGGGAGACTTTGTGGCTCCGTGGCTCCTTGCCCCCTCAGGTCCACCTGAGACCGTTGTCCGTATGACTCCACCGTGGCTCCTTGCCCCGTCAGCTCCACCTGAGACCGTCGTCCGTTCGGCTCCACCGTGGCTCCTTGCCCCGTCAGCTCCACCTGAGACCGTTGTCCGTATGACTCCACCGTGGCTCCTTGCCCCCTCAGCTCCACCTGAGACCGTCGTCCGTTCGGCTCCACCATGGCTCCTTGCCCCCTCAGGTCCACCTGAGACCGTTGTCCGTATGACTCCACCGTGGCTCCTTGCCCCGTCAGCTCCACCTGAGACCGTCGTCCGTTCGGCTCTACCGTGGCTCCTTGCCCCCTCAGCTCCACCTGAGACCGTCGTCCGTTCGGCTCTACCGTGGCTCCTTGCCCCGTCAGCTCCACCTGAGACCGTCGTCCGTTCGGCTCCACCGTGGCTCCTTGCCCCGTCAGCTCCACCTGAGACCGTTGTCCGTATGACTCCACCGTGGCTCCTTGCCCCCTCAGCTCCACCTGAGACCGTCGTCCGTTCGGCTCCACCATGGCTCCTTGCCCCCTCAGGTCCACCTGAGACCGTTGTCCGTATGACTCCACCGTGGCTCCTTGCCCCGTCAGCTCCACCTGAGACCGTCGTCCGTTCGGCTCCACCGTGGCTCCTTGCCCCGTCAGCTCCACCTGAGACCGTTGTCCGTATGACTCCACCGTGGCTCCTTGCCCCCTCAGCTCCACCTGAGACCGTCGTCCGTTCGGCTCCACCATGGCTCCTTGCCCCCTCAGGTCCACCTGAGACCGTTGTCCGTATGACTCCACCGTGGCTCCTTGCCCCGTCAGCTCCACCTGAGACCGTCGTCCGTTCGGCTCTACCGTGGCTCCTTGCCCCCTCAGCTCCACCTGAGACCGTCGTCCGTTCGGCTCTACCGTGGCTCCTTGCCCCGTCAGCTCCACCTGAGACCGTCGTCCGTTCGGCTCCACCGTGGCTCCTTGCCCCGTCAGCTCCACCTGAGACCGTTGTCCGTATGACTCCACCGTGGCTCCTTGCCCCCTCAGCTCCACCTGAGACCGTCGTCCGTTCGGCTCCACCATGGCTCCTTGCCCCCTCAGGTCCACCTGAGACCGTTGTCCGTATGACTCCACCGTGGCTCCTTGCCCCGTCAGCTCCACCTGAGACCGTCGTCCGTTCGGCTCTACCGTGGCTCCTTGCCCCGTCAGCTCCACCTGAGACCGTCGTCCGTTCGGCTCTACCGTGGCTCCTTGCCCCCTCAGCTCCACCTGAGACCGTTGTCCGTTCACCTCCACCATGGCTCCTTGCCCCCTCAGCTCCACCTGAGACCGTTGTCCGTATGACTCCACCGTGGCTCCTTGCCCCCTCAGGTCCACCTGAGACCGTTGTCCGTATGACTCCACCGTGGCTCCTTGCCCCCTCAGCTCCACCTGAGACCGTCGTCCGTTCGGCTCCACCATGGCTCCTTGCCCCCTCAGCTCCACCTGAGACCGTTGTCCGTATGACTCCACCGTGGCTCCTTGCCCCGTCAGCTCCACCTGAGACCGTCGTCCGTTCGGCTCCATCGTGGCTCCTTGCCCCCTCAGCTCCACCTGAGACCGTTGTCCGTTCGCCTCCACCATGGCTCCTTGCCCCCTCAGCTCCACCTGAGACCGTCGTCCGTTCGGCTCCACCGTGGCTCTTAGCCCCTTCAGCTCCACCTGACCTGTTGTCATTTCGGCTTCACGTGGCTCCTTGCCCCGTCAGCTCCACCTGAGACAGTCGTCCGTATGGCTCCGCCTTGGCTCCTTGTCCCCCACCTGTGACTGTCGTCCATTCGGCTCCACCGTGGCTCCTTGCCCCGTCAGCTCTACCTGAGAGTCGTCCGTATGGCTCCACCGTGGCTCCTTGCCCCCTCAGCTCCACCTGCGACCGTCGTCCGTTCGGCTCTACCGTGGCTCCTTGCCCCCTCAGCTCCACCTAAGGCCGTCGTCCGTTCGGTTCCACCAGGCTTCCTCATTCCTCCGGCTTCGCCTTGGACAGTCATCGCTCTGCCGTTGTCCCTACAGCCCTTTGGCTCAGTCGGGCTCCACCTCATTCTTCATGCACTGTCTTCCCCTCAGTCTCTCGTCACCACGGTTCCGTTTTGGTCTCAGTACATTGTGTTGCCCGGTCTCGTTAGTTCTGTCTAGAACTCCATCAACATCAGCCTCATCTGTCGTCCCCCTGGTTCCGTCTGCCAATTCTACTGGTTCGGCTGGTGTTTTCGCCCTGGCTCCTCATCCCTCTAACTCATCCCTGGCTTCTATCTAGAGATGGCAAAAGTACTCACTTCTCATACTCAAGTAGAAGTACAGATACTTGTGTTAAAAAATACTCTGGTAAAAGTAGAAATACTGATTCAACTTCTTTACTCAAGTAAAAGTAGGAAAGTACAGGCATGTAAATTTAAAGTATAAAAGTAGCCTTGCGAATGACAACCATTTTTAATGCAAAGCTACCTGCACCACACAAATGTAGAGTGCAAGCTGAGAAACTTAAGTGGATATGGAAAAAAGGTTCTTTATATGCCATAGCCTACATTTTAAAGGGTAACTAAACACTAAACCAACTTTTTTTAATTAATGATCTGTAAGACTGGGCCTTTATTAGTGCTGTTCATTGATTCGAGTAACTTTTTTGACATTTTGGTATAAAGTGTTTTAATTCTACAATATATGGTGTATAAACGTCTGAGTGCTGCCCTCTTCAGGTTGAACGGTGGCTACTGCAGTTGAATTCTCCCATTGGATGTTTGCGGTAGTTCGTGACGGTAGCGGTGAGAGCTGACGTAAGCAGGTTTCAGCTCACCACGCCTTTGGTACGAGCGTGGCAGTATAAAAACCATATTGTTTCGTCAAAACCACTGTAGCGAGTCAGGAGTTGGAATTGCGAGTATTGAAAACGATCAGGATAGAGTATCCGTTCATCCCCTCTATCTCCGCTGGGCTCCGCCCACTTTTCCAGCATTTTTCAAATATTGCCAGTGGGTGGAGTCAGGCTCTGACCAGGGGTTTAGTTACCCTTTAAATGGATGTCTGCCAATAGGCCTAAAACATCCCATTTAGGGTTATTGTGACAGAGACTGGGACTCCAGGTTAATACAATTCTGACTGAGTTGCAAGATATGAATTCAATTGTGATTATGTGAGAATTCACAGATCCAGTTTTTCTTTTTTAATCTTCCCCTGAACATTTAAAGGAATCTACATGTATGTGTGTGCTCAAATATGGCTTCTGGAAATAAAATAAAGGATAAATTATGAATTACTAAATAGACATTAAGAAGTTCCCCATACTTTTATAGTTACAACTAGCAACCACTAGATGGCAGCAGCGTATAAGAAATGAACTGACATATAGTAAATCTTTGATTTCCCACGAATGAATGCCGCCGAATCTGTCGAGTCTTCTTGTAGTTAGTCTCAGCCTCAGACGTCACGCCCACGGAACGTTGGCTAAACGTCTGATGCATATGGTACACTTAACTGGAAACACTTCAGGAATGTCGAAGTCGTCATCTGATTGGTTGAATCTTATCGGATTTCCGGGGGGCGCGAGTGTCGCGTTTATTTTCGGTCCGTTGGGAAACAAAGCGCAGACGTGTGATTGCGGAAGAAAAACTGTTGTGTTTACATGAGTGACAATGAGCATTTATCAAGATCAGCTAAACGTAGAATTCTCAAAAGTATGCGAGGTTCACGGGAAAGACTCTTGAAGTTTTCTTCTCCTTCTTTGATTTTCTATGCTGACTGACTTGTTGCACGCAGGTCTGTTGTTGTGGGGACATTTCCACGCACCGAAACGTGACGCTGAACGAAACGAACTGTAATTGGTTGTTTTACATGTCGGTCAAACAGCCTTATGGGCGGGCCTTGGCCAAAGAAAGCTGCTATGAATTCCAGACCTTCAGCCGTCAGTCTGAAGGTCTGGCTACGCGAGACTATCTTGTAGTGCGTCAAGTGCAACATATATTCAAATCCAATTAGATTGAATTCAGTATTGATGACGTGAAAAATAATAACTGTAACTCCACTGAAGTTATTTGAAACTAAAGTAACGAACCAATTTTGTAAAATGTAAGTAGTAAAAGTAAAAAGTCGGCACAAAAATAATAAAGTAAAAATATCTGAAAAATCTACTTGAGTACAGTATGGAGTATTTGTACAGGGCGGGGCAACCTGTCACTCACATGAGATCCACCAATAGTAAACCACATCCATCCAACCATCCAATCAATTTGTCATGGACAAAATCAAGCCCCGCCCACATTAGGTCTTGTTCCTGTAGAGTTTCACTCATGACACAAGAAAAGAATGACTTCTGATTAATAATACGTTAAAAAAATATATGGGGTTACAGATTCATTCCTGACAGGTTCATTACTGTACTCATGTAGCCTATGAACAGTTTAATTTGTCAGGCTAATTTGTAATTTAAAAAAAAAATTACAATTAAGTGCCATTGTGTTGTTTTATACCCAATACAACTCACTAAAACAAATCTAATAAACAGAACTTTACAGAAAAAAAACAAGTTATTTCAAATGATCATGTGTGTGAATTATTATTGCTGCTGACTATTTTGGAATAAATTCGTCCTCATTGAATATCAAAAAGAGGCGGCCCTCTGTGGAAACAGCTCAGCAATGTACAGTGCATTTATAATGTTGTGTTAAATATGTAATAATCCTGTAGGTAAATATTACTGGTGCGCCAGTGCATGTTTGTGTGTGAAGAGGGCTGATTCCTATATGGGATGTTCACGGTAACGCGCATCAGCGGCACGCGCTTCATCACACACAGGGCAGCGCGGTCACGTGATCTCCAGGAGTCCCGGGCGGACCGGAGAAATGTCCGTTCATCCGAGCATCGGTGATTCAGCTCGAACTCTTCAAACGTTCACCCTATCTCAGTGGAGATGTTATTTAGTGATGTATAAATGTGACACGGTGGAGTGCAGCGAGCAGCGTCGGTGAAGAGACACGCGTCGCGTCGCGTTTGCCGCAGGTAGGCTGCGGTGTTTCATCATTATGTGCTTCACATGCAGGTCCAGTTATGAACTTCCAGCACAGCGATGACCACTGTCGAGCTGACCCGCGGCGTGGGACTCTAATGCGGGATTAGCGCTTATTAAAGCCTGTCATGATGTTTGGCAGTCACTGATTTCAGCAGATGGGATGATGACGCATGTGTTTCAGGATGGGACAAGATGTCAACACACATACACTTGCTCTCAGAACACAATCCTTAAATACCATCATTTAAAGGGGTTTAAATGAACCCTTTGACTTTCTTTCTTCAATAGAACACAATATAAGATTCTGAAGAATGTTCAGGCTCTTTTACAGTAAAACAGATCATTGTAGTTGACAGAAGTCATTACTAAAATACTTCACACGAATTATAATAAATGCCTCATTTAGCTTTGCCAGTGTTTAGAGTGAAATAACTTGTTAAAGGGATAGTTCACCCAAAAATGAAAATTAGCCCATGATCTCTCCCTCAAGTCATCCTAGGTGTACATGACACTCCTCTCTCAGACGAACACATTCAGAGTTATATTAAACATGTCCTGGCTCTTCCAAGCTTTATAATGGCAGTGAATGTCCGTTCCTGTTTTGAAGTCCATAAAAGTGCATCTACTTGTTATAAAAGTGCATTGTTGAATATTTTTCGTACACAAACGCATCGCTTAACTTCAGAAGGCCTTTATCAACCCCCCGGAGCCTGTGGAGCACTTTATTCATAGATAGATGCACTTTTATGATGGATAGATGCACTTTTATGATGGACAGATGCTCTTTTATGATGGATAGATGCACTTTTATGATGGATAGATGCACTTTTATGATGGACAGATGCACTTTTATGATGGACAGATGCACTTTTATGATGGATAGATGCACTTTTATGATGGATCATAGATGCACTTTTATGATGGGTCATAGATGCACTTTTATGATGGATAGATGCACTTTTATGATGGACAGATGCACTTTTATGATGGACAGATGCACTTTTATGATGGATAGATGCAGTTTTATGATGGATAGATGCTCTTTTATGATGGATAGATGCTCTTTTATGATGGACAGATGCACTTTTATGATGGATAGATGCACTTTTATGATGGACAGATGCACTTTAATGATGGACAGATGCACTTTTATGATGGATAGATGCTCTTTTATGATGGATAGATGCTCTTTTATGATGGACAGATGCACTTTTATGATGGATAGATGCACTTTTATGATGGACAGATGCACTTTAATGATGGACAGATGCACTTTTATGATGGATAGATGCACTTTTATGATGGACAGATGCACTTTTATGATGGACAGATGCATTTTTATGATGGATAGATGCACTTTTATGATGGACAGATGCACTTTTATGATGGATAGATGCACTTTTATGATGGATAGATGCACTTTTATGATGGACAGATGCACTTATGATGATAGATGCACTTTTATGATGGACAGATGCACTTTTATGATGGATAGATGCACTTTTATGATGGACAGATGCACTTTTATGATGGACAGATGCACTTTTATGATGGATAGATGGACTTTTATGATGGACAGATGCACTTTTATGATGGACAGATGCACTTTTATGATGGACAGATGCACTTTTATGATGGACAGATGCACTTTTATGATGGATAGATGCACTTTTATGATGGACAGATGCACTTATGATGGACAGATGCACTTTTATGATGGATAGATGCACTTTTATGATGGATAGATGCACTTTTATGATGGATAGATGCACTTTTATGATGGATAGATGCTCTTTTATGATGGATAGATGCTCTTTTATGATGGACAGATGCACTTTATGATGGACAGATGCACTTTTATGATGGACAGATGCACTTTTATGATGGATCATAGATGCACTTTTATGATGGACAGATGCACTTTTATGATGGATAGATGCTCTTTTATGATGGACAGATGCACTTTATGATGGACAGATGCACTTTTATGATGGACAGATGCACTTTTATGATGGATAGATGCTCTTTTATGATGGATAGATGCTCTTTTATGATGGACAGATGCACTTTTATGATGGACAGATGCACTTTTATGATGGATAGATGCACTTTTATGATGGACAGATGCACTTTAATGATGGATCATAGATGCACTTTTATGATGGACAGATGCACTTTAATGATGGATCATAGATGCACTTTTATGATGGATAGATGCACTTTTATGATGGATAGATGCTCTTTTATGATGGACAGATGCACTTTTATGATGGAGAGATGCACTTTTATGATGGATAGATGCCCTTTTATGATGGACAGATGCACTTTAATGATGGATCATAGATGCACTTTTATGATGGATCATAGATGCACTTTTATGATGGATAGATGCACTTTTATGATGGACAGATGCACTTTAATGATGGATCATAGATGCACTTTTATGATGGACAGATGCACTTTTATGATGGATAGATGCCCTTTTATGATGGACAGATGCACTTTTATGATGGACAGATGCACTTTTATGATGGATAGATGCCCTTTTATGATGGACAGATGCACTTTAATGATGGATCATAGATGCACTTTTATGATGGATAGATGCACTTTTATGATGGATCATAGATGCACTTTTATGATGATAGATGCACTTTTATGATGGACAGATGCACTTTTATGATGGACAGATGCACTTTTATGATGGATAGATGCTCTTTTATGATGGACAGATGCACTTTTATGATGGACAGATGCACTTTTATGATGGACAGATGCACTTTTATGATGGATAGATGCACTTTTATGATGGACAGATGCTCTTTTATGATGGATAGATGCTCTTTTATGATGGACAGATGCACTTTTATGATGGATAGATGCCCTTTTATGATGGACAGATGCACTTTTATGATGGACAGATGCACTTTTATGATGGACAGATGCACTTTAATGATGGATAGATGCCCTTTTATGATGGACAGATGCACTTTTATGATGGACAGATGCACTTTTATGATGGATAGATGCACTTTTATGATGGATCATAGATGCACTTTTATGATGGATCATAGATGCACTTTTATGATGGATAGATGCTCTTTTATGATGGACAGATGCACTTTTATGATGGATAGATGCTCTTTTATGATGGACAGATGCACTTTTATGATGGACAGATGCACTTTTATGATGGACAGATGCATTTTTATGATGGACAGATGCACTTTTATGATGGATAGATGCTCTTTTATGATGACAGATGCACTTTTATGATGGACAGATGCACTTTTATGATGGATAGATGCTCTTTTATGATGACAGATGCACTTTTATGATGGACAGATGCACTTTTATGATGGACAGATGCATTTTTATGATGGACAGATGCACTTTTATGATGGACAGATGCACTTTTATGATGGATAGATGCATTTTTATGATGGATAGATGCTCCTTTATGATGACAGATGCTCTTTTATGATGGATAGATGCACTTTAATGATGGACAGATGCACTTTTATGATGGACAGATGCACTTTTATGATGGATCATAGATGCACTTTTATGATGGATAGATGCACTTTTATGATGGACAGATGCACTTTTATGATGGACAGATGCACTTTTATGATGGACAGATGCACTTTTATGATGGACAGATGCACTTTTATGATGGATAGATGCACTTTATGATGGACAGATGCACTTTTATGATGGACAGATGCACTTCTATGATGTACAGATGCACTTTATGATGGACAGATGCACTTTTATGATGGACAGATGCACTTTTATGATGGACAGATGCACTTTTATGATGGACAGATGCACTTTTATGATGGACAGATGCACTTTTATGATGGACAGATGCACTTTTATGATGGACAGATGCACTTTTATGATGGACAGATGCACTTTTATGATGGATCATAGATGCACTTTTATGATGGATAGATGCACTTTTATGATGGACAGATGCACTTTTATGATGGACAGATGCACTTTTATGATGGACAGATGCACTTTTATGATGGACAGATGCACTTTTATGATGGACAGATGCACTTTTATGATGGATAGATGCACTTTATGATGGACAGATGCACTTTTATGATGGACAGATGCACTTCTATGATGTACAGATGCACTTTATGATGGACAGATGCACTTTTATGATGGACAGATGCACTTTTATGATGGACAGATGCACTTTTATGATGGACAGATGCACTTTTATGATGGACAGATGCACTTTTATGATGGACAGATGCACTTTATGATGGACAGATGCACTTTTATGATGGACAGATGCACTTTATGATGGACAGATGCACTTTATGATGGACAGATGCACTTTTATGATGGATAGATGCACTTTTATGATGGACAGATGCACTTTAATGATGGACAGATGCACTTTTATGATGGATAGATGCTCTTTTATGATGGATAGATGCTCTTTTATGATGGACAGATGCACTTTTATGATGGATAGATGCACTTTTATGATGGACAGATGCACTTTAATGATGGACAGATGCACTTTTATGATGGATAGATGCACTTTTATGATGGACAGATGCACTTTTATGATGGACAGATGCATTTTTATGATGGATAGATGCACTTTTATGATGGACAGATGCACTTTTATGATGGATAGATGCACTTTTATGATGGATAGATGCACTTTTATGATGGACAGATGCACTTATGATGATAGATGCACTTTTATGATGGACAGATGCACTTTTATGATGGATAGATGCACTTTTATGATGGACAGATGCACTTTTATGATGGACAGATGCACTTTTATGATGGATAGATGGACTTTTATGATGGACAGATGCACTTTTATGATGGACAGATGCACTTTTATGATGGACAGATGCACTTTTATGATGGACAGATGCACTTTTATGATGGATAGATGCACTTTTATGATGGACAGATGCACTTATGATGGACAGATGCACTTTTATGATGGATAGATGCACTTTTATGATGGATAGATGCACTTTTATGATGGATAGATGCACTTTTATGATGGATAGATGCTCTTTTATGATGGATAGATGCTCTTTTATGATGGACAGATGCACTTTATGATGGACAGATGCACTTTTATGATGGACAGATGCACTTTTATGATGGATCATAGATGCACTTTTATGATGGACAGATGCACTTTTATGATGGATAGATGCTCTTTTATGATGGACAGATGCACTTTATGATGGACAGATGCACTTTTATGATGGACAGATGCACTTTTATGATGGATAGATGCTCTTTTATGATGGATAGATGCTCTTTTATGATGGACAGATGCACTTTTATGATGGACAGATGCACTTTTATGATGGATAGATGCACTTTTATGATGGACAGATGCACTTTAATGATGGATCATAGATGCACTTTTATGATGGACAGATGCACTTTAATGATGGATCATAGATGCACTTTTATGATGGATAGATGCACTTTTATGATGGATAGATGCTCTTTTATGATGGACAGATGCACTTTTATGATGGAGAGATGCACTTTTATGATGGATAGATGCCCTTTTATGATGGACAGATGCACTTTTATGATGGATAGATGCCCTTTTATGATGGACAGATGCACTTTAATGATGGATCATAGATGCACTTTTATGATGGATCATAGATGCACTTTTATGATGGATAGATGCACTTTTATGATGGACAGATGCACTTTAATGATGGATCATAGATGCACTTTTATGATGGACAGATGCACTTTTATGATGGATAGATGCCCTTTTATGATGGACAGATGCACTTTTATGATGGACAGATGCACTTTTATGATGGATAGATGCCCTTTTATGATGGACAGATGCACTTTAATGATGGATCATAGATGCACTTTTATGATGGATAGATGCACTTTTATGATGGATCATAGATGCACTTTTATGATGATAGATGCACTTTTATGATGGACAGATGCACTTTTATGATGGACAGATGCACTTTTATGATGGATAGATGCTCTTTTATGATGGACAGATGCACTTTTATGATGGACAGATGCACTTTTATGATGGATAGATGCACTTTTATGATGGACAGATGCACTTTTATGATGGATAGATGCCCTTTTATGATGGACAGATGCACTTTTATGATGGACAGATGCACTTTTATGATGGACAGATGCACTTTAATGATGGATAGATGCCCTTTTATGATGGACAGATGCACTTTTATGATGGACAGATGCACTTTTATGATGGATAGATGCACTTTTATGATGGATCATAGATGCACTTTTATGATGGATCATAGATGCACTTTTATGATGGATAGATGCTCTTTTATGATGGACAGATGCACTTTTATGATGGATAGATGCTCTTTTATGATGGACAGATGCACTTTTATGATGGACAGATGCACTTTTATGATGGACAGATGCATTTTTATGATGGACAGATGCACTTTTATGATGGATAGATGCTCTTTTATGATGACAGATGCACTTTTATGATGGACAGATGCACTTTTATGATGGATAGATGCTCTTTTATGATGACAGGTGCACTTTTATGATGGACAGATGCACTTTTATGATGGACAGATGCATTTTTATGATGGACAGATGCACTTTTATGATGGACAGATGCACTTTTATGATGGATAGATGCATTTTTATGATGGATAGATGCTCCTTTATGATGACAGATGCTCTTTTATGATGGATAGATGCACTTTAATGATGGACAGATGCACTTTTATGATGGACAGATGCACTTTTATGATGGATCATAGATGCACTTTTATGATGGATAGATGCACTTTTATGATGGACAGATGCACTTTTATGATGGACAGATGCACTTTTATGATGGACAGATGCACTTTTATGATGGACAGATGCACTTTTATGATGGACAGATGCACTTTTATGATGGATAGATGCACTTTATGATGGACAGATGCACTTTTATGATGGACAGATGCACTTCTATGATGTACAGATGCACTTTATGATGGACAGATGCACTTTTATGATGGACAGATGCACTTTTATGATGGACAGATGCACTTTTATGATGGACAGATGCACTTTTATGATGGACAGATGCACTTTTATGATGGACAGATGCACTTTTATGATGGATCATAGATGCACTTTTATGATGGATAGATGCACTTTTATGATGGACAGATGCACTTTTATGATGGACAGATGCACTTTTATGATGGACAGATGCACTTTTATGATGGACAGATGCACTTTTATGATGGACAGATGCACTTTTATGATGGATAGATGCACTTTATGATGGACAGATGCACTTTTATGATGGACAGATGCACTTCTATGATGTACAGATGCACTTTATGATGGACAGATGCACTTTTATGATGGACAGATGCACTTTTATGATGGACAGATGCACTTTTATGATGGACAGATGCACTTTTATGATGGACAGATGCACTTTTATGATGGACAGATGCACTTTTATGATGGACAGATGCACTTTATGATGGACAGATGCACTTTTATGATGGACAGATGCACTTTATGATGGACAGATGCACTTCTATGATGGACAGATGCACTTTATGATGGACAGATGCACTTTTATGATGGACAGATGCACTTTTATGATGGACAGATGCACTTTTATGATGGACAGATGCACTTTATGATGGACAGATGCACTTTTATGATGGACAGATGCACTTTTATGGACTTCAAAACAGAAACAGCCATTCACTGCCATTATAAAGCTTGGAAGAGCCAGGACATTTTTTTAATATAGCCTAACTCAGATTGTATTCGTCTGAAAGCAGAATGTCACCTACGACGGCTTGAGGGAGAGTAAATCATGGGCTAATTTTCATTTTGTGTGAACTATCCCTTTAACTGCTTCTGGCACACATTACTCTCTCTCTCTCTCTCTCTCTCTCTCTCTCTCTCCCTCTCTCTCTGTCTCTCCTCTCTCTCTCTCTCTGTCTCTCTCTCTCTCTCTCTCTCTCTCTCTCTCTCTGTCTGTTCTCCATATTTTACTACCAGCTGTTTTGGCATCTGAGACCAAGTCCTGTCTAATTAAATGAAGGGATCCTGATAACAGCTTGCCAAACTCACATTTAAATAACATATTTCAAATGAGCAACAAAATCTGGACATTAACTGTCCCATAAATGTGGTTTCTTATGCTTCAATAGCATTACAAAAGCGTATTTCCCGGCTGGAGCAGCCAATGCAGTCATAACACTCGTACATAACACTCGTACATAACACTCGTACATAACTCTCGTACATAACTCTCGTACATAACACTCGTACATAACACTCGTACATAACACTCGTACATAACACTCGTGCATAACACTCGTACATAACACTCGTACATAACACTCGTACATAACACTCGTACATAACACTCGTACATAACACTCGTACATAACACTCGTACATAACACTCGTACATAACACGTACATAACACTCGTACATAACACTCGTACATAACTCTCGTACATAACACTCGTACATAACACTCGTACATAACACTCGTACATAACACTCGTACATAACACTCGTACATAACACTCGTACATAACACTCGTACATAACACTCGTACATAACACTCGTACATAACTCTCGTACATAACACTCGTACATAACTCTCGGACATAACACTCGTACATAACACTCGTACATAACACTCGTACATAACACTCGTACATAACACTCGTACATAACACTCGTACATAACACTCGTACATAACACTCGTACATAACACGTACATAACACTCGTACATAACACTCGTACATAACTCTCGTACATAACACTCGTACATAACACTCGTACATAACACTCGTACATAACTCTCGTACATAACACTCGTACATAACACTCGTACATAACACTCGTACATAACACTCGTACATAACACTCGTACATAACACTCGTACATAACACTCGTACATAACTCTCGTACATAACACTCGTACATAACTCTCGTACATAACACTCGTACATAACACTCGTACATAACACTCGTACATAACACTCGTACATAACTCTCGTACATAACACTCGTACATAACACTCGTACATAACTCTCGTACATAACACTCGTACATAACACTCGTACATAACACTCGTACATAACACTCGTACATAACACTCGTACATAACACTGCTACTTATTCTGAATACGTAATTACTTCACGACCACTAAAAAAGTATGTTCTATAATGAATGTAATCTGGACGTGATTTAATTAACATCATCCTTAGTGCTTGTTAAAGGGGGACTTTTGATCAACTTTTCAGCATTTCCATCGGAAAACTTTACTCAGTTCCATGACAAATCTTAATCAGTTTAATTCTACACACAATAACACACGTAAACAGCTTTCTATCTGCTCCTCTGATTATGCTTATCTTATATCTTCTTCATCTCTGAAAGTTTCATCTGAAAGTTGCTGCCTTCAATTTTTACGTACAATCAACTTGGACGTTTAAGTCATTTCAACTTAAATTGCATTAAACTGCCTTAAATGTTTGAATATTGTGTAACAAAGTTGTTGAAAATTGCTTAACTTATTTTGATGAGTTAAAGCAATGTAAAATCATATGTTGTTATAACTTATAGATCATATATTTGTTTACAGTGTATAGCGCCCCCTACTGTACAGTGAAAACATGGATTACAGACACCCGTCAGTGGCAGGGAAAGAGGTGTATTTGTGGCCATGAGAAAAGGATTCGAGTCGACTTCACATTAACATAGGACTAAATGATCCACCACAGATTACATTCCCAAAGCATGTGAACCGGCCCTGTCCTGTTGATGACACTGAGCCTGAACTGTACGGCACTGTATCCAGCAGCTTTCGAAGAGCTCAGACTGTGGGCGTAGGTTTATTCATGTGCACATGTGACTGATCCCACAGCATCCTTGATGGACCGCATGAAGATCATTAAGAAGCGGCTGTCCATGAGCTTGCAGAGCGTCCGGCGTTTGGATGAGAGTCTGTCTGAGCTTCCAGAAGACACCGGCCTGGACGAGCCTCCCCTGACCCGAGACATCGGTGAGAACACACACTCCTGTAATCACTGATCAGTGTTCACACAGAGGCATGGAATGACACAAACTGTGCTGAATCTTACACAGAGTCGTTAACTCAGATCAGCAGAAGTGGCAGAATATCACCAGGCGATCGCCCTCGAGTGTCGGCCTTGGCCTGCGTCCCATTAATCACAGAATCAGAACGACAAGCGAAATAAAGCATGTTTATTAAACATGGACATCATAGGGCGCCCCCTCAGCCACACGTTTAATTAGAGTTGTGTTACGTTAGGCAAGTGCTAAGTTGATGGCTCGTTGGTCGAAAATGAAGCGGTGTAAACCCTCTGGAGCACAGGGACGAAAACATTGTGGTGATAGTGGTGCTGTTCACACTTATGTACAGTTCAGGAACATACTAAAATATACAGTATATGTGGTTTTTTATGGTTTTGTTTTTTTAATTGGCCATGGCCAGATGCACTCAGGCAATATCTGCAGAGGTCTCAAGTAAAATATCATTTGATGGTACCATCAACGAATGTGCCATTAGGAAGTCCAGACGAGTCAAATTTTAATGCTGCCAAATTTTGAAGGTTTGTGATCTTTTATGATTTGAGATAGTGATAGAACTAATGCAATCTTTTCATTGTGTAGTGGTACGTACAGTATCCATAATAGCACTTTTGGTGGCGCAAAACTCCCGCCTAGGGCAACCAAAGGGCTAGAGCCGGCCCTGAATATAACAATACAAAACTAGAAGTAAAAAAGGAAATATCTAACAAAGGACAAAACTATTCTTTTTCCAGTTTCATTATGTAATATGGCAAATAATCTCATCTTCTACATATTTTGTATCTTTATATCTTTTCCACAGCTTATGGGAAAAAGTGATCATCAAAACATTTAACATTAACAAACATTAGAAACCCAACACTGAGTTTGACACATCAGCTCAAACCCTGATCACACTCAGGTAAAGTTCCTCTGGAGCTCCTGATCGTCTCGCTGAGCTGGGGCTGATCTGAGGAACCACACACTCAGAAACACATGTAAGAATAGTCTTGCGCTTTGACCCGAAAGCGCCGCTGGGCTTCAGGCGACCTGAGTTCGAGTCCAGCTCGCTTTCACTCTATACCATCATATCACAATAATAGATCAAAATCGCTATAATTAAATCTACAAACACAAGAGTGGCTTTTACAGCATGGGTTGAAGATCAGTTGTAAAGTCAACGACTGGCGAACAGTAGTGGCCAGAAGTGCTGTCCGGCCCAGAACAGTGGACATATTCACCCTTTATTCAAATACAGGGTTCCCGCGGGGTTTTAAAAAGCCTTAAAAGCATTGAATTTATGAATTTGGAAATAATACCTTAAAAAGTCTTTAAAAAGTCTTGAATTTTGATGTCGGGGTCTTAAAAATTGTGTTGTATGTCAGTGTTCATTTCATTGACTAAAATAATAACTTTTCTTCAACGACATTTTTCACTGACGAAAACGAGACGCTACCTAAATAAAACCTAGTTTTGAATGACAAAAACTATGACGAAAATCTATTTACATTTTCGTCAACGGATAAAAACTAGATGAAAATGTTAGATGGTGTCATCCAGTCAGAACTGATGTCCTGCGTGTGTGGTAGATACACACATTTGTACTGTAACGTGCTGATCTACACCGCGGTCTCATAAAAGGTTAAAAATGTAAAGCAACCCGAAGCGTGGAGCCGTGCACATATACACCTATACAGCGCGCGGGTCCTGCACGAGCTCTCTTTCCTGTCTGAATGGACAAACACACACAACATTATGTCTAAATGTCCGGTTTGGAGAGTATTCATGTAAACTATGTCGGTTATGTCTTCAACAGTTGTATCGGGTGTGCATTAGTGCAATCGTATCCGCATGTCATTGGACATGAGCCGATGTCTTAAAGTGACAGTGGCAATACACATAATGCGGTCTGTGTCATTAATTTTGATCAAGCAACAACAGAAAAAGAGAAAAACATTTACTGTTTATTAATAGCTTTAATAAGGATTCATTATATTTAATTAATACAAATAATTGTCTGCTTGAAAGAATGAATACTTATGTATGTAAGTTGTTATAAAGAATGCATATATCATTCATTGAAAAGAAGACTGTTTTTTACTTGAGGAAAAGTGGTTTTATTTAATTTCAAGATATTTTTTTAAGTCACAGTAGTTAAATCTGTATCTGTATTGCTTGTTGAAACTTAAAAATCATTCATATTAATAGGTTAATATGTTTTCTCCGGGAGTATGGGTTGGGGGGGGGGGGGGGGGGGGGCAATAATTATGTTCATCCTAAATATAAGCAAAGGTTACCATATTTTATTTTTAGCCAAAATAGCACCATTTATTGTTGAAAGTGAGAAAAAATGCATTTTATTTAATGTTGCTTGAGTAAAATGCAGCCTGTGTCATAATGAAACACCCCTCCTGAAAATGGTCTGAGTAGGCTATTTTTTGTTGTACGCAAGTCAAAACGCCAGTGCTTCGCGCCAGTTCGCGGTCAGCAGCGCAAGTGAGTGACACACGATGGAGTGCGCGATTGACACGGTAAGACCAGACAGTAAAAGAAAAAGTAATTACCTATTGCTCACCATCTCCCCAGTGTGATTGAAGCAATCGATTGCCTAAAATCGTCCTGTAAATTATCTAATGAGGCCTTATCAGATGCGCGAGGACTGAGAGAATATTTCATGTCATTTACAGCAGTTGTCATGTGTTCTGTCCGGCTAAAACTACTCCAACATATCGAAGAAAGGATGGAATTTGCTTCTGCAGAGTGGCAGCCTTATGGTGTGTTCACACTGAACGCGAATAGAGTCAAATACGCGTCGCTTCTAGTTAAACGCTTGAACATTCGCTCGAGTTCAAAATTTTCAACTTGCGCGGAAGATGTTCGCGGCAAACGCGTCGCCCAATTCGCGTCATTCGCAACGCCCGGCGCGAATGATGCGTCTATTCGCGTAGTTGCATTGACTTTTTATGTAATCCACTCGCGCAAATAATTAAATACGCGTTTGGTGTGAACACACCATTAGATATTGGCAGAGGGGGACAGAGTAGGCTACACAGGTTCATTACTTGAGTAAAAGTACAGATACCCCTTGCTAAATTTTACTCAAGTACAAGTAAAGGTACTACAATCAGATGTCTACTTAAGTAAAAGTACTGAAGTACTTGTTTTTAAAAGTACTTGAGTATCAAGAGTACATTTTCTAAATATTGCATTACTACTGCCACAGTGCTTAGAATTTATGTACAGAAACGTCCTACATGGAGTTATGAAAAATGTTAATGTTAATACCTTGGAGAATGTAAAAGGAATTGAAAGTAAAATCAAGTCATTTTCATCTTTTTACCATGTTGCTTTATTTAACATTTTAAGAAAATTTCTGAAATTTCAGAAAATTGAAATAGTCTGGCGATGTGGGGCCACACGGGTTGGCACTTTCACGGGATGGACCTGCTGCGTCTTCATCCATTGTTTCGTCCATGGTTTCGTCTCTTATCTAAATCTGACCATGGAGTTGACTTTGGCGGAAAGCTTTAGTAACGGGTACTCACGGCTATGGAAATGTAGTGGAGTAAAGAGTACAATATTTGCCTCTCAAATGTACTTGAGTAAAGTCATGAGTACTCCCCAAAAATGATACTCGAGTAAAGCACAGATCCCTCAAAATTGTACTTAAGTACTGTACTCAAGTAAATGTACTCGGTTACTGTCCGGCTCTGCATATTGGACGGACAAGCCGCGGGAATGGGGTTGTTTCATGACAATTTTAATTTTTTTTTCATTGGTTGTTGCGTTAAATCGTGCCCATTTACAATAGTGCTATTTTCTGATTGGCTTTTGTGTAGCTTGACCAGTGTTGGGGAAAGTTACTTTGAAAAGTAATGCGTTACAATATTGCGTTACTCCCTTAAAAAGTAACTTATTCCGTTACTTAGTTACTTTTTTAGAAAAGTAATGTGTTACGTTACTTTTGCGTTACTTTTTTTCCACCTGGGCTGGGCTTGTTTTTTTATACCAAAAAAGATATATTTTTGGGCAAATGTAAAGACCCTTTCACACCAAAAGTGAAATAATAAGCCTCAGACTGAAGGAAATGCAGATTTACTCCTGTACAGTAGAGTACAGTAGTGTTCAGTAGAGGGCGCTGCTCAAACAAACCTTTCAGCTGCTGCTGTTCTGGGTAACAGAAGAAGAGGATGCAGGAGAAACACATTTAACACTTACTTTACCAATAAAAACATATAAAAAAATCTATAGTCATTTTTGCTTATGGTTTAACTGAAAAAATCAGAGGTCAGAAGCAAGTACTTTGGTCAATAAAGATTAAATGCATAAAAGATGTTTTGTTTTATTTAACATATTTAGGTATTGGAGGTTTGCATAGTGTTCTGATTCTGCATTTCACTGATTTTATTCATTTTGAGGAATATTGAATTTTTTTTGTGCAAGTGAGATGAGTAAATCCACGCTTACATTTAATCTAGAACTATAATAACCATCATGTTTACACACAACGCCTCTGCACTTCGATTTGTCTCAACATTAGGACAGAAGAGATGTCAGTCAATAAAGGGGAAAACAAAGTAACTTGCGTTACTTATTAGAAAAAGTAACTCAGATATTTTGTTGTAAATTTTAAAAGTAATGCGTTACTTTACTAGTTACTTGAAAAAGTAATGTGATTACGTAACTCAAGTTACTTGTAATGAGTTACCCCCAACACTGAGCTTGACTAACAACACAGGGGAGACGCGCTTGATTCCTGCCGGGTCCAAAGTGAGAGCGGCGCGGCCAGAGACATTTTGGGCATATTAAATATATTATAAATCGTTTTTCCGTGTGAGAAATACAATGTGTGGCGGGGGTGCGTGGCAAAAGACCGAAATGGGTGACTGTCATGCTCAATGCGTGACACTTGAGAGCCCTGTGTGTGTGTGTGTGTGTGTGTGTGTGTGTGTGTGTGTGTGTGTGTGTGTGTGTGTGTGTGTAACTATATAGACCCCATCACTGAGTAAGTCTCTCTCAGTTAAATGTATGTGTTAATGTAGAGAGAGAGCACACGCATGATATGAGTAGCCTATTGCAGATTTGTGGAGGGCCCATTCACTGGACCTTTTCAGGGGCCCAGTCATTTCTGTGGGCGGGCCTGCCTAAACCCATCATATTTTAGTCGACTAAATCTACTGTAGATTTAGTTTACAGTAGATTTCGAAAATCTAAGAAAACTAAAATCTAAAATCACTAAAATCTTATTGTATTTCGTCAACTAAAACTAGACTAAAACTAAAACAATTCAGATGACTAAAATATGACTAAAATTGGTTTGTCATATTTTCAGTCAAGAGACTGAAACTAAAACTAAATCAAAATTTGCTGTCAAAATTAACACGGCTGTATGTAACTTCTCCGTATTGTATTTTTCCTCAAAAGTTTCATTTGTCAACCACGATTATTATTATTATTTTCGATGTTTATTGTTCAGGGGTCTCTCAGTTCCCCATATTCCCAGCATAGAATAAGTAGCTAGCTAATGTTAAAACACAACTTAACATTGTTCGGCAAACTTTCTTGTGGCCTACTGAAATGTTTTTATTTTTCACACCTGCTTGGCTTATCATCTTTGACCCATTCCACATTTGAAAAATAAATGAACAGAAGTTGAAGGATTTTGTTTTTCTTTGCTGGTAGGGACGTGAAATAGGTATTAATTTTTTATATAAATGGTCTTAAAAAGGTCTTAAAAAGACTTGAATTTAACTTAAAGAAACCTGTAGGAACCCTGAAATATTATTTAAAATCTGTTAAAGATTTTGTAAGCATGTTGCGTAGTTGTGCTTGGAGTCAATTGTTTTATTTGTGATAAATGCCAAATTGTGCTGACATTTTTGGCCAGACTGTCAAAGAAATTATAAAAATGCAAAAATGAGAGAACCAACGAAATATTAATACCTAATTATGTTGTAGTCAATGTATGCTTTTTCCTGTCAGCTTCTATGCATTTTTTTTTTGGTGTAGTAAAATAAATCCTGTACCTGTTTGCCTTTTTTGCCAAATAAGTTTATTGTTTTGTTATTCCCTCATATTTCAAATAAGTACATAAAACATTTTCCTCATATTTTGATGGATTAACCAAACTATGTTTGGTGTGGTCAGTGCTGTTTCAGTGCTGACTGTGGGCCAATGGGCTAAAGCTGCAGCGCTGCGTTCTTACGCTCGCCAAAAAACTCATTCTTACTTTCATTTCTGCAGTCAGAGCATTGATGTGTTGAGTGGGATATGGCATCAAATATCTCAGAAGGTCAGTTACAAAAAGAATAGCTTGTATCGCTTTACCCACACCCTGCTATCATATAACTCCTGCTTCGCTGGTGAGTGTGTGTCTCTCTGCTGCCATCTGGTTACTCCTGACTAGGCTAGTACCTCTCCAGCACATTACATTATTTAGGATCTGAGACCTAGTCTGAACAGTTAGAACCTTAATGAATCACACTTATTCTTATGTCCAGGAAAAAGAGTAAAATTACGTCATTCTTAGAAGTTTGACACTCTTAAGTCTATAATATTAGTCTGAGTGGCTTTATACATACGTCCCCTGGTCTATGGGACTATTTTGGAAAACAACCGTGTGAGATGTAAGATTTGCGATTAACAACTTACTACAATTACACCGTTTTTTATCTGATGGGCGTCCATCTTGCTGGATCTGAAGCTTCTGGTGCACATAGTGAAGGTATGCCTTTTCTGGGCCTCTAAGCCACAAACTCAACTCAACTGTAACAAAATTCAAGTTCAGGGAAGGAGGAGGCGGGAACGAATTTATTAATAAAACAAACATAAAGAACAAAACAAAACAAAAGTAAAGCGGCAACCCCTCATGGACGACTGCCACATAAACTAAAACAAAAGCAGAACATGAAGTGCCAGGCCTGGTTCTCTCTCGCCCTTCACTGCTGTCTCTCCTCCTGTCTCCTTCAGGAGTTCCTCCGTGGGACTCGAGGCCGGGGTGTTCATTAACACTCGCTCTGTTCCCGCGGCTCTCGGCCCCGCCCCTTCCTCAAGTGTAGTGTACTCTAACTGCCATCTCCTGGCCAAATACAGGAGCATCATATTAAAAACAAATGTTCTGTTAACTCTTTCTTTTTGTATTGTTTGGATTCACACAACCAATTATATTTTAACAAATAATATTGAGCTTTAAGTTTAAATGCAGAGTACAGTGTAAATTTATACAGATAATATGCAATAACAAATTAGCTTTAGACAAAATGTATAAAGAGTAACTTATATGTCATTAACTGTATAAATTACCTTGTTTCTCTTGCACTGATATAGCCAGGTGTTGTCTTGTAGTTGTTCCTTTTTGTGCACAGCTCTTGTTGACTCATATTGCCTCAAGTTGACAACTCTCAGAAATGAATGATTTGTAGTTGTTTGTTTCAGCAAATCAGTGTCAGCGTGACGGCCCCTTTTTACTCCAGATCTGTTACCTGAACTTTTGCTACTCAACATTAGCAGTTGTAAGCAGCCATAAATCATCGGTGAAATGTCATGGCCATCAATGGGTTTTCATTTTTTTCGATTGTATGATGTGCAATGTAAAAACTACAAGACATCAGGGGTTATAGTGTGCGTGTGTGTGTGCGTGCGTGTGTGTGTGGGGGGGTGTGTGTGGGGGTGTGTGGACAGGTGTAGTCCAGGGGAAAATGTGGTCGGATGGAGAAAGTGATCAAGCTTCAGGAACCTCCTCTGATGAAGTCCAGAGTCCTGTAAGAGTGCGGATGCGCAGTCTTCAACAGCGCCTCTCTAATGAGGTAATGTGCAATCATACATGCGTAACACACATTCCAACAGGTAGACGCACACACATACGGTGGGCCAAAACTATATATTAAATTAGGGGAGTGCTGTGTCTCAAGATGGCGTTCTGTTATATCCCCGAAGGATCTCAGTGTGTCCAAACTTGTGGTTTCTTATAGTGTCAAAGGGGGAACATGGGCATTAAAGTTTAGCACTGTTATGTAGTCACCAGGTGACATTTATAACCCTATCCAGATATCTCCATCTGCCCCAAACAACTTTTCTTTGACACATTATATTATCTTTCCCCTTCAGGAAGTCAATAAACGTCTTTCACTGCCAGCGGATATTCGTTTGCCGGAGGGTTACCTGAAGAAGTTCGCCTCGAACAGCCCGCCATTTGACAAACCTCTCAGTCGAAGGTTTCGCAGAACGTCACTCGTAAGTGTTTCTTTGTCATGATCTATTAGTATAACATCATCAATGTGTAGAATGCATTTCTATTCTGTACCTATGTCTATTCTGTCAGACCAGGGTTAGGCTGAAGTTTAATTAGGACATTTAAGGAGGTCTTATAAACTTAGAAAAACACATTACTGGTGTAAAACAATGGCACTGATATATATTGTAAGATATCCTTTCAGTTAAAACAGATCAAACATGCATTATAGTCTGGGACTAGATCAAGCCTCGTCTGTGAAATCGGGGGTTTATCTCAAATCTCTGTGTGGATGGTTCAATACACCTTTGATTATTATTTACATTAGGTCATAGACACAAATATGATCTTTGATACGCCAGCTAATCACTGAGACTTGTTTTCCTTTCAGTCAGAAATCGGCTTTGGCAAATTAGAGTCATATGTCAAACTGGACAAACTGGGAGAGGTGAGATCCTGACCAGCGCCAGTCCTCTCCACAGCTGACCATACGGTTTCTGTTCAACTAAACTAAATTCATTTGATTGAGTGTTTGACCTTGCATTAGAACTGTCGTCAATAGAGTTGAGTGGGTTATCCTTATCTTTCTTTTGGCCAATTGTCAGTTGATATTGTTCTTTTCAACTAGTTTTACAATTTGCCATTTTTATATAAATACAAAGGCCATTGCACACCATTAATGCTGCTGAACAGCTGATTTTGTGTGTGTGTGTGTGTGTGTGTGTGTGTGTGTGTAGGGCACATATGCCACCGTGTTTAAGGGTCGCAGTAAGTTAACGGATAACCTAGTGGCTCTGAAGGAGATCCGGCTGGAGTATGAGGAAGGCGCTCCCTGCACCGCCATACGAGAAGGTACAGCACCCACTGCCGTTCAGGAGTCCGGGAACATGAGGGACGCACGATATATCAGCCACCATATCAGTACCAGCCACCATATCATTATCGGCCGATAGATGTTAATTTTTAATGTTATCGTTATCAGCTCGATAAGAAAAATTGGCCGATATATTAAAGCCAATAAATAATGTATTGTTTCCTTCAGCTGAGGCTCTTCAGATGCGACTGTTTAACATGATGGATCTGAATTACTTGAAATATGATTGGAATCACTTCAAAAATCAAAAAAGGAAAATACAGTTTAGTGCAACATGTGCAGCGCAAGTCATATCGGCTACATAAACTAATAATGAGAACATTATAATTGTGTGTTTGGGACACGGCTTTAATGGTGAGACTTTTGTTTTTGTAATCAGGCTCTCAAAAATGATATAAAAATTTGGATTTAGATTTATCGGCCAATATATCGGTTATCGGCTTTTGAATATAAAGAATTATCGGTTATCGGTATCGGCCAAAAGTTTAATATCGGTGCATGCCTAACATTCAGTTATTCAGCTATGATGATTAAAGTGATCTGGTGAAGCTGGTGTCGAGACTGTGGTTCAGTGAAGGTGAAGAGTGTGCTTCTCTAACTCACCACTACTAACGTCTTTACACACAATATTATATGGAATAGTCTCAAACAATAACAAACTGATTTGTTTCTAGGAAAATGTGTTTGGCCATTGTTAAAACCAATATTTGACTAGGAAGTGAACAGAAACGTGCAATACATTCACTCTATGAGTTCTGTGCCCTGTGCATGATGTATGTTGCTGTTGTTTGTGATTATACAACAGAGTTCTCTTAGAAACACTGCAGTAACAGTGGCGGACCGTATGAGTGTAACACTGCAGTAACAGTGCCGGACCGTATGAGTGTAACACTGCAGTAACAGTGCCGGGCCGTATGAGTGTAACACTGCAGTAACAGTGCCGGACCGTATGAGTGTAACACTGCAGTAACAGTGCCGGACCGTATGAGTGTAACACTGCAGTAACCGTGGCGGGCCGTATGAGTGTAACACTGCAGTAACAGTGCCGGACCGTATGAGTGTAACACTGCAGTAACAGTGCCGGACCGTATGAGTGTAACACTGCAGTAACAGTGGCGGACCGTATGAGTGTAACACTGCAGTAACAGTGCCGGACCGTATGAGTGTAACACTGCAGTAACAGTGCCGGACCGTATGAGTGTAACACTGCAGTAACAGTGCCGGACCGTATGAGTGTAACACTGCAGTAACAGTGCCGGACCGTATGAGTGTAACAGTACCGGACCGTATGAGTGTAACACTGTAGTAACAGTCCTGGACCGTATGAGTGTAACACTGCAGTAACAGTGCCGGACCGTATGAGTGTAACACTGCAGTAACAGTGCCGGACCGTATGAGTGTAACACTGCAGTAACAGTGCCGGACCGTATGAGTGTAACACTGCAGTAACAGTGCCGGACCGTATGAGTGTAACACTGCAGTAACAGTGCCGGACTGTATGAGTGTAACACTGCAGTAACAGTGCCGGACCGTATGAGTGTAACACTGCAGTAACAGTGCCGGACTGTATGAGTGTAACACTGCAGTAACAGTGCCGGACCATATGAGTGTAACAGTGCCGGACCGTATGAGTGTAACAATGCCGGACCGTATGAGTTTATACACTGCAGTAACAGTGCCGGACCGTATGAGTGTAACACTGCAGTAACAGTGCCAGACCATATGAGTGTATACACTGCAGTAACAGTGCCGGACCGTATGAGTGTAACACTGCAGTAACAGTGCCGGACCGTATGAGTGTAACACTGCAGTAACAGTGCCGGACTGTATGAGTGTAACAGTGCCGGACCGTATGAGTGTATACACTGCAGTAACAGTGCCGGACCGTATGAGTGTAACAGTGCCGGACCGTATGATTGTAACACTGCAGTAACAGTGCCGGACCATATGAGTGTAACACTGCAGTAACAGTGCCGGACCGTATGAGTGTAACACTGCAGTAACAGTGCCAGACCGTATGAGTGTATACACTGCAGTAACAGTGCCGGACCGTATGAGTGTAACAGTGCCGGACCGTATGAGTGTAACACTGCAGTAACAGTGCCAGACCGTATGAGTGTAACACTGCAGTAACAGTGCCGGACCGTATGAGTGTAACACTGCAGTAACAGTGCCGGACCATATGAGTGTAACACTGCAGTAACAGTGCCGGACCGTATGAGTGTAACACTGCAGTAACAGTGCCAGACCGTATGAGTGTATACACTGCAGTAACAGTGCCGGACCGTATGAGTGTAACAGTGCCGGACCGTATGAGTGTAACAGTGCCGGACCGTATGAGTGTAACACTGCAGTAACAGTGCCGGACCGTATGAGTGTAACACTGCAGTAACAGTGCCGGACTGTATGAGTGTAACAGTGCCGGACCGTATGAGTGTATACACTGCAGTAACAGTGCCGGACCGTATGAGTGTAACAGTGCCGGACCGTATGAGTGTAACACTGCAGTAACAGTGCCGGACCGTATGAGTGTAACACTGCAGTAACAGTGCCGGACCGTATGAGTGTAACACTGCAGTAACAGTGCCGGACCGTATGAGTGTAACACTGCAGTAACAGTGCCGGACCGTATGAGTGTAACACTGCAGTAACAGTGCTGGACCGTATGAGTGTAACAGTGCCGGACCGTATGAGTGTAACACTGCAGTAACAGTGCTGGACCGTATGAGTGTAACAGTGCCGGACCGTATGAGTGTAACACTGCAGTAACAGTGCCGGGCCGTATGAGTGTAACACTGCAGTAACAGTGCCGGACCGTATGAGTGTAACACTGCAGTAACAGTGCCGGGCTTTATGAGTGTAACACTGCAGTAACAGCGCCGGGCCGTATGAGTGTAACACTGCAGTAACGGTGCCGGACCGTATGAGTGTAACACTGTAGTAACAGTGCTGGACCGTATGAGTGTAACACTGCAGTAACAGTGCCGGACCGTATGAGTGTAACACTGCAGTAACAGTGCCGGACCGTATGAGTGTAACACTGCAGTAACAGTGCCGGACCGTATGAGTGTAACACACTGCAGTAACAGTGCCGGACCGTATGAGTGTAACACTGCAGTAACAGTGCCGGACCGTATGAGTGTAACACTGCAGTAACAGTGCTGCACCGTATGAGTGTAACACTGTAGTAACAGTGCTGAACCGTATGAGTGTAACACTGCAGTAACAGTGCCGGACCGTATGAGTGTAACACTGCAGTAACAGTGCTGCACCGTATGAGTGTAACACTGCAGTAACAGTGCCGGACCGTATGAGTGTAACACTGCAGTAACAGTGCCGGACCGTATGAATGTAACACTGCAGTAACAGTGCCGGACCGTATGAGTGTAACACTGCAGTATGAGTAACACTACCGTATGAGTAACAGTGCCGGACTGTATGAGTGTATACACTTCTGTGAGGTTAACTCTTGCTGATATGATGATGTTCCTCTCTCTGCCAGTGTCTCTCCTGAAGAACTTGAAACACGCCAACATCGTCACGCTCCACGACATCATCCACACAGAGAAGTGCCTTACACTCGTCTTCGAGTATTTGGTGTGTGAGATGTTATTCATCCTCGCATTTATACTCTGTCCATCTACTGTGCTTCTGATACACTTGTCCTGTGTGTTTCAGGAGAAGGACCTCAAGCAGTATCTGGAGGACTGTGGGAGCATCATGAGCGTTTATAATGTAAAGGTTAGACATATCCTCTAACAGCTGTAATCTTAGTTTCACTCACAAATAATACTATGCATCAGGGAAAATGACTGAAAACAACTTCATGTGGCCTGAATAGATTGAGACAGAGATTTATTGTGACAATCATCTGAAATGTCAGTCTCTTTAAGTGAACTATCCCTATCACTTCTTTCCTGACCATAAGAAATGATGCTTTAAAATGTAAGGAACTAAAGTTTGTCCAAGCCCCGGACCAAACCCTGACCGGCAGGGCACAGAGGAGGCCAGATCAGGAATATATAGGGCTGAGAGAGATCGAGTGATCACCATGTGGAGAAAGGATGAACAAAAACAAGGCCAGAGCGAGAGAATATAGTAAGAAAGGAAGAAAAAGAGAGCTTTAGCGCAGTGCTGACTGGGAGGAACATTAGCCTCTGCGTAGCCACATTTATTGCTATGAAAACATTTTGGAAGCATGGTTTACAACAGTACAGGTACAGATACTGAAATTACTTAATTGTATTGATGTCCCCCTGCAGATCTTCCTGTTCCAGCTCCTGCGAGGTCTGGCTTACTGTCACCGGCAGAAAGTGTTGCACAGAGACCTCAAACCGCAGAACCTCCTCATCAGCGACAGGGGCGAGCTCAAACTGGCCGACTTCGGTACGATCCATCACTCTCAGACCCAAATATGCTGATGGACAGAGACACCAACTGATGTGTAGTGTGAAATGAGGAAGACTCGTCACGTTTACAGATTTACATCACGTCTGTGTGTGTGTCTGTGAAGGTCTCGCTCGTGAGAAGTCTGTTCCCTCAAAGACTTTCTCTAATGAAGTCGTCACTCTCTGGTACAGACCTCCGGATGTGCTGATGGGGTCCACTGAGTACTTTACCTCCATCGACATCTGGTGAGGTCACACACACACGCACACACACTCGCTGCTTTGAGCATGTAAGATATTCTGCTGATGCTGCATGAATAGACATACATAAAGTTGTAATCGAAATTATTCACCCCCCCCCCCCCATTGGAAATCAGGTTTATTGGCAAAATGTACAGACTTTCAGATGTTTGCAATGAACAAATCAACCAAAAGTGGTTTAAATAGTTTAACACAAAAAATGTTGCGAGTGGTTTCCCCTAATTCACCGGAAAATGCAACTTTTAATCTGAGCCCGTTCCTCATGAGCAATGGCCTCTAGTTCAGCAATAGTCTTGCAATATTCTGAAACCAACTTCTTCAAATCCCACCAGAGGGATTTTCTATGGGGCTCGAGTCATGTGACTGTGATGCCCCTGTATCTCCCAGGACTTCACCTGACACCAAGCCTGGGTGGAGTCTGAGGGACGCTGGGGATCGTTGTCCTGTTGAAGGTCCAAGCTCCAGCCTCCTCACTGACGGCATGACGGTTTCTCCTAGGATCTCCTGATCCTTCAGTGATCATCTCTCCTTCCACACGCTGCAGGTTTCCAGTGCCGGAGGATATAGATCAGCCGCAGAGCATCACGAGCTCCTCATGCTGAACTGTAGACAGAGCTCTTATCAGCTTATGCTTCATTCCTCTTCCTCAGACACACTGCTGATCCAGGGGGACGAGAAGCTCCAGTCCTGTTCCATCGCTCCACAGAACAGAATCCCGAAACCTCTGTGGCTTATTTATATGATTTTGTGCGTTTGGGTCAGTAGTGCTGAAGTTCTGATGCGTTTAGTTCGAGCTTTACTGTGCAGCTGAACATCAGTGCCTGTGGCCACCAGCTCTTCTGCAGGTCTTCTGCACTCCAGGGTTTTCTGATCCTCTCTTGAACCAAATCTGGTTTCAGCCGTTGATATCTGCAGCCTTCTGCCCGTCCAGGGAGTGAAATCACTGTTCCTTTAACTTTGAACTTGTGAACTATGCTTCCAACGGCGTTCCGGGGAACATTTAGTGTCTTCGCCATCTTTCTGTGTCCTGTTCCTTGTTTGTGAAGGGCGATGATATCTTCTCTTCACTTTTTGGACCATTCTTTTGAGCCATATTTCTAACATGCAGTCAAACGCGACATTCAACAAACTTAGCCAGTTCAGATATTTCATGTGTTCTAGCTCAAGCTCTAGAAATTGCATTTTTAGCTGAAAATCTTTTCAAGTTGTTCTTGAAACATTTGTTGTGTGGAGCTATTTCAATTACTCTCGTTTGATTTGTTCATTCCAAACAGCTGAAAGTCTGTATATTTTGCCAATAAACCTGATTTGCTATGGGGGTTGAATAATTTCGATTACAACTGTACATCCCGAAGCGGATCTAGGCAGGTGGAGCTGGGGAGGTGGAGGGTTTTAGAGGAACTCTAAAGCAAACACTGAACCACACTATTTACATATTCAGCAAGCGATCTCATTGGCTGCTGGATCAGCAGAGACAATCAGCTTGCACCATGCGGTAAGGATGTAATTGCATGTAAAGAACCTATCTAGAGTTTCATGTCTGAAATAGATATTTCTAATAAACTGAATATAATATCTATGTCAGGGTTATGCTTTTGTTTTGTTTAGTGTCAGTGTTGTGGTTCAGTCCTTCAGTGCTTTGCTCAGTTTCTGTTTGCCTATGTTCGATGTCATTTGTTCTCTAGTTAATCTCCTTGGTAGTTCATTACACCTGTCCTGTTTCCACATTATACTTTATTCAGGATCAGGTGTGTTTGATTGGAGTTTGAGCTGAACTCTGCGGGACGGTTACTTGGTTGTCAACACACTGACCTAAAAGAAAACCCTAAATTGTGTGCATGAGTGTTTCATAGTTATCGTTTAAATTCAGCCAACTAGAGGAGCTTTGTTCAGTGGTGTCACGCTGGATGTTACTCTGAAGACTATTTCAACTCTTCCATCATTCCTTGCTACAGCGTGTTTTGCTGGCTTTAGTTCACAAGCACACAGCATATCGAGACTTTTCCTTTCATGCATTTCTCAAAAAGACGTTTTATTCTTTCTGTGTGTCTGCTTTGTTCCATTAACATAGGGGTGTAGGTTGTATATTCTATGAAATGATCACCGGACGCCCCCTCTTCCCTGGGTCGACAGTGGAGGATGAACTTCATCTTATATTTCGTATCTTGGGTAAGAGGTGTGGTGTTATGCATGTTAAAGGTGCACTCAGTGCATTTTTAGTTTTTTGCTTATATAGCCCTCATTTCTCGAGACAACACCAGGCTGGGGTTTTTCAATAGAGATTTTGTTCTTTCTTGCCATTTTGGAAACTACAAACACTAGACAAGATTTGTAAATGCCTTATTTACTAACCTGTAACCTGCATCAATGCTCAACCATCACGACCCCATGCATGAATTCAAGTAAGTGTAATTGGAGTGTGTTTTGATTATAATCTCGTCATCTCCAGGTTCTCCTACTGAGGACTCTTGGCCAGGAGTCAATACCAATGAAAACTTCCTTTCCTTCAACTTCCCCCATTATGACGGGGAACCTCTGATCACGCATGCACCCAGGTGTGTGAAAGCCTGTCTGTGTGGCTGCTTCCTGATATTATATATTTGTGGATCTATAAATGAGGTATTGTTAGATTACATTTTTGTTGGGAAAGGTTTCTAGTACCCACACCTGAACAGGGTCTCTAATTGGTAATGTTTGACAAGAGAGACAAACTAGTCCAAATTCAACAGCAGAGGAAAAGGCCGAGGATAAGAACAGGAGCAAGGACACCAGATTACGCCAGAGCCCACAAAATACTACCACTAAAATGTCTAAACATTGGGACTGGAAGCTATAGCTATAATATGATTTGTGTAATTTGTTCTACAGGATCACCAATGACGGTCATGATCTGCTATGCCAGTTTTTACAGGTAAAGTACGAATTCGCTTTTGCCCTGGCAAAGAAAGCCTCAGAGGATAAAAGGTTTTTTATCGATGTCTACTTTAATAATTAATATTTAGCTTTACCAGATTAGTATGTTCATTATTATGAAAGACACTTTTGGACCTTTATTGATACACCTGTCCTTATTTAATTCTTAAAGGTACACTATGTAACTTTTGGCCCTCTAGCGGTTAAACAAAACTACATGCATTTTGTAGAAGAACATTGTTTTGGTGGTGCTTTGGCTCTGCAAAAGAAACATGTTCACTCCAGATGAACGTGTTTTTGTAGTTTGAAGCAAGGCGGCGTATTTCTGCAGAAGTGGCTCTTCGGCACATTTATTTCAGAGAATTGGGAGACAAAGTACAGGACCTGGATGACAGTAAGAATTTCATACTAGTAATATTAAAGTAGTATAAGCTTATTTTTAAGTTCATATTTAGTAGTTTCACAAATGTATGTTAGTAAGATGTGATGCTACACGTATACATCTCATTCATAAAAAAACATTTGGGAACATCATAAGTCAAGATGGCAGTTTCTGCTTGTAAGAAACAATCTTGAGCACAACTATTTCTACAACACTTATGTCATACATTCACTGTTGAAATGTTATAATTGTTATAAACAGTTTATAATTTCTGTCCCCACAGCTACCTCCATCTTCTCCGTGAAGGAGATTCGACTGCAGAGGGACCCAGGAAAACACTTTCCAGCGCAAAGAGAGTTGGGTGAGTTTAGGTATTCACCTAAATCTAGAGTTCCTTGTACATGGTGAAAAAAAAAACCACATACAAAATGAGATCAAATAGTGTGTAAATCACTCGATGTTGTGAAATAACACACCAGCAGTGATTTACTGTTAACTGAGGATTTGTTGACTAATGTTTCGTGAGGACGGTGATTATAAACAATAGGCAGACAACAGCAACAAATGACAGTACACTCCTCACCGGTTACCTGGTCCAGGACGGCTCGTCCTGCAGAGTGTAGCTTTACGAGCAAGCAACCAGTGTCAGTGACTACAGGAGGCACAGTCCCGTTGGGAAGTTTTAGACTTTACAACATCATACCAGGTTTTCTGTCTTCACAAATAAATTTAGAAGTCATCCTCTGCAGTTCAATGAAATAATGAGGGTCTGGGATTAACATCATAGAAAATTAAAGGTTATGTAAGATTTTTATGTTAAAATACATTCTCTTAACCTAGTTTATTGTTCATTGAGTACTATTATGCCATTCATGAGTCCCAAGTGTAAACATTGTAGTCTAGCGGGAGTGATAGGCTCCTCTTGGCAGTTTTTTGTAACCTGTTTTTTGGGACCCTAATGGTGTCTAGTTAAGAATTTCTGATGTTGCCGAGGTCAACTAATGACCCATGGGCTTCGTTTTTCATAACTCTTTTTCATAATACTTTTTATATAATTCTGACACAAGGAATCAAATGGAAAGGTCATTGACATGCAATCCAATAGCAAAATTTACATCATTATGAGCCTAAAATGTGTTATTTGCCTGTTTTTTCACCAATAAAGTACAAAAAACAGGCAAATAACACATTTTAGGCTCATAATGATGTAAATTTTGCTACTTTTTCGATAAGACCACACATCTCCAGCAACATCCTAAAGTTCTGGGCCCATGCAGATATAGCAAAACATTTGTATCATGTAGTTTAATATGCATATTTTTATTTTGCACTTGATTTGTTTGAAGGCAGTGGTCTGAGACATCATTGCTCCTTTGGCATATTTGCTGTCAGTCAGACCACTACCTTGATTAGCTGCTACAGGTGTGTTTAATTAGAGCTAGACTCTGCAGGAAGGTTGGAGACTCCTGAGATGGTGCGTTCACGTGCTATGGAAAATATGATATTTTCCACTTGTGAACTGGTATTTACCTATGTGTTGCGTTCAAGTGCTTTTGTTGTCGCAATGTGGTAAAAAGATGGAAATCCAGACCTGTTATTTAGTTAAAACTATTTTAGATTGCTTAAGTCATCTGTTACAGCAAGAAAATGATTTATCAAAACTCAAACGGTAAATAATATGCTGTATATTTTCTAGATCACGAATAGCACATATTTTTACCATTCACGACTCTTGTGTAGCTCTCCGCCATTTTGAAAAGGTCAAAGGTTATCTCATCTCGGCAACTCGTGCATCAAAATATTCTACGAGCTGCCCAGTGGAAAACACCACACGAGGGGGTGTTCATGTGCATTTTCCACATCGGCTTTTGGTATTTACTATAATTAACATAACTATGTTCATATAAATTACAGTATAACATGACAAAAGCGCAATCTACACTGAACAAAATTATAAACGCAGCACTTTTGTTTTTGCCCCCATTTTCCATGAGCTGAAATCAAAGATCTAAGACTTTTTCAGCTTTTGTGTAAAAGGCCTATTTCAGCATGCCAATTGCACGCTCCCTCAAAACTTGCGACATCTGTGGCATCTGTGTGGCACCTTGCCGGTGTAAAACTGCACATTTTAGAGTGGTCTTTTATTGTGGACAGCCTAAGGCACACCTGTGCAATAATCCTGCTGTGTAATCAGCATCTTGATATGCCACACCTGTGAGGGGGACGGATGATCTCAGCAAAGGAGAAGTGCTCACTAACACAGATTTAGACAGATTTGTGGACAATATTTAAGAGAAATAGGCCTTTTGTGTACATAGAAACAGTCTTAGATCTTTGAGTTCAGCTCACGAAAAATGGGGGCAAAAACAAGTGTTGCGTTTATAATTTTGTTCACTGGATGTTGAATCACATAGCAATTTGTTAGAGTTTGCACATCTGCTGTCTTTCTTTTTTGCTTGTTTTAATATGTCTTTGTGTATTTCAGCGGTGGTCCATCGAATGGGCTCTGCCCCACCAGAACATTTCCTCTCCGAGGGAGTGAATCGTCTTCTTCATCCGGCCCCGCTCTCCTCATAGACCGGCTCATGCAGAGTTCTCTTCCTTTGCATCTGCTGTGTAACATTTTGTTTGTCTTTCTTTGTTTACAAAGTTCTCTTATCTTTTAACATCTTTTTTATTGTTCTTATTTGCACATTTTTTGTCTCTGTGTGTAAATATCTGTTTGAAAGACAATGAAGTAAGAAAGAATCATTGTTATATGCATCAAGTCCCAAAGATGTGTAATGCCCCAAAAAATGTTTGTTAGTCACTTTTCTTCTGCCATGGGAATCTATTGCAGCCCAAATAACCACAGGGTCAAAGGTTGTGAAATGGCATAGAGGCCATGGCATGGTCTCTAATCGTCAACACATTTAGGATTTGCCCCTCAACGTCTCCAGTTTTGCCGTCTTTCCCATCTTTCAATTGGGCCAAGCCAAATTCAGTGCACTTTCACTGTTAGCCATATTACAACGTTCTCGGAGAACTTGAAGTTTAGCCAAATTGTAGCTGGTTTTTCTTCTCCAAAAAACGTGTCCAATCTTGACCATTTTTCATCCAATCTTGAGTCCCACATCATGTCTTCAGACTATCTTTGAGCTCAAGCACTTTCAATTACTACTGTATATGAAGTGTATTACAAAAATAAACTTGCCTTGCTGGTGTAAAACTAACCAAATGGATTTTTATAATGCAACAATTCAGCAATATTGAGTCCTTCTCAATCGCAGGCTGTGTTCTGTGAGTGCCGTTGAAGGCCGTCTTCATTTGAAGGATCTTTGGGAGGCAGTCTATGTTCTGCGTCCCTCATTCAGTGTGTTTTGGAGGACACATTATGTGTGCTCTAAGAGAATTGTCAGACAATGAAGCCCCCCAGATGTAGGTCTTCACACACAAGGTTCCTGTAGGGAGAGGACCAACAATACCAGTATTTCCAGAAGCTTCCAGAAACCCTGTGGATCTAAACGTTTTAAAATAAGTTGTTTGGCATCTTTACCATTTTTTTTTCCATCTTTACCATTTTTTTTTTCCCACTTTATCTCTCTCTTCAACTCAGGGGAAGTCTCATCTAAGTGTTTTGCTTTAACTCATATTGGGGTGTATGTGATGATGTCACAGGCACATGTGCAAAGAGCATGCAATCAACATACAAAAGAAACTCAGATTAAAGATTCACCATATGGGCGTATTTGAAGCATGGAGTTCATTTATACATGTAAATATGCACAATTACGTGTGCGCATATGCATACTGTGGTATAAAAAAATGTGTAATTCGTTTTTTCTTTGGAACATAAGGTGTTCGTAGGGCTGTGGACAACAGCGTGGTAGGGGTGGTTACAGCTCCGGTGACCCGAGGGTGTCTGGACTAGTGTCCGGTGACCCGAGGGTGTCTGGTCTAGCGTCCGGTGACCCGAGGGTGTCTTGACTAGCGTCCGGTGACCCGAGGGTGTCTGGTCTAGCGTCCGGTGACCCGAGGGTGTCTGGACTAGCGTCCGGTGACCCGAGGGTGTCTGGACTAGCGTCCGGTGACCCGAGGGTGTCTGGTCTAGCGTCCGGTGACCCGAGGGTGTCTGGACTAGCGTCCGGTGACCCGAGGGTGTCTGGACTAGCGTCCGGTGACCCGAGGGTGTCTTGACTAGCGTCCGGTGACCCGAGGGTGTCTGGTCTAGCGTCCGGTGACCCGAGGGTGTCTGGTCTAGCGTCCGGTGACCCGAGGGTGTCTTGACTAGCGTCTGGTGACCCGAGGGTGTCTGGTCTAGCGTCCGGTGACCCGAGGGTGTCTGGATTAGCGTCCGGTGACCCGAGGGTGTCTGGACTAGCGTCCGGTGACCCGAGGGTGTCTGGTCTAGCGTCCGGTGACCCGAGGGTGTCTTGACTAGCGTCCGGTGACCCGAGGGTGTCTGGTCTAGCGTCCGGTGACCCGAGGGTGTCTGGACTAGCGTCCTGTGACCCGAGGGTGTCTGGACTAGCGTCCGGTGACCCGAGGGTGTCTTGACTAGCGTCCGGTGACCCGAGGGTGTCTGGTCTAGCGTCCGGTGACCCGAGGGTGTCTTGACTAGCGTCAGGTGACCCGAAGGGTGTCTGGTCTAGCGTCCGGTGACCCGAGGGTGTCTGGTCTAGCGTCCGGTGACCCGAGGGTGTCTTGACTAGCGTCTGGTGACCCGAGGGTGTCTGGTCTAGCGTCCGGTGACCCGAGGGTGTCTTGACTAGCGTCCGGTGACCCGAGGGTGTCTGGTCTAGCGTCCGGTGACCCGAGGGTGTCTGGTCTAGCGTCCGGTGACCCGAGGGTGTCTTGACTAGCGTCTGGTGACCCGAGGGTGTCTGGTCTAGCGTCCGGTGACCCGAGGGTGTCTGGATTAGCGTCCGGTGACCCGAGGGTGTCTGGACTAGCGTCCGGTGACCCGAGGGTGTCTGGTCTAGCGTCCGGTGACCCGAGGGTGTCTTGACTAGCGTCCGGTGACCCGAGGGTGTCTGGTCTAGCGTCCGGTGACCCGAGGGTGTCTGGACTAGCGTCCGGTGACCCGAGGGTGTCTGGACTAGCGTCCGGTGACCCGAGGGTGTCTTGACTAGCGTCCGGTGACCCGAGGGTGTCTGGTCTAGCGTCCGGTGACCCGAGGGTGTCTTGACTAGCGTCTGGTGACCCGAGGGTGTCTGGTCTAGCGTCCGGTGACCCGAGGGTGTCTGGTCTAGCGTCCGGTGACCCGAGGGTGTCTTGACTAGCGTCTGGTGACCCGAGGGTGTCTGGTCTAGCGTCCGGTGACCCGAGGGTGTCTGGATTAGCGTCCGGTGACCCGAGGGTGTCTGGACTAGCGTCCGGTGACCCGAGGGTGTCTGGTCTAGCGTCCGGTGACCCGAGGGTGTCTTGACTAGCGTCCGGTGACCCGAGGGTGTCTGGTCTAGCGTCCGGTGACCCGAGGGTGTCTGGACTAGCGTCCGGTGACCCGAGGGTGTCTGGTCTAGCGTCCGGTGACCCGAGGGTGTCTGGACTAGCGTCCGGTGACCCGAGGGTGTCTGGACTAGCGTCCGGTGACCCGAGGGTGTCTGGACTAGCGTCCGGTGACCCGAGGGTGTCTGGTCTAGCGTCCGGTGACCCGAGGGTGTCTGGACTAGCGTCCGGTGACCCGAGGGTGTCTGGTCTAGCGTCCGGTGACCCGAGGGTGTCTGGTCTAGCGTCCGGTGACCCGAGGGTGTCTGGTCTAGCGTCCGGTGACCCGAGGGTGTCTCGTCCGCC
>CM060599.1:1581288-1908788 GCA_030578255.1 Tiaroga cobitis | reverse complement strand
CCAATGATAACTCTTCGTGTCACCCGTAAAGTGTTATCGTTCCTTCAATTAAAAAAAGAAAGAAAGAATGATGACAGCTACTTTTCCTGCATAATATCACTAATTTTTAATTAATCTAAAGATTATAAAAATGAATTTTAGCCCCGCAGCTCCTGATGGCTTCCTAAAAGCTTTATCAGCCAAAAAGCAAATGAAGTGAAACTGAAATTGACTGACAGCGCGGAATAGTTTGGGACAGCAAGAGTCACGTGCCCGCGCGCTCCCGTCCAGTTGGTGGCTGTGTCACAGTTAAACTAGTTTACCAAACCTCAGAAGAAAAGGAGAAGAGTGTTTCTGGAGGTTCAATGGCGTGCCGTCGCTTGTTTGTGTGTGTAATCTGTGTTTTAAACGTGACAGTGTCATGGGCTCAGATCTACTCGGCGCTCTATGATGAGAAAACATCTAATCTGTTCCTGAAAGAGGGATTTCAGCCGGGCTCGGTCGCAGTCGCCAACTTCACTAACGACATCAACAAAACTGGGTGAGAACACACACACACACACTTCACCAACGACATCAACAACACTGGGTGAGAATACACACACAGACACACACTTCACCAACGACATCAACAACATTGGGTGAGAATACACACACACAGACACACACTTCACCAACGACATCAACAACACTGGGTGAGAATACCTTTATAAACACAACAACAACACTGGGTGAGACAGTGAATGAATGAATGAATACCTTCATAAACGAATGTCACGAATACCTTTACAAACACATGATGAACACAGTAAGTCATATGGTATATGAGGTAATTTGCGAATGTGATTCAGGACTGCGGTACAGTTGTTTTGATATTGGACTAATGAGAGTATAAAATTCAAAGGAATATCAAAAGCCATATCTCGTATTATTCGTCGATAAGTGTTGTTGTAGCATCTATCAGATCAGATCTGCGATGTTGCATTTGTGACATCATTGTCAATGAATGTAGTGTATTGATCAACAGAGTGCAGGAGTGCAGATCGATCGTTTAAAGGGTAACTAAACCCTGAAACAACTATTTTTAGTTAATGATCTGTAAGACAGGGGCTTCATTTCCACTGTTGACCACTGTGCTTTACAAGGTAAAAGTCCAGCGAACATGAAATAAGGAGCAAAATAAACCATTAACACATAATGTAATAAAAGCATAACATTTTGAGATTTAGTGAAATGCCCGGTCAAAAAGATAAAACTTTAACTTAAAGCTACACTGTGTGGGATTTTCTCCCATCTAATGGTGAAATTGTATGACTACAACTGAATATTACTTTCTAGCCCCTCCCATTCCAAGAATACTTGATTAGTTGGTAGAAGTGATTACACATTAATGAGCACTTATCATTTTGAAAGAACAAAGTGTTTTTTTTTTGCTAAGAATCATAAAAAAAATTACACAGTGTAGCTTTAAACATGAAACTCATGTAAAGAGGACCGGGATCTCGAGAATAAGGGGAGGCTATGACCGACCACTGCGAAAGCACGACCCCCTCTCGACTTACATCGTGAATGTGGCTGGGACAGATTATAACTACTTGTGGACTGTAGGAACCTACGGGGCACGTTCAAAGGTCAAAGTTCAGATAGGTAAGAGGGTGCAAGACCATTTAAGGATTTGAAAACAAACAACAATATTTTAAAATCAGTTATGACGCACTGGCAACCAGTTTAGAGACATTAAAATAGGAGTAATATGTTCATGTTTGCGAATCCCAGTTAGAAATCTGGATGCAGCGTTTTGAGCCATTTGAAGCCTTGTAATGGAAAACTGGGATATTCCTGCAAAGAATTACAGTAATCCAGGCGGGATCGAACGCAAGCATGTGTGACTCTTTCAAGCTCTTTAGGTGATAGGAAAGACTTTACTCTAGATAAAAGCTTCAGGTGTAAAAAGCTTGATTTCTGTGTTTGTGTTTATCCTAGCCTAGAAATCTGGACGCACCCTAGTGGCAGCAAATTTTATTTTGCAGCCAGTTACGTTTAGCAACTCTCGTTGGCTTGCGAGCTCTAGTCAGGCCAATCACATCGTAGAGTCGGTGGGCGGGCTTAACATAATGGCGGCAGAGTTGTGACGGTTGCGCGTGAATTCCCCGCTACTTGGAAATGTATGGCTGGCCAGACTGATCTCATGAAATGGCGTATGTATGACACGCCAATTCGTATTTCCATTTTTGGCGTGCTATCAACACGCACAATCGCTTTTCAGCGTGTTTATGAACGCCGTTGACTTAACGTTACATTACTGTATATATAAATATATGACCTACCTCAACCTCGTCCCTAAACCTACCCGTCACTGGGGTTAATAGCATTTATGAGTCTTCCCCTACCATCCTAGGAAAAAAAATATCGCTCCCCAGATGTAGATCTACATTTTGCTTCGTTTCGCTCGGACATTTAACGGCGTGTACATACACGCAAAAGATGACGGTTCGTTTCGGCGTGGACATACACGCGGATAAGGACATACACGCGGATAGCTCAAAATGCGTATAGATAACACGCCACTTGACTTGAAAGTGGCGTGTATGTTTACGCAAAAGTCATGATGTCATGTATGGCTGGCGAACAGCGGCCTTTCACGTCGGCTTTGGCCGCGACTCTGGAAGATTTGGAGTTAAGCTTTTCTCTGAGAAAAGAACAAAGAACGGCACTGAAGTCATTCTTAAAAAAGGAAGATGTGTTTGGAGTTTTGCAGACGGAAAAAGTTTTATCTATCAACTCCACTGGTGGGAAAACGCATGCATAGTGGCTCTGACTGCGTCACCTGCTTCGTTGCTCTGGTTGGTTGTAGCGCTATCCTATTGCGTGCAGAGGGAACTTGAACCGTTAATCCCGGCCCTCGGATTGAGCCCTGCCAATGGTGTGTTCCCAGACCCGACATCTTGATCTGGCTTGTCAGGCCATGTTTATCCAGCTTAAGGGAGGAATCCAAAGTAACTCCCAGACTTTTAACCGTGGGTTTGATGTAGGAATACAGGTTTGCATTTCCTACAGAGGGCCCGAACACAATAGCCTTTAAATGTAAAAAATTTGAGGTCATCCAGGATTTGATGTTGTTTAAGCAAGCAAATAGGGTTTCTAGGCCTTTTGTGTCTGTGCGCTTGACAGGCAGATAGATTTGAGTATCGTCTGCATACGAGTGAAAAGACTCTCCGTGCCTCCTAAAGATTGTACACGTATAGCGGTAACATGTATAGGGAAAACAGAGTAGGGGCCTTGTGGAACGCCACAGGTAAGAGGAGCTACAGACGAAACAAGCCTCCAGTGCCAGCTGAAAAGGCTCTGTTTGTAAGATAAGATTTAAACCAGCTGAGAGCACTTCCTCGGATGCCCACAAACTTATCATGGCGTGACAACAGAATTGTATGGTCAACAGTGTCAAACGCTGCACTCAGATCTAAAAGCATTAAAATGACAGCGTCCCCAGAATCAAGAGATAACAAAATATCATTCAAAACTCTTAATAAAGCAGATTCAGTACTGTGGTTAATCCTAAAACCAGACTGGGATCTTTTTAAAGGACACTATTCGCAACAAGGAATCTCTGTAACCGCAGTGACACCGCTCTCTCAAGGATCTTAGATATGAAAGATAAATTTGAAATGGGTCTAAAATTTGATAAATCAGTAGTGTCCATATTTGGGCTTTTCAGTATTGGTTTCACCATGGCATGTTTGCAGAGAACTGGAACGAAACCTGAGAGAAGGCATTTGTTTATGATGGAGAAGATCCATGACCCAACATTGTAAAATATCTGTTTAAAAACCCAGTGTCAAGAGATGAGACAGTAGGCTTCAGCAACTGGTAATATGGTAATTGGCTCAAAAGAGTGTAAAAACCTGATGGCCATGGGAGTATCTGCAGGGTCCGTAGTCGAAGGCAATATGGACCGTCTAATTGTTACTATTTTCTTCACAAAATGTCGTATAACATTTTCACACGTAGAAGCAGATTCAGTCAGATAATTCTTACCCACAGGGTTAAAAATATTAAACGAGATCCTAGGCGTGTTTGAGTTTTTCGCTATTATCTCAGAAAAATAATGAGACTTAGTTGTTTTAACAGCTTTTTGGTATGATATTAAAGACTCCCGTAATAACTCATAGGACACCTGTAGCTTATCCTTTTTCCATCTGTGCACTGCTCTTCTGCAAACTTGTCACTAGTGTTTTATTAATACAGTGTATACTTTTTTCTTGATACACCCCGAAAGAATGGAAGTGAACTGTGACAACATGCCCCATATGTGGTGCTCATTATAACATGACCATGACAGATTAAAATGTTATCTGATCTAATCAAAAAAATATTCAAGACAAACTTAAATACTTTCTCAATAAAATACATTTATTATTTTTTTCATATAAAATAATTGTATTTTTTAATAATTAAAAAAAATATATTGATAACGAGCACAGCAGAAAACAGCGATACAGCATAGATCAAAACATCATAATAATGAAGAATTTCTGAACATTGACTCTCAGTTATTCACTTTTTCCTAATGTTTTCTCAATAGCATTCATAAAAGAATAGAATAGAATAGAATAGAATAGAGTAGTTCTAATAGCAGCTCATTTTAACGCAGTGTGACAACATGCCCCGCCTGAGGAACTGATTTAAACCCTGTTTTAATCAGCATTAAACAACTATATCAACTGTTAAATAACATATTGGAGATTCAAATAATATCAGATTTGTCTCATTTTAAATAAACACAAAGAATAGAGATGGAAAAATGAACACAAGAAACGTACTTTTGCTATGGTTAAATGAATGTTCAGTGATATCTTCCAAAGATTTCTGAATTTTGGTTCAGTTTTTCCTCCATAAAGTGTTGATGTGGTAAATACAGTAAGTTTCGTCATGCTGGCATTTGTGGAAGTATTTAAAACAAGTGTGTGACAACTAGCCCCGCGTTACATTGTGCCCAGATCTGCCCTATATATATAAATATATATAGATATATATATACAGAAATATATATATATATATATATTAACAGGAAATGTACTGTAGGATCATATTTACAACATGTGCTCAACATCATATTTAAAACAGTTCAAATAATCTCTACTATCTTTTTTTAAATTATGGGCAAATAGTATACACTGCATTTAAAAATATTCAAATACATAAATAAAAGGAGTAGAATATATCTAATATACTCTATTCCTGTAGATGAATAATAACAGTACGAGCACTGGTTTGTGTTTTAACTGTAAGCGTGCACATGTTGGACAGAAGAGGACTGTGGGAATCTCACATCTACACCGGCAGAAGAGGAAACATGTCCACACTTCCTCTAAACAGCCATGCGTTTCTGCTCCCGCTATCGGCCGGATTCGGGTACAAGTAACTTAAGACATCTGTGAACATTTCCCTGTTAGCGGAAACCGTAACATTGAAACTAACCAACACATTCATCAACAAAACTAACAAAAATAAAAAAAAACTAGTTATTTTTAGTCTTTGATACTCAATATTTTAATCTGTACAATTTTGAGTGTTTACAATCCACCTGCATTAAACACTCGATAAAACTTCAGCACTGTTAAAACACTAAAGCTGAATAAGATGGAAAACTGAAACACTGAACAAAAGAGAAACTGAAAATAAAAGAGAAGAAAGAATAGAGTAAAAGGCATCGCTGGTCTTGAAGGATCCGCATCCAGTGAGGCTCAGAGGGAATGCTGGGTAATGATCCTCAACCACCTGTGGGGAAAACAATATTTCATAATTGCATTTCACAACCTCCCTAAATAATGTACCGTCCCTCATTTCCATTATCACTCAGTCTGAGTGTTTGCAGTTTTTCTCGATTGCTTAACGCATTTCTTGAAACAATGGCTCGTATTTTCTAAACTCTAAACACAGATCCATAACGCCGCACCCAGTTCCCCAAACGTCCTATTCTCAGGTCGAGCTGAAGCTCTTCACTCAAAGCCTTCAGTCTTGCTGAAACCCAAACCAGCCCTCAGACATCACACACACGCCCTCACAAACCGTTCACATGATGAACACAAGACATAACCAATGGATACATTGGCACATTTATTTATTCATTCCTTAATGTACTGTACTGTACAATACACCACACCAAACACACACACACACAGATACTCCGGCCAGCATGCCGTCTGTGGTCTGGGTCAGGCCGGAGTCTCGTCCGCGTCACCGGCTACACTAGCGCTAGCATGGCAGCGGGGGGGACGTCCACTCTCATGCCTGTTTCATCTCTGTGTCCTAGAGAAACAGAAGTATGATTACTCTAACTGTAACACATCCTTATTACAAAATGGAAGCATTCAGAAAACTACAGTGCATGTGTGTAACAAATTAACTATGAAATATGAATAATCAATAATAATTTTAATAATACATATAATTAACTTAATGTAGTAAAACTTATATTACAATCAACCCACCTGTTCGACCCGTGAACACGAAGTGTTATTTGTTTATTAATTCTTAGAAACATTCATTTCCGGGGAGGGAAATGTCTTTCTTACTAGTCATAGTACTAGAATAGTCCAAATCTAAATCGTAAGGTAAACTTAGTTGCAAGCAGAGAATCAGAACCAAATACGTATTGTACACAAGTTGTATTTACTAAATCACAACCATAACTACTCTAAACGCATATATACATACACGGGCAAGAGGGTGAGAGACAGAATGGAACTGTGGGAAAGATCCATCTAACTATGAAAAGAACATCAGCTTATCATTTTCAGAGCTCCTCATTAAATTGATACTTGCATGATCTGTGCAATCGACACAATTCTTGAAGTTGTTGAAAATTAAAGTTGTTAATGGTTCCGTGAGTGTCAAATGTTGAAGTTTCAATCGTTTTCTTCTCCATTGGATGAAGAAGATATGATGAACTTGCATGGTTAGTTCGACTCTGTTCTGGTTGAAAGCTCTCTCTCTCTCCATGAGCACATGGCTGAGCACATGCAGATTGTGACCTGCCGGTCCCGGGCCGGTTGTGAGTCGAGGCCTGCCGGTCCCAGGCCGGTTGTGAGTCGAGGCCTGCCGGTCCCGGGCCGGTTGTGAGTCGAGGCCTGCCGGTCCCGGGCCGGTTGTGAGTCGAGGCCTGCCGGTCCCGGGCCGGTTGTGAGTCGAGGCCTGCCGGTCCCGGGCCAGAGAGGCCACGAAGGTAACCACAGAGTGAGGAAGTCGGAAGAGTTGATGGGTGCCCATTCAGTGATGGGAAAGTTGCAGTTTTCCTCTGAGTTGGATTGAAGAAACTGCAGTCTGTCTCTGTTGTGCGAGTGAAGGCATAGCAGGCCGTGGTCACGGTGGGGTCCCGGCAGACATCACACAGCAGTCGCGAAGCAGAAGCGGGACAGCGAAGGGCTTGTGGAGGTGCAATGTAAAGCCGGAGTAAGGCCCCGCCTCTCAGGGCTGGCTCGACCAATAAGAAAGGTGGAGTTTCCAAAGAGGGAGAATTCGATTTATGGATCTTTTGTTTCAAGCGTGGTCATTTGTAGCTGGATTGGTTGCTGATGAAGAAACTAGAGATTTTGTGTCAATATTTTATTGACTGAAAATGCGTTAGAACACGTTCACCTCAAAGACGAGTTCGTTCAGAATCAGCTGCAGGTCGGCTGCCTCGATCTCCTTCTCACACACTCCCGTAGCGTCACTGCATGCCCCTGTCGAGCGCAGCGTCCACTGGCTTCAGTGGGGATTCTTTCAACAGTTTTTTTCAGTGCTTCGAAACTAGACGGCCACTGGATAAATGCTGCGGTTCTGTCCCGCTCACGGACGCTCAGTCTCTGGGGTGAGTGTGTGTGTGTGTGTGTGTGATTCATCCACATTGACTCTGGACCTTTTATCTATGTATTGACGGTTCTGATTGGTGTGTGATCAACTTTGACTCTTAGTGTTGGGTAATTGTGTGCTAACTGAGCTGAAGCTGTGCTGACTTGATTTAACAAGATTGAATGCTAGTGCTTTCTAAATGACAACATGGTGTAGGCAATGAGAAATGAAGGGATTTGTGTGTAGAGTTTTGCAGTGACCGTTCTGACTTAAACAAATCTGACTTGTGTCAAACCCGGGGAATAATGTTTATAGTTTAGGGAAATGGGTGTGCTTTTTGATAAATGGCGTTATGGTTTTAAAATTTAGTTCAAAAGCCTGGTTATAGTGTCTAAGCAATCAAGAAAAACTGTAATCTAACATCCCTCATTATCACTCAAATGTGAGTTTAAGAAGCAGAGGACTGATTTCTGTGGAAGCACTCACTGTTTCTGAGACAGCAGCAGGTTATGGCGATGATGATAGCGAGGGCCACGATCCCCCCCATTATTGCGCAGATGATGATCGGATCCATGCTTTCACTGATGGACAGATCATGAACAATATGAAGCAACATGTCACAATAATGTCACAATATCAAAGCTGCTCTTTTATCATATCATTAAAACAGAATGCGTTGTTAAAAACACGAGATTGTTTTCTTTTTCTTTTTAGTGCTGCTGCGATTTTTATTTTTTTATTTTTTATAATATTCATATATATGATGTAGTTTTAGTCGACTAAATGTTGTCGCATTTTACTCAACAGTTTTAGTCCATGAAAACCGGTTAAATTGATAACGATTTGCTCATCATTATAATCACAGCAATTGTTGTCATTTGAGAAATAGATTTTTACATTTTAACTGAATTATTGCGCTTTCACCAATAAGCACAACACAATCTCTTACCATCAGAAACAAACCAACAGTGGGACACTTTAACAAGATTATTAAGACATTTATTTACGGCTATTTTTTTGATGAATTGTTGTATTGTATTGTATTATTATATTTGCGCTTTGGGTTTTAGAAAAGCGCATTATAAATAAAATTATTATTATTTTTATACATTATTATTAAGAGAATATATAGGCTATTTATCATATAAATTGATCAAGGAAAAAAAATCAAACTGAAATTCCAAAAGTTCTAAATTACACTAATGTATTTCTATTGACACGACAGCAAAAAGATTTGTATCGTCTCACAGAGGGGTATAATAGTCAGTTGCTTGCCAGAAGTTCTTTTAAACGGTTAATTCACCTAAAAATGAAATTTCAGTCCTTATTTATTCACCCGCGTGTCGTTCCAAACCTGTAAGACTTCCGTTCACCTTTAGAACACAAGTTAAGATATTCTTGATGAAGTCAGAGAGATTTCTGATCCCTCCGTTGCCCGTACGCAACTACTACTTTGACGCTTCAGAAAGTTCATAAAGACATTGTAAAACTAATCCAAATTCAAGGTTTTCCAAATTTTTGAAGACTCAATCGCTTTACATGATGAACAGATTTAATTTAGGCTTTTATTCACATATAAAACAATAAGTGACCCAAAAATAAAAACGTTTTCATTGAAGACTAACACGCCCAGTTTATTGTAACTGGTGTGTAAAACAAGGACTTTAACACACATTAGAGGGACTTACAGCGTGAGGTTGTGGTGATGGTGCCAGCTAACGCAGTCGTACCGTGATCCGCTGACCCTGAAGAGCTGGAGAAGAGACGTGTTTAAAAGGATCTGCTGATGATACGACGCCCTCCCCGATTACTTTTCACATTTAACCTTGTTGAAGTTGTCGTCTCAGTCCCGTTCTCGCAACACCAGCGCTGATTCTCGGCAGCTTTGTGGCTGTTGTTGCACTAAACAGAGATGTGGGTGTTTTCTGGCTGACTCTTAACTGACTTCCCACTGACTCTTAAAACAGACGTGTTGAAAACAACAACTTTTTAGTTCTTAACACATCTATGTGTCTAGATAAGGACAACACATTTTGTTACTTTTAACCCAACCAGCTCTTAAGATGTCATGAAACCCCTGTTTAAGGCTGGTGAGTAGCCGTGTGTGTCCTGTGGGGCCAGTGCGAGCCGGGGCTTTAATCGGGCTAATGGCCTCCTGAACACCTGGAGCAGCGAGCCCAAAACACACTGTGTTCCCCCGTCAGGCACTCCACTAAAACACACCCGTAACACGCCTCTCTGGAGCAACGTCACACAAACCCATCACTTCACCAACAAGTGGAAGTTTTATCAGAGAACTATTCAGAAGAAAATCACTGGAAACTAGCGAGATCGCGAAATGAACATGATAAAAGCAACCGTTTGTTGGCATTTTTGTTGTTTGATAAAAGATTTAAAACCCAAGCATCAAAGTTTTACCACGTTTACAATAAGAAGTGATACATTAATCATAAGGAATTGACTTGTGTCAATATTTCACATTAGTCACACAGAAATGAAGTGGGATTTACCGTTAAATCACAAAAGTATTTATTCAGTCATGTCTGTTTCTGTTATTTGTAGTCACAGGACAGTAGCTATTTAAATCACACTTAGAAAGAATGATCATTTCTACAAATATGCCACCAAATATACGCCGTGAAGAGCTTTAGCACTCTCTCCCAACACAGTTATATTTTCAGTCAGAGAAACCGAGGAAGCTCTCGAAAAACCGGAGTTGCTTTATTTTATGACATATTCATAGCTAAATATGGATATCAGACAGTCCGGTATAAAGAGACGAGATGCCCTGATAGAACGCGTACCAGCTGCTCGCTTTAGGCCAGACAGTGGAAATGCGGATACTCACAACTCAGAACTGAAAAAGACTTGAGAAATGGGTGTGTAAAGCTGTGGAAAAGTGGGAGAGTAGAGGGCGGGAAAAGGAGACGACAACCAATAAAACACAGACCTGCAACACACTCATTGTACAGGCACATGAATATTAAAATGAAGGCAACTTGATGCATTTAAAAAATATAACCCTTTATGACAACAAACTCCTAAAACGAGGGAGAAACGCGGAAGAACATTTCAAATGTCTAATAATATATTCATTACATTTACGAGCACTACAGTCTCTGAACAAACGACACATGTCAGTTTAAAAGATTAACTCTCTACCTTGGACACTCCCCCTACTGCGGATTGGCTCACGCTCTCTCCTCCCCCATCATGAGTGGACACGCCCCCTACTGCGGATTGGCTCACGCTCTCTCCTCCCCCATCATGAGTGGACACGCCCCCTACTGCGGATTGGCTCACGCTCTCTCCTCCCCCATCATGAGTGGACACGCCCCCTACTGCTGATTGTCTCTCTCTCTCTCTCTCCTCCCCCATCATGAGTGGACACGCCCCCTACTGCTGATTGTCTCTCTCTCTCTCTCTCCTCCCCCATCATGAGTGGACACGCCCCCTACTGCTGATTGTCTCTCTCTCTCCTCCCCCATCATGAGTGGACACTCCCCCTACTGCTGATTGTCTCTCTCTCTCTCCTCCCCCATCATGAGTGGACACGCCCCCTACTGCTGATTGTCTCTCTCTCTCTCCTCCCCCATCATGAGTGGACACTCCCCCTACTGCTGATTGTCTCTCTCTCTCTCCTCCCCCATCATGAGTGGACACGCCCCCTACTGCTGATTGTCTCCATCTCTCCTCCCCCATCATGAGTGGACACTCCCCCTACTGCTGATTGTCTCTCTCTCTCCTCCCCCATCATGAGTGGACACGCCCCCTACTGCTGATTGTCTCTCTCTCTCTCCTCCCCCATCATGAGTGGACACGCCCCCTACTGCTGATTGTCTCTCTCTCTCTCCTCCCCCATCATGAGTGGACACGCCCCCTACTGCTGATTGTCTCTCTCTCTCTCCTCCCCCATCATGAGTGGACACGCCCCCTACTGCTGATTGTCTCTCTCTCTCTCCTCCCCCATCATGAGTGGACACTCCCCCTACTGCTGATTGTCTCTCTCTCTCCTCCCCCATCATGAGTGGACACTCCCCCTACTGCTGATTGTCTCTCTCTCTCCTCCCCCATCATGAGTGGACACGCCCCCTACTACTGATTGTCTCTCTCTCTCCTCCCCCATCATGAGTGGACACTCCCCCTACTGCCGATTGTCTCTCTCTCTCCTCCCCCATTATGATTGGACACTCCCCCTACTGCTGATTGTCTCTCTCTCTCCCCATCACGAATGTACACTCTCCCTACCTGTGATTGGCTCACTCTCTCTCCTCCACCATCATGAGTGGACACGCCCCCTACTGCTAATTGGCTCACTCTCCCCATCATGAATGGACACACCCCCTACCTGTGATTGGTTTACAATAAGTGGACATGAAGAGAGACTTTGAAGAGAGAGTTGCCTGACAAGCATACACAAAACACAAGTTCAAACTGCAGAACGAGACTCTTGTTGCTGTAATGTTAATTTGGTCCAAAATAGCGGAGACTAAACATGCGTGACGTGAAGAATTGCATTATTTCTCAGTGGAGATGATAGTAAAACGGCTTTGTATTGATGTGTGTGTGTGTGTCAGATGGGCGTATCTGGAGGTCAGCACCAGTGCGGTCTATAATGACTCTCTGCAGGCGTATGCAGCCGGACTCGTGGAGGCTTCTGTCACCTCACAGGTACACATAATCTATAATGAACATAATCAACTACAAACGACAGGTCAAAGCTCAGCCAGAGCTCCTAGCTTCCTAGCATTACTGTATGATTGAGAAAGATGGCAGCATATAATCTCTTGCAAAGTCATTTTAATTTTACATGCATTTATTTTGTCGCTTTGTACAAAATAGCTTCTAGACAACAGATGTAAAGTTAATCACTAAACACTTGTTAAATATTTAGCAAAAATTAATGCAAATTAGAAATTAATGCAAAATATAAAATCTAATGTTTTTCTTCTCTAGCTGATCCACACCCAATCAAGTATGTATGTCGTCCTGATTTGTGTAGTTGTGCGCTATTCTAAGCCATTGTTAGTATAAATAGTGCGAAAAATCCCCAAAAGTGCACTTCAGATGCCCAGATGATGCATTTAATTAACTGAAGTGTGGAATGCTGGGAACTTCCGATGATAAATGGATAGACGGATGAGTGTATAGTGTATAGTGTGTCATTTAGGACACGACTTGTCTGTCATTACCACTTACTGTAACATATAAGCGCCTCAAAAAGGGTGCATAAAACTGCTTCTCTAGAGAGATCAGAAACCCAACGTGCACTTCATGACGGACAGCAGAGTACCTGAGTGTGAGTGCACTAGTGTTTGAACTGAAGTGTTCATCTTCTGTCTGCCACAGCTGATCTCCCAGCACTGGATGAACACACTGATGGGTTACTGTGAGCCGTCCGCTCGTGACGTCAGCTACTGTCAGCGGCTCAAACACTACATCAGCACTAACCTGCAGTGGCTCAATCAGCAGATGGACACGCATGCGGACGCACCGTACTGGCATCAGGTGTGTGAAGAAGAAACGCCTTCCCCTACAGGCCTTTCTCAAACATCGCTTCCTTGACGTCACTGCATACCCTCTACTAGAGCTTAGCGTTTCTCCCTGTGTGAACATTACACCTTTAATCAAATCTATTACCTTGATCACCTACTGACAGCAGTATGTCAGACTCATTACTGATTGGTTTTCCAACTTGCATTCATTTACATACTGAAGAGTGATTGGCTGTGCTTGCATCAGTGTCACATGAAATTGGCAAAGCATGTCTCTTGCACCAGCGAAGCCTGCAGGACTGGTTCTTCTCGTTCATGGCCTGTTCTCTCTCAGGTCCTCTTCTTCTGGTTCATGGCCTGTTCTCTCTCAGGTCCTCTTCTTCTAGTCAATGGCCTGTTCTCTCTCAGGTCTTCTGTTCTCTCTCAGGTCCTCTTCTTCTGGTTTATGGCCTGTTCTCTCTCTAGTCCATGGCCTGTTCTCTCTCAGGTCCTCTTCTTCTAGTTCATGGCCTGTTCTCTCTCAGGTCCTCTTCTTCTAGTCCATGGCCTGTTCTCCCTCAGGTCCTCTGTTCTCTCTCAGGTCCTCTTCTTCTGGTTTATGGCCTGTTCTCTCTCTAGTCCATGGCCTGTTCTCTCTCAGGTCCTCTTCTTCTAGTTCATGGCCTGTTCTCTCTCAGGTCCTCTGTTCTCTCTCAGGTCCTCTTCTTCTGGTTCATGGCCTGTCCTCTCTCAGGTCCTCTTCTTCTAGTCAATGGCCTGTTCTCTCTCAGGTCCTCTTCTTCTGGTTTATGGCCTGTTCTCTCTCTAGTCCATGGCCTGTTCTCTCTCAGGTCCTCTTCTTCTAGTTCATGGCCTGTTCTCTCTCAGGTCCTCTTCTTCTAGTTCATGGCCTGTTCTCTCTCAGGTCCTCTTCTTCTAGTTCATGGCCTGTTCTCTCTCAGGTCCTCTTCTTCTAGTCCATGGCCTGTTCTCTCTCAGGTCCTCTTCTTCTAGTTCATGGCCGGTTCTCTCTCAGGTCTTCTTCTTCTAGTTCATGGCCTGTTCTCTCTCAGGTCCTCTTCTTCTAGTCAATGGCCTGTTCTCTCTCAGGTCCTCTGTTCTCTCTCAGGTCCTCTTCTTCTGGTTCATGACCTGTTCTCTCTAGTCCATGGCCTGTTCTCTCTCAGGTCCGCTTCTTCTAGTCAATGGCCTGTTCTCTCTCAGGTCCTCTTCTTCTAGTTCATGGCCTGTTCTCTCTCAGGTCCTCTTCTTCTAGTCCATGGGCTGTTCTCTCTCAGGTCCTCTGTTCTCTCTCAGGTCCTCTTCTTCTAGTTCATGGCCTGTTCTCTCTAGTCCATGGGCTGTTCTCTCTCAGGTCCTCTGTTCTCTCTCAGGTCCTCTTCTTCTAGTTCATGGCCTGTTCTCTCTCAGGTCCTCTTCTTCTAGTCCATGGGCTGTTCTCTCTCAGGTCCTCTGTTCTCTCTCAGGTCCTCTTCTTCTAGTTCATGGCCTGTTCTCTCTAGTCCATGGGCTGTTCTCTCTCAGGTCCTCTGTTCTCTCTCAGGTCCTCTTCTTCTAGTTCATGGCCTGTTCTCTCTAGTCCATGGGCTGTTCTCTCTCAGGTCCTCTGTTCTCTCTCAGGTCCTCTTCTTCTAGTTCATGGCCTGATCTCTCTCAGGTCCTCTTCTTCTAGTTCATGGCCTGTTCTCTCTCTGGTCCTCTGTTCTCTCTCAGGTCCTCTTCTTCTGGTTCATGGCCTGTTCTCTCTAGTCCATGGCCTGTTCTCTCTCAGGTCCTCTTCTTCTAGTTCATGGCCTGTTCTCTCTCAGGTCCTCTGTTCTCTCTCAGGTCCTCTTCTTCTGGTTCATGGCCTGTTCTCTCTAGTCCATGGCCTGTTCTCTCTCAGGTCCTCTTCTTCTAGTTCATGGCCTGTTCTCTCTCAGGTCCTCTTCTAGTTCATGCTCTGTTCTCCCTCAGGTCCTCTTCTTCTAGTTCATGGCCTGTTCTCTCTCAGGTCCTCTTCTTCTAGTTCATGGCCTGTTCTCTCCCAGGTCCTCTTCTAGTTCATGGCCTGTTCTCCCTCAGGTCCTCTTCTTCTAGTTATATACCTGTTCTCCCTCAGGTCCTCTTCTTCTAGTTATATGCCTGTTCTCCCTCAGGTCCTCTTCTTCTAGTTATATGCCTGTTCTCCCTCAGGCCCTCTTCTTCTAGTTATATGCCTGTTCTCCCTCAGGTCCTCTTCTTCTAGTTATATCCCTGCTCTCCCTCAGGTCCGCTTCTTCTAGTTCATGGCCTGTTCTCTTTCAGGTCCGCCTGTCTCTGCTGCAGCTGCAGGGATTGGAGGATGGCTATAACGGGAAGGTGGAGTTTCCCTCCGGAAGCCTCTCCATCAACCCCTTCGGCTTCCTGTGAGTTTAGCCATGCTTTTTTTCCCTTTAGTCCATGTGCAAAATCTCATTTATTATTATTATTATTATTATTATTAATAACGATTGGCCACTCGGTGGCGCTATAAAATTGAAAAGACATGAGAATGGTAATAACTATGCAACCGTTGACTTGGAAATTGGCATGCCGTTTCTTTGTCCGAGCTGCCATGATTGTTTATGCCGTACATTGATGCATCTCAAAAAGCATGTCCGCCATAGACCACGGAATTATTGTGAAACGTTAATAAACTTTAAATCCACATATTTCCTATGGTAAATTTGCTGTTTTGGCTGTAAATGTTTATCTCCATCTATGATGTAAGTGTTTACATGCTTGCTAAATAAAACATATTTTTTATGCATGTGCTTAAAGGCCTTAACCGCTTGAACCCCGATAATTGCTGCTCGCAGCTATATTTATTATTATTATTATTATTATTATTGCATGTGCGTTCAGCCTGTTCCAGATGGGAGGAGACCTGGAAGACCTGGAGTCTGCGCTCAACAGATCCAGCCGGACTCGGGCCGTGGGCTCCGGCTCCTGCTCCGCTCTCATCAAAGTGCTTCCGGGCCGCCAGGACCTGCTGGTGTCACATGACACGTGGAACACCTACCAGTCCATGCTGCGGATCCTGAAGAGATACAGCTTCGCCTACCGCACATCTCCCACAGGCGAGAAATGTTCACAGACACATGCACTTCTGCTTGTATACAATATTATACTACAATGTAAAAAAACCTGCAGCTGTGGTTGCTAAATGTACCGTAAAAAATATGGTAGCAACATTTTAGGTTTTATAGACTTAAAGGGTTAGTTCACCCAAAAATGAAAATGAAGTCATTAATTACTCACCCCCATGCTGTACCAACCCCGTAAGGCCTTCCTTCGTCTTCGGAACACATGAAGATATTTATGATTAAATCTGAGAGGTTTATGACTGCTACATAGGCTCCCTAAGGGCATGACACCGGACGCCCCAGAAAGTCATTAAAGAAAATGTTTAAATATTCCATGTGACAACAGTGGCTCAACTATAAGTTTATCAAGCGACGAGAATACTTTTTGTGCGAAAAAACAAACAAAAATAACGACTTTATTTGACTATTCCTTGTAGGCCTGAAACGAGACTTCAAGAGATTTCCACGACGCATGCGCGAGAACTGCGATCTCCTCCAACTACTTCAGTTCAGTTCTCGCGCATGCGTCGTGGAAATCTCTTGAAGTCTCGTTTCAGGCCTACAAGGAATAGTCAAATAAAGTCGCTATTTTTGTTTGTTTTTTTCGCACGAAAAGTATTTTCGTCGCTTGATAAACTTATAGTTGAGCCACTGTTGTCACATGGAATATTTAAACATTTTCTTCATTGACTCTCTGGGCCGTCAGGATTCATTCCCTTAGGGAGCCTATGGAGGAGTGATCAACCTCTCAGATTTAATCATAAATATCTTCATTTGTGTTCCGAAGACGAACGAAGGTCTTACGGGGTTGGTACAGCATGGGGGTGAGTAATTAATGACTTAATTTTCATTTTTGGGTGAACTAACCCTTTAACTTAAATTTACAGTATAAAAACTATATTTCATTATATAATGTTAATTTAGTGAAATATTGAAGTTATCTGTTTTGTACCATTGTAATATGCTGACAACCACCAATCACAGTGGAGATGAGTCACATGATTAATCAAAGCTCATCTCAAACAGCTTTTCCACAAGCTGAGGAAGTTAATAGTAATATATAGAAGCTGCGCAGTGTCAGTCACACACACACTAAACACCATCATGGTCACACACATGAAATTTTAAAATGCAATAAACATTCATTTAACAACATTAAATGTAACACAAAACCCTAATGTACATAACTGATTAGAAAAAAACGAAGTAAAACGTTATTTCAACAAAGATTTATCAAATGGGATGTGTCACGCAGGGAATTGTGGGAAGGTCAATTTATGGTTTTTCACTGTAAATTATAGAATGATTTGTTCTTTTTCACGTCCAAAAACTTAAATTTAACGGTATTTACTGCTAAATGTATGGGAAAGATCTATCAGTTATCCGCCGTATGTAGTTCCGAAACTTTCTGATAATCAATTTAGTTTTTCACTGTAGCATCTTTACAGTCTTTTACCATTAAAATCATATTTTTTTACAGTGTGTATAATATGTAATGCCTGCATCACTGTTCCTGCAGGAAAGATGACTATTCCCGGGAAAACTCAGGTGTTTTCCTCCTATCCTGGCAGTATTTTCTCAGGCGATGACTTTTATTTGCTCAGCAGTGGTTTGGTGAGACTTGTTAAAACTATTGTCTTGTTGGGTGGAGCAGTGTTTATTTCTTATTACACGGCTCTGTGGAATACTTGATTCTGATTGGTCAATCACACATCCAGCGGTGTGAAACCATCTCTTAAATGTCCGTCTAGTTTGATCTCGCCGCTGAAACTGCTCTCTCCGCTGAAGCTTTGCGTTTAAAGAGCTAATAACATATTTCATCTCAGATTAATATTCCGTGTCTAATTATCCGTGTAATAAGCGGATAATCTACATCCAGCCGGTTGTTATCTTAGAATAAACCCCTTCATGTGTGTGCTTGTGTGTGTGTGTGATCTCAGAATAAACCCCCTTCGTGTGTGTGTGTGTGTGTGTGTGTGTGCTTGTGTGTGTGTGTGATCTCAGAATAAACCCCCTTCAGATGTGTGTGTGTGTGTGTGTTATCTCAGAATAAACCCCCTTCAGATGTGTGTGTGTGTGTGTGTGATCTCAGAATAAACCCCCTTCAGATGTGTGTGTGTGTGTGTGTGATCTCAGAATAAACCCCCTTCAGATGTGTGTGTGTGTGTGTGTTATCTCAGAATAAACCCCCTCAGGCTGATGAAGTCCTGACCCTGATCACTCTGTCGGGTTTATTCTGAGATAAACGGCTGGATGTGATTTATCCCTTACTTAAAATCAGTGTGTTTTCCCTCAGGTAACTCTGGAAACCACGATTGGAAACAGTAACGCTGAGCTGTGGAGGTTTGTGCGTCCCCGCGGCGCAGTCATGGAGTGGCTGAGGAATATCGTGGCCAACCGGCTGGCGGACAGCGGCCCGGCGTGGGCCGACATCTTCAGCCAACACAACAGCGGAACGTGAGACTCTCAGCGCATCTTATTAAATGAGCACATTTGAATGAAAGCCGTGATCAAACTACATTGTGATGGCCAGGTACAACAACCAGTGGATGGTAGTCGACTACAAGCTGTTTGTCCCGGGAAAGGGATACACACAACTAGGGCTCTTCACAGTCCTGGAGCAGATCCCGTAAGCATCCGCGTTCTCTTAAAGTCACAATTCCAGAATGGTTAATGGTAATTCCATATATTTGATGCAATCTCGCTCAGTACTAAGACAGAACGTCTGAAGAGACGCCACACTGCCAGTCAAAAGTTTGGGATAATTAAGATCATTAATGCTTATGAAAGAGTCTCTTCTTCAACAAAGCTGCATTTATTTGATCAAAAATAAAGTACGTACAGTGTAATATAACTCCAGTGTAAATCAGCTGTTCTCTATGTGAATATACAGTAAAGTGTAATTTATTCCTGTGATCAAAGCTGAATGTTCAGCATCATTACTCCAGTCTTCAGTGTCACATGATCCTTCAGAAATCACTCTAATATGATGATCTGATGATCAAGAAACATTTATGATTATTTTCAATGTTGAAAACGGTTAATATTTTTGTGGAAACCTTAATACATTTTATTTTTTAGGATTCTTTGAGTAGAAAGTTTAAAAGAACAGCATTTATTTGAAATGGAATCTTTTGTAACATTATAAATGTCTTTACTGTCACTTTTGATCCATTTAATTAATCCTTTTTTATTTATTTACTATTTAAATGGTAGTGTATCAAGGTTTCCACATAAATCTGAACATTGATAATAATCATAAATGTTTCTTGAGCATCAGATCCTCATATTAGAGTGATTTCTGAAGGATCATGTGACTGAAGACTGGAGTAATGATGCTGAAATTCAGCTTTGATCACAGGAATAAATTACACTTTACTATATATTCACATAGAAAACAGCTGATTTACATTATAATAATATTTAATAATAATAATAATTATAATTATTATTATTATAATATTGAACTGTTTTTACTGTATTTTTGATCAAATAAATGCAGCTTTAGTGAGAAGAGACTCTTTCAGAAACATTACAAAATCTGAACTAACTTAAATGAGAAATTCCTGTTTACATGATTATTGCTTCTTGAATAGTAAAGCTGATTGGTGTGTGTTTGCATTACAGCAGTAGAAACACCTGCTAACGTGTGTGTTCTGTGTGTGTTTCCTCCAGTGGCATGATCAAAACGGCAGACCGAACAGAAGAGCTGTTTGAGACAGGATACTGGGCCAGCTACAACATCCCGTGAGTAAAGAGACCCGATCAGTCAAACCGGAGTCATCGATCAACCCCTCTTCAGGCCCATGGGTGCATTAAGACCTGCTCTACACCTGCTCTACATCTGCTCTACATCTGCTCTACACCTGCTCTACACCTGCTCTACACCTGCTCTACACCTGCTCTACACCTGCTCTACACCTGCTCTACACCTGCTCTACACCTGCTCTACACCTGCTCTACACCTGCTCTACACCTGCTCTACATCTGCTCTACACCTGCTTTATACCTGCTCTACACCTGCTTTACACCTGGTCTACACCCGCTCTACACCTGCTCTACACCTGCTCTACACCCGCTCTACACCTGCTCTACACCCGCTCTACACCTGCTCTACACCCGCTTTACACCCGCTCTACACCTGCTCTACACCCGCTCTACACCCGCTCTACACTTGCTTCACACCTGCTCTACACCTGCTCTACACTTGCTTCACACCTGCTCTACACCTGCTTTACACCTGCTCTACACCCGCTCTACACCTGCTTTACACCTGCTCTACACCTGCTCTACACCTGCTCTACACCTGCTCTACACCCGCTTTACACCTGCTCTACACCTGCTCTACACCTGCTCTACACCTGCTCTACACCCGCTTTACACCCGCTCTACACCTGCTTTACACCCGCTTTACACCCGCTTTACACCCGCTCTACACTTGCTTCACACCTGCCCTACACCTGCTCTACACCTGCTTTACACCTGCTCTACACCTGCTTTACACCTGCTCTACACCTGCTCTACACCCGCTTTACACCCGCTCTACACCTGCTTTACACCCGCTTTACACCCACTTTACACCCGCTCTACACCCGCTCTACACTTGCTTCACACCTGCCCTACACCTGCTCTACACCCGCTCTACACTTGCTTCACACCCGCTTTACACCCGCTCTACACTTGCTCTACACCTACGTTACACCTGCTCTACACCAGCTTTACATCTGCTCTACATCTGCTCTACACCTGCTCTATACCCGCTCTACACTTGCTTAACACCTGCTTTACACCTGCTTTACGCCTGCTTTACACCTGCTTTACACCTGCTCTACACCTGCTCTACACCTGCTCTACACTTGCTCTACACCTGCCTTACACCTGCTCTACACCCGCTTTACACCTGCTCTACATCTGCTCTACACCTGCTCTACACCTGCTCTACACCTGCTTTACACCTGCTCTACACCTGCTCTACACTTGCTCTACACCTGCCTTACACCTGCTCTACACCCGCTTTACACCTTCTCTACATCTGCTCTACACCTGCTCTACACCTGCTCTACACCCGCTTTACACCTGTTCTACACTTGCTTTACACCTGCTCTACACCTGCTCTACACCCGCTTTACACCCGCTCTACACCTGCTCTACACTTGCTTCACACCTGCTTTACACCTGCTCTACACCTGCTTTACACCTGCTCTACACCTGCTCTACACCTGCTCTACACCCGCTCTACGCCTGCTCTACACCCGCTCTACACTTGCTCTACACCTGCTCTACATCTGCTCTACACCCGCTCTACACTTGCTCTACACCTGCTTTACACCTGCTCTACATCTGCTCTACATCTGCTCTACATCTGCTCTACACTTGCTCTACACCTGCTCTACATCTGCTCTACATCTGCTCTACACTTGCTCTACACCCGCTCTACACTTGCTCTACACCTGCTTTACACCTGCTCTACACCCGCTTTACACCTGCTCTACATCTGCTCTACACCTGCTCTACACCTGCTCTAACTCTGCTCTAACTCTGCTCTACATCTGCTCTACACCCGCTCTACACTTGCTCTACACCTGCTCTACACCCGCTCTACACTTGCTCTACACCTGCTTTACACCTGCTCTACACCTGCTTTACATCTGCTCTACATCTGCTCTACACCTGCTCTACACCCGCTTTACACCCGCTCTACACCTGCTCTACACTTGCTTCACACCTGCTTTACACCTGCTTTACACCTGCTCTACACCCGCTCTACACTTGCTCTACACCTGCTTTACACCTGCACCCTATTACACACTGCACCTTTAAAAGCTTGTCCAAAAAGATGTCCTCAGGGTTTTTTTTTAACGTTTCAGGATCCGCTAACGTTTCAGGATCTGCTAATGTTTCAGGTACTTCGAGGCGGTGTTCAACGCCAGTGGAGGGCCGGAGCTGGTCCAGAAGTATGGGTCCTGGTTCTCCTTCAGCCAGAGCCCCAGAGCACAGATCTTCCGCAGGAACCAGACTCTGGTGACCGACATCGAGTCCATGGTGCGTCTGATGAGGTACGGTCCGCTGTAGTCGTCTCCAGAAGCACTTTCAGGAGCCACTCTACACGATACATTTAAGTGAGGGACTCACCAACCAGATTAGATCAACCCTAGTGCTAAAACTCTAGCATAAACTTCATAACAGACACATGGCACAAAAGGAAATATAGTTTTTAAAGTGTATATGTAAAGACACACTATATAGAAGCCCTATGACTACAACCACCATCATCTGAAGTGTCACACAATTCTGAAATTATCGTACATTATGGGATTTTTTTAATTATTTATCGTACAGAGGTCAAAATTCTGGCAACACTGCTGGCTATATACTAGAGGAATGCGACATAGTGGTGGCATTACGCTTAAAAACCACAGTAACCAAGTTCTGGGCGGGTACACCACTGAGGTCTTATCTGTATGTTGAGTTCTCCCATTACTTCTGGCTTCATCTGGCCTGTGTGTGTGTGTGTGTTTTGCAGGTATAACAACTATCAGGAAGACCCGTTGTCCCGCTGCGACGCCTGTGACCCGGTCCAGAACGGGGAGAACTCCATCTCTGCCCGATCTGACCTGAACCCTGCCAACGGCTCGTACCCGTTCGGGGCTCTGCAGCAGCGGCCACACGGCGGGACCGACATGAAGGTCAGTGGCCATCACTGTTTACTTCCAGAGTTTATATCATTCACATATAAAGCTCAGTTTCCATCCTATCTGTTAACCTCTTAACCGTTGCCAGAGTTGAGTGTTGTAACTCCCCTGTCCTCGTGCAGATGTTGTGTTGTAACGCCCCTGTCCTCCTGCAGATGTTGAGTGTTGTAACTCCCCTGTCCTCCTGCAGATGTTGAGTATTGTAACGCCCCTGTCCTCCTGCAGATGTTGAGTGTTGTAACGCCCCTGTCCTCCTGCAGATGTTTTGAGTGTTGTAACGCCCCTGTCCTCCTGCAGATGTTGATGAGTGTTGTAACTCCCCTGTCCTCGTGCAGATGTTGTGTTGTAACGCCCCTGTCCTCCTGCAGATGTTGATGTGTTGTAACTCCCCTGTCCTCGTGCAGATGTTGTGTTGTAACGCCCCTGTCCTCCTGTAGATGTTGATGAGCGTTGTAACGCCCCTGTCCTCCTTCAGATGTTGAGTGTTGTAACGCCCCTGTCCTCCTCCAGATGTTGAGTGTTGTAACGCCCCTGTCTTCCTGCAGATGTTGAGTGTTGTAACTCCCCTGTCTTCCTGCAGATGTTGAGTGTTGTAACTCCCCTGTCCTCCTGCAGATGTTGAGTGTTGTAACGCCCCTGTCCTCCTGCAGATTTTGAGTGTTGTAACCCCCCTGTCCTCCTTTAGATGTTGAGTGTTGTAATGCCCCTGTCCTCCTGCAGATGTTGAGTGTTGTAACGCCGCTGTCCTCTTGCAGATGTTGAATGTTGTAACGCCCCTGTCCTCCTGCAGATGTTGAATGTTGTAACGCCCCTGTCCTCCTGCAGATGTTGAGTGTTGTAACGCCCTGTCCTCCTGCAGATGTTGAGTGTTGTAACGCCCCTGTCCTCATGCAGATGTTTAGTGTTGTAACGCCCCTGTCCTCCTGCAGATGTTTTGAGTGTTGTAACGCCCCTGTCCTCCTGCAGATGTTTTGAGTGTTGTAACTCCCCTGTCCTCCTGCAGATGTTGAGTGTTGTAACGCCCCTGTCCTCCTGCAGATGTTGAGTGTTGTAACGCCCCTGTCCTCCTGCAGATGTTGAGTGTTGTAACACCCCTGTCCTCCTGCAGATGTTGAGTGTTGTAACTCCCCTGTCCTCGTGCAGATGTTGAGTGTTGTAACGCCCCTGTCCACCTGCAGATGTTGAGTGTTGTAACGCCCCTGTCTTCCTGCAGATGTTGAGTGTTGTAACGCCCCTGTCCTCCTGCAGATGTTGAGTGTTGTAACGCCCCTGTCCTCCTGCAGATGTTGAGTGTTGTAACGCCCCTGTCCTCCTGCAGATGTTGAGTGTTGTAACGCCCTGTCCTCCTGCAGATGTTGAGTGTTGTAACGCCCTGTCCTCCTGCAGACGTTGAGGAGTGTTGTAACACCCCTGTCCTCCTGCAGATGTTGAGTGTTGTAACACCCCTGTCCTCCTGCAGATGTTGAGTGTTGTAACGCCCCTGTCCTCCTGCAGATGTTGAGGAGTGTTGTAACGCCCCTGTCCTCCTGCAGATGTTGAGTGTTGTAACGTCCCTGTCCTCCTGCAGATGTTGAGTGTTGTAACGCCCCTGTCCTCCTGCAGATGTTGAGTGTTGTAACGCCCCTGTCCTCCTGCAGATGTTGAGTGTTGTAACGCCCCTGTCCTCCTGCAGATGTTGAGTGTTGTAACGCCCCTGTTCTCCTGCAGATGTTGAGTGTTGTAACGCCCCTGTCCTCCTGCAGATGTTGAGTGTTGTAACTTCCCTGTCCTCGTGCAGATGTTGAGTGTTGTAACACCCCTGTCCTCCTGCAGATGTTGAGTGTTGTAACGCCCCTGTCCTCCTGCAGATGTTGAGTGTTGTAACTCCCCTGTCCTCCTGCAGATGTTGAGTGTCGTAACGCCCCTGTCCTCCTGCAGATGTTGATGAGTGTTGTAACGCCCCTGTCCTCCTGCAGATGTTGAGGAGTGTTGTAACGCCCCTGTCCTCCTGCAGATGTTGAGTGTTGTAACGCCCCTGTCCTCCTGCAGATGTTGAGTGTTGTAACGCCCCTGTCCTCCTGCAGATGTTGAGTGTTGTAACGCCCCTGTCCTCCTGCAGATGTTGAGTGTCGTAACGCCCCTGTCCTCCTGCAGATGTTGAGTGTCGTAACGCCCCTGTCCTCCTGCAGATGTTGAGTGTTGTAACGCCCTGTCCTCCTGCAGATGTTGAGTGTTGTAACGCCCCTGTCCTCCTGCAGATGTTGAGGAGTGTTGTAACGCCCCTGTCCTCCTGCAGATGTTGAGTGTTGTAACACCCCTGTCCTCCTGCAGATGTTGAGTGTTGTAACGCCCCTGTCCTCCTGCAGATGTTGAGTGTCGTAACGCCCCTGTCCTCCTGCAGATGTTGAGTGTCGTAACGCCCCTGTCCTCCTGCAGATGTTGAGTGTTGTAACGCCCCTGTCCTCCTGCAGATGTTGAGGAGTGTTGTAACGCCCCTGTCCTCCTGCAGATGTTGAGTGTTGTAACGCCCCTGTCCTCCTGCAGATGTTGAGTGTTGTAACGCCCCTGTCCTCCTGCAGATGTTGAGTGTTGTAACGCCCCTGTCCTCCTGCAGATGTTGAGGAGTGTTGTAACGCCCCTGTCCTCCTGCAGATGTTGAGTGTTGTAACGCCCCTCTCCTCCTGCAGATGTTGAGTGTTGTAACTCCCCTGTCCTCCTGCAGATGTTGAGTGTTGTAACGCCCCTGTCCTCCTGCAGATGTTGAGTGTTGTAACGCCCCTGTCCTCCTGCAGATGTTGAGTGTTGTAACGCCCCTGTCCTCCTGCAGATGTTGAGTGTTGTAACGCATCTGTCCTCCTGCAGATGTTGAGTGTTGTAACGCCCCTGTCCTCCTGCAGATGTTGAGTGTTGTAACGCCCCTGTCCTCCTGCAGATGTTGAGTGTTGTAACGCCCTGTCCTCCTGCAGATGTTGAGTGTTGTAACGCCCCTGCAGATGTTGAGTGTTGTAATGCCCCTGTCCTCCTGCAGATGTTGAGTGTTGTAACGCCCTGTCCTCCTGCAGATGTTGAGTGTTGTAACGCCCCTGCAGATGTTGAGTGTTGTAACGCCCCTGCAGATGTTGAGTGTTGTAACGCCCTGTCCTCCTGCAGATGTTGAGTGTTGTAACGCCCCTGTCCTCCTGCAGATGTTGAGGAGTGTTGTAACGCCCCTGTCCTCCTGCAGATGTTGAGTGTTGTAACGCCCCTCTCCTCCTGCAGATGTTGAGTGTTGTAACTCCCCTGTCCTCCTGCAGATGTTGAGTGTTGTAACGCCCCTGTCCTCCTGCAGATGTTGAGTGTTGTAACGCCCCTGTCCTCCTGCAGATGTTGAGTGTTGTAACGCCCCTGTCCTCCTGCAGATGTTGAGTGTTGTCAGTGTTTCCCCTAAGATTTTTTTCAGGGGGGGGGACTGCTAGTGTTGCGGAGCGGGCGTGTTACGGATACGTGGTGTAATTTTTTTTAGTAATCAAAAAGCATGTCTAATTAATTGAAATCATGTATTATGAATCATTAAACTTATACAACATTTTTTTTTTTTAAATCTATGAAAAAAGTCACTGTGTTACACTGTGTTGTGTTTTTTCTGGTAATAAAATTAAGACATAAAACACAAATTGTATCATTTATCATCAATTTTAATCATATGCAATTAAATAAACTTTTTGTCAAATAACGTGCTGCACAATGAGCTTTAGGCTACTGTTAAAATTAAAATATGGAAGAAAAATATATTATTTTTTTAAAAATTTAGTTTTGATAATTTATTTGGATTAGTGTTAGTATTATTACATTGGGACATATCTAAATTCTACAGTACAACGGTAATATATTTCTGTAAAGTTAAACCGAACTTTTATTTTGACGGGTTGCCGTGAAGACCTTTTGAGTTTCTGTGTGTTTATGTCATGATGGTAGTTTTTCTCAAATGAAGCGGTTAAATGATCACGATTCACGAAGTGACGTTCGGAGTGGATCTAGAGCCTGGAGAGGAAGTTCATGCATTTGTGTCTTTATATAGGCAAAAAAACGGCACAAGCGTCACGCGTACATGCAGGATTCGTATTTAAATAGTCTTTGTGGTTTAATATTCACACACACTAGTCTACATCGCGATTTGATTTCAAGTGTAATGAACTGCTTTCTATTAATCAGGCATGAAAACGGGTCAGGGGTGAAAAAGGTGAGAAGGATATAACCCCTCTAGGGGGGTCCGGGGGCATGCTCCCCCGTAAGAACATTTTAAATATTCCATATTTTAAAGCATCAATCTGATGCATTTTGAGATGCATTTTTTGCCAACCTGGGGAGAGCTGGAGAAACTTAACTTCAGCCATTAGTCAAAAATATTATGGCCTCCGTAGCGTTAGCTAATAATAATTTTTTTTTTTTAAAAAGACTGATACCGGTCCGTTACCAACGCAGTTTAAAAAAAAAATCAAGTAGAATTTCTATAACTGTGTGTTGAACTGATAATAACTCTTTTGTGTGTTAAACACAATCTACTTAATACAGACAACTTCCTTATAAAGAAAAACAACAACAAAAAATATGATCATAAACTATGACAAATTATATTATAAACTAGATTAGTGGGCAACTCAGTAAAATTTAGTCTAGAAAAACAATAATTTTATAAAATCAGAACATTTAGTGAAAAAAATATATATATTTAGTGGGGAACAAATAAGAGACAATAAGTGTAGCACTAAATCTGGTAAAACGTTACACATTGCTCTTTGTATTGTTGTAAAATACATTCATGAAAAACAAGATAAAAATCAAAAAAGATCAATTATTTTATAGTCTACTATAAAATTAAGAAAATATACATAGCACAAATGTATAGCACAGCTGTTTAAAGAGGCAGCAACATATGATAGATAGGGCAGAACAGAACAAAAAATACTATTAATAATCTTTCATTGCGCAAAAGTATTATGATATGATTATGAAAGACTCCAATAGAGTGCTGCACACAGGGCTTATGCGCATCCCGAGCGCTGAATGATGCGCTTGAGGCAACACGAGTGACAGGGCGCAGCTCTTCGAGTATGCAGTGAAAAGTTCAAAGAACAAAGGAAATACATATCGATGCATAGTGTATTATACAGTATCTATCTATGCAATAGTTTATTGTGCCTTTTCTTTTAACAGTTTTAAATTTCAGTTACTGTGCGCGTGAAGAACAATGATAGTGCTCTCCAGTGTTGTGATCTAGACACGCGGTAAAGGAACATGATTGAGGTACTACAGCAAGATAGTCAATTTATGCGAAACTATAGAGCTTTATCTACAGATCAAGTATAATAATATTAACATTTAATCATCTTGGAGAGAGTTCATCGTTGCCGAACGCGACGCGCTGTGCTGTTTGAATGCTGAATGACTGACGACGCGCGGTGCTGTTTGAACGCTGAATGGAGAATGACTGACGACGCACAGTTTAAACGCTGAATGGAGAATTACTGACAGCCGCAGCTGAGGGAAAAGTTTACGTGAACTTGAATTTAATGACTTAAATATTAATTTCTATCTCACATTATACTATAGTATGGCTTCATATATATTATACACCCCCCCTCCCTCCAAACATTTTCTCATCGAATCTACATGATTCACGTAGGTCACCTATTTTGGTTTCAAAACGGCGAATTTCGCCGAAAGGTAAGTGATTTTCATGTCTGAAATTTATTCCTCAATTTTTTTTACAAATTCGGTGAAATTCTGCGTTATACAGTAAATTCCGTTTTATGACTGGATTTCGTCAGCATTTTAGGGGGAGCGGGGGGTCGTTTTGGGGGGGGGGGGGGCGTGCCGCCCCCCCAAAACAATGGTAGGGGAAACACTGGTTGTAACGCCCCTGTCCTCCTGCAGATGTTGAGTGTTGTAACGCCCCTGTCCTCCTGCAGATGTTCAGTGTTGTAACGCCCCTGTCCTCCTGCAGATGTTGAGTGTTGCAACGCCCCTGTCCTCCTGCAGATGTTGAGTGTTGTAACGCCCCTGTCCTCCTGCAGATGTTCAGTGTTGTAACGCCCCTGTCCTCCTGCAGATGTTGAGTGTTGTAACGCCCCTGTCCTCCTGCAGATGTTGATGGTTGTAACTCCCCTGTCCTCCTGCAGATGTTGAGGAGTGTTGTAACGCCCTGTCCTCCTGCAGATGTTGAGTGTTGTAATGCCCCTGTCCTCCTGCAGATGTTGAGTGTTGTAACTCCCCTGTCCTCCTGCAGATGTTGAGGAGTGTTGTAACGCCCCTGTCCTCCTCCAGATGTTGAGTGTTGTAACGCCCCTGTCCTCCTGCAGATGTTGAGGAGTGTTGTAACGCCCTGTCCTCCTGCAGATGTTGAGGAGTGTTGTAACGCCCTGTCCTCCTGCAGATGTTGAGTGTTGTAACGCCCTGTCCTCCTGCAGATGTTGAGTGTTGTAACGCCCTGTCCTCCTGCAGATGTTGAGTGTTGTAACTCCCCTGTCCTCCTGCAGATGTTGAGTGTTGTAACGCCCTGTCCTCCTGCAGATGTTGAGTGTTGTAACCCCTGTCCTCCTGCAGATGTTGTTGTAACCCCTGTCCTGTTGCAGATGTTGAGTGTTGTAACGCCCCTGTCGTCCTGCAGATGTTGATTGTTGTAACGCCCTGTCCACCTGCAGATGTTGAGGAGTGTTGTAACGCCCTGTCCTCCTGCAGATGTTGAGTGTTGTAACGCCCCTGTCCTGCAGATGTTGAGTGTTGTAACGCCCCTGTCCTCCTGCAGATGTTGAGTGTTGTAACGCCCCTGTCCTCCTGCAGATGTTGAGTGTTGTAACGCCCCTGTCCTGCAGATGTTGAGTGTTGTAACGCCCCTGTCCTCCTGCAGATGTTGAGTGTTGTAACGCCCCTGTCCTCCTGCAGATGTTGAGTGTTGTAACGCCCCTGTCCTCCTGCAGATATTGAGTGTTGTAACGCCCCTGTCCTCCTGCAGATGTTGAGTGTTGTAACGCCCCTGTCCTCCTGCAGATGTTGAGTGTTGTAACGCCCCTGTCGTCCTGCAGATGTTGATTGTTGTAACGCCCTGTCCACCTGCAGATGTTGAGGAGTGTTGTAACGCCCTGTCCTCCTGCAGATGTTGAGTGTTGTAACGCCCCTGTCCTGCAGATGTTGAGTGTTGTAACGCCCCTGTCCTCCTGCAGATGTTGAGTGTTGTAACGCCCCTGTCCTCCTGCAGATGTTGAGTGTTGTAACGCCCCTGTCCTCCTGCAGATATTGAGTGTTGTAACGCCCTGTCCTCCTGCAGATGTTGAGTGTTGTAACTCCCCTGTCCTCCTGCAGATGTTGAGTGTTGTAACTCCCCTGTCCTCCTGCAGATGTTGAGTGTTGTAACGCCCCTGTCGTCCTGCAGATGTTGATTGTTGTAACGCCCAGTCCACCTGCAGATGTTGAGGAGTGTTGTAACGCCCTGTCCTCCTGCAGATGTTGAGTGTTGTAACGCCCCTGTCCTGCAGATGTTGAGTGTTGTAACGCCCCTGTCCTCCTGCAGATGTTGAGTGTTGTAACGCCCCTGTCCTCCTGCAGATGTTGAGTGTTGTAACGCCCCTGTCCTCCTGCAGATATTGAGTGTTGTAACGCCCTGTCCTCCTGCAGATGTTGAGTGTTGTAACTCCCCTGTCCTCTTGCAGATGTTGAGTGTTGTAACTCCCCTGTCCTCCTGCAGATGTTGAGTGTTGTAACGCCCCTGTCCTCCTGCAGATGTTGAGTGTTGTAATGCCCCTGTCCTCCTGCAGATGTTGAGTGTTGTAACGCCCCTGTCCTCCTGCAGATGTTGAGTGTTGTAACGCCCCTGTCCTCCTGCAGATGTTGAGTGTTGTAACTCCCCTGTCCTCCTGCAGATGTTGAGTGTTGTAACGCCCCTGTCCTCCTGCAGATGTTGAGTGTTGTAACGCCCCTGTCCTCCTGCAGATGTTGAGTGTTGTAACGCCCTGTCCTCCTGCAGATGTTGAGTGTTGTAACGCCCTGTCCTGCTGCAGATGTTGAGTGTTGTAACGCCCCTGTCCTCCTGCAGATGTTGAGTGTTGTAACGCCCCTGTCCTCCTGCAGATGTTGAGTGTTGTAACGCCCCTGTCCTCCTGCAGATGTTGAGTGTTGTAACGCCCCTGTCCTCCTGCAGATGTTGAGTGTTGTAACGCCCTGTCCTCCTGCAGATGTTGAGTGTTGTAACGCCCTGTCCTCCTGCAGATGTTGAGTGTTGTAACGCCCTGTCCTCCTGCAGATGTTGAGTGTTGTAACGCCCTGTCCTCCTGCAGATGTTGAGTGTTGTAACGCCCTGTCCTCCTGCAGATGTTGAGTGTTGTAACGCCCCTGTCCTCCTGCAGATGTTGAGTGTTGTAACGCCCCTGTCCTCCTGCAGATGTTGAGTGTTGTAACGCCCTGTCCTCCTGCAGATGTTGAGTGTTGTAATGCCCCTGTCCTCCTGCAGATGTTGAGTGTTGTAACGCCCCTGTCCTCCTGCAGATGTTGAGTGTTGTAACGCCCCTGTCCTCCTGCAGATGTTGAGTGTTGTAACGCCCCTGCAGATGTTGAGTGTTGTAACGCCCCTGTCCTCCTGCAGATGTTGAGTGTTGTAACGCCCCTGTCCTCCTGCAGATGTTGAGTGTTGTAACGCCCCTGTCCTCCTGCAGATGTTGAGTGTTGTAACGCCCCTGTCCTCCTGCAGATGTTGAGTGTTGTAACGCCCCTGTCCTCCTGCAGATGTTGAGTGTTGTAACGCCCCTGTCCTCCTGCAGATGTTGAGTGTTGTAACGCCCCTGTCCTCCTGCAGATGTTGAGTGTTGTAACGCCCTGTCCTCCTGCAGATGTTGAGTGTTGTAACGCCCTGTCCTCCTGCAGATGTTGAGTGTTGTAGCGCCCCTGTCCTCCTGCAGATGTTGAGTGTTGTAACTCCCCTGTCCTCCTTCAGATGTTGAGTGTTGTAACGCCCCTGTCCCCCTGCAGATGTTGAGTGTTGTAACGCCCTGTCCTCCTGCAGATGTTGAGTGTTGTAACACCCTTGTCCTCCTTTAGATGTTGAGCATTGTAACGCTCCTGTCCTCCTGCAGATGTTGAGCGTTGTAACGCCCCTGTCCTCCTGCAGATGTTGAGTATTGTAACTCCCCTGTCCTCGTGCAGATGTTGAGTGTTGTAACGCCCTGTCCTCCTGCAGATGTTGAGGATTGTAACTCCCCTGTCCTCGTGCAGATGTTGAGTGTTGTAATGCCCTGTTCTCCTGCAGATGTTGAGTGTTGTAACTCCCCTGTCCTCGTGCAGATGTTGAGTGTTGTAACGCCCTGTCCTCCTGCAGATGTTGAGTGTTGTAACGCCCCTGTCCTCCTGCAGATGTTGATGAGTTTTGTAACGCCCCTGTCCTCCTGCAGATGTTTAGTGTTGTAATGCCCCTGTCCTCCTGCAGATGTTGATGAGTGTTGTAACGCCCCTGTCCTCCTGCAGATGTTGATGAGTGTTGTAACGTCCCTGTCCTCCTGCAGATGTTGATGAGTGTTGTAACGCCCCTGTCCTCCTGCAGATGTTGATGAGTGTTGTAACGCCCCTGTCCTCCTGCAGATGTTGATGAGTGTTGTAACGCCCCTGTTCTCCTGCAGATGTTGAGTGTTGTAATGCCCGTCCTCCTGCAGATGTTTTGAGTGTTGTAACGCCCCTGTCTTCCTGCAGATGTTTTGAGTGTTGTAACGTCCCTGTCCTCCTGCAGATGTTGAGTGTTGTAACGCCCCTCTCCTCCTGCAGATGTTGATGAGTGTTGTAACCCTCCTGTCCTCCTGCAGATGTTTTGAGTGTTGTAACTCCCCTGTCCTCCTGCAGATGTTGAGTGTTGTAACGCCCCTGTCCTCCTGCAGATGTTGAGTGTTGTAACGCCCTGTCCTCCTGCAGATGTTTTGAGTGTTGTAACGCCCCTCTCCTCCTGCAGATGTTGATGAGTGTTGTAACGCTCCTGTCCTCCTGCAGATGTTTTGAGTGTTGTAACGCCCCTGTCCTCCTGCAGATGTTGAGTGTTGTAACACCCCTGTCCTCCTGCAGATGTTGAGTGTTGTAACGCCTTGTTCTCCTGCAGATGTTTTGAGTGTTGTAACGCCCCTCTCCTCCTGCAGATGTTGATGAGTGTTGTAACGCCCTATCCTCTTGTTCTCCTGCAGATGTTTTGAGTGTTGTAACGCCCCTCTCCTCCTGCAGATGTTGATGAGTGTTGTAACGCCCTATCCTCCTGCAGATGTTGAGTGTTGTAACACCCCTGTCCTCCTGCAGATGTTGAGTGTTGTAACGCCCCTGTCCTCCTGCAGATGTTGAGTGTTGTAACGCCCTGTCCTCCTGCAGATGTTTTGAGTGTTGTAACGCCCCTCTCCTCCTGCAGATGTTGATGAGTGTTGTAACGCTCCTGTCCTCCTGCAGATGTTGAGTGTTGTAACTCCCCTGTCCTCCTGCAGATGTTGAGGAGTGTTGTAACGCCCTGTCCTCCTGCAGATGTTTTGAGTGTTGTAACGCCCCTGTCCTCCTGCAGATGTTGAGGAGTGTCGTAACGCCCCTGTCCTCCTGCAGATGTTGAGGAGTGTTGTAACGCCCTGTCCTTCTGCAGATGTTGATGAGTGTTGTAACCCCTGTCCTCCTGCAGATGTTGAGTGTTGTAACGCCCCTGTCCTCCTGCAGATGTTGAGTGTTGTAACTCCCCTTTCCTCCTGCAGATGTTGAGTGTTGTAACTCCCCTGTCCTCCTACAGATGTTGAGTGTTGTATCGCCCCTGTCCTCCTGCAGATGACGAGCTTTGGCCTATTCCAGCGGCTCGAGCTGTTAGCGGTCAGTGGTCCCACATGGGATCAGACGCCTGTGTTCCAGTGGAGCCGCTCGCCGTACAGAGACCTCCCGCACATGGGTCACCCGGACCGCTGGGACTTCAGCCCCGTCCACGTCACATGGTCTACATGATCCTACAGCCCATGATGATCAATGTGATGACTGTAACCTCAGGAAGAAATCAGCCTCAGTGATTTGATTATAAAAAACTGATATTTTGACTAAGAGAAATGTAATGCATTCTGAAAGAGATCCTCTGAAATGTTCTGTCTTTGAAATTATAATAAATCAAGACATGATTGTTCTGTTGCGTCATGTAGTCTCAGATGTGTTTCCTTGAATTCTTGACCTTGATTCATGAACTTTGGGGTTCTTAGATTTCACTGTAGAGAATCCGGAGTCTCCCAGGTGGACATATTTTAACCTCACAAGCCGGAGCGTGGTGCTCCGACGACACGCGCTGGAACTGAAGCCGCCTTTCCACTGCACACGACAAACGACAGCTGTTGGACCGGAAGTCATTCATTTCCAAATGGAGAGTCGTACGGGAGCTGCGGGCAGTTCCGATCATATGCGTATGCGTAAAATTCGTATCCGATTTGAGCTTTGGATCCGTTGAAATATCTGAACTTCTGCGGCTAGACCGTATGCGACCGGCCGACCGGATCCGGATGTGATGTATTCTAATCAAAACTATGAGCGTGAGGCTAGAATTACCAATATTTCAACTATTTAATATTATTCTGTAAACGCTATTTCTGTAAAATGTCGGTTATTAATAATTATGGCAGAAAAAAATATTTTATAATTATTAAATCAATATTTATATTGTTTAGCTCTGTAAAATCTATTGTTTTTATTGTAGATGTATTGAGGGTCATTTGTTTTGTGTGGATATATTCATGCATGCATTACATTCATCCATACCTGTCAAGTTTTGGATTTGAAAATAAGGGAAATTTTCCGGCGCCCACCACGAGCAGTCCCACCACCCCAACCAAGCTCCAGTATCCCTTACATTTTAGATAGATAGAGTCTTTATTGTCCCATAGGGATAATCATTTCCACACATCCTTTTTCCTTCTTCCAAAGCACAGAATATCACATATAAGGAACACATAGAAACATGTAACAGATGTCCAAAATACAAACACACAGCTCATTAAGAGACCCACATAAACACATCAAAGTGAACTACAAGGCAACTGAGATGGGGGGTGGCAGTATTACAGCTTGTTCAGCACTGTGATCGCGGTGGGGACAAAACTTTTTTCGAAATAGGCTTTAGTCCAGGTTAGTGCTCTGTATCTGCGACCGGATGGGAGTAGTGTAAAGAATTTATTCAGGGGATGGTCTGTGTCAGCTACTATTGCGTGTGCTAGGCGTGTGATGGCTATGTCATTCATGTCTGATAAGCTGGGTGTGGGGAGATTGATAATCTTAGAAGCAATATGTGTGATTTTAATGAGTTTGTTTTTGCAAGTGATGGTTAACATTGTATAGAAACAGATTGAGCAGTACAGCAGGGTGGATTGAATTATGCTTTTGTAAAGTAGCAGCAGGAGATGTGGGGCAACAGAGAGGGCGCTCAGTTTGCGTATTACATGTAGTCTTTGTTGTGCACGTTTCTGGATGGCAGTGACATGTTCTTTGAAGTTGATTTTATTATCTATAATGAGCCCCAGGTATTTAAAGCTTCTGACCTGTTCGATTGGTTGACCGTGGATATGGGTATGGTTCAGTCCAGGTGGTGATTTGGATGTGTACATGACCAATTCTTTTGTTTTGTCTGTATTTAGTTGTAAGTAATTGTTCTGACACCACTGTGAAAACTGTCAAATTGAGTCCTGATATGCTGTGATGGAGGTGTTGTTGTTGAGTAATCCAACTATGGCAATGTCATCAGCGTATTTGTAATAAGTAGTGACCGGTGATGGGCTATTGCAGTCGTTAGTGTACAGGGTGTAGAGGAAGGGGCTGAGAACACAGCCCTGTGGGGTACCAGTGTTGGTGAGGATGGTTGATGATGTTGTTGACCCAATCCTAACGGTCTGTGGTCTATTGCTGAGGAAGTTATGAAACCAGTGAATGAGAAGTGGAGAGATATTGAGATAATTTAATTTCTTGATGAGCTGGTGACACTGGATTGTGTTGAAAGCGGAACTGAAATCAATGAAGAGTACTGCGGCAAAGTTTCCAGATGTCTGTAGGTGTTGAAGAATAGGATGAAGAAGGCATGCCACTGCGTCCTCCGTACCTCGTCTGGGTCTATATGCAAATTGATGTGGGTCCAGGTGTTGTCTGACAGTTGGCAAGATGAGGTGGAGGATTCATTTTTCCAAGCATTTCATGATTATGGGTGTGAGTGCAATTGGTCTATAGTGATTAGGCTCTAAGGGGCGTGGTTTCTTTGGAATAGGTGCAATGGTCGAGGTTTTCCATAGGGTTGGTATTGAGGCTGTCCTATACGATTCCCAGAAGATGGTATGGAAAATAGGAGAAAGCTCCATGGAACAGAGCTTAAGCACCCTTGCTGAGATGCCGTCTGGCCCTTGCCTTGCCAGTTTTGCACCTGGCCAGCTGCTGTCGGACATCCTCCTCTGTGAAGGGAGAGTGCGTGGGGTTTTGGCATGGAAGGGCCCTGAGCAAGTCCTCACATGTGGCAGAATAGTCATGGGTGTCAAATCGAGCAAAAAAGTTATTTAGGGTGTTGGCAAAGGTTAATGGATCTGGTGCTGTGATGTGGTTCTGTTTTTGTTCCTGTCCAGTTAGTATTTTAACTCTTTGAAAAGCTTGTTTTGTGTTCATGTTACTGAATTCCTGCTCCATTTTATCTTTATATTTTATTTTTGCTTTGCGGATGTCGTTTTTTGTCTGTCTATTAAGTAATTTGAGAGTGGCCCAATCCTTCTGCTTGAAAGCTTTTTGTTTTTGTTTGAGAGTGAGCTTGATATTAGGGGTGATCCAGGGCTTAGAATTTGGATATCTGGTGATATTCTTTGTCGGAATAGTTGTGGTGATGCAGAACTTTATGTAGTCTGTAATTAATGAAATCCACTCATACAAACTTCCCTGAAAAACATCCCAGTCAGTGCAGGCAAGAGAGCCCTGCAACTGTCCAATTGCATCCTCCGACCATTGGGTGATGCTGTGCGTTTGTGGCTTGATGCGCTTCAGTTCCGGTTTGTATTGCGGGAGAAGGAACACGACATTGTGGTCAGAGAAGGCGAGTGGAGGGTGAGCCCGAGCGCTGAAAGCATCAGTTATATTACCATAACACAAGTCCAGAGTGTTCTCTTTTCTTGTGGGAACATCCACGTACTGTTGGAAGGACGGCAGTACGTCACAGAGGATACATTTATTAAAGTCCCCTAAAATAAACGCCGGTGCCTCAGGGTACTTGGCTAGCATGGAATTAGCCACCTCGGCTAGTATCTCCGCGGCTACCTTGATGTTAGCACTAGGAGGGATGTACGTACAGGTGACAACCACAGCGGGGAATTCCCTCGGGAGGTAAAAGGGACGCAAGGACAGGGTCAGCATCTCCACGTCTGGTGTGCATGCCCTATTATGGACTTTGATGTTATCACACCACCTGTTGTTAATGTACACACAGACCCCGCCACCTCTACCTTTGCCTGACTGGCTAGTTCTATCGGCCCTTATGATGGTGAAGTGATCAAGACTGACCTCAGCGTCTGGGGTCTCCTCGTCCAGCCAGGATTCAGTCAGAGCGATAATACAGCCGTCTTTGAAGGCTCTCTCCGTCAGGCACTTGGCGTGCAGTAGGTCCATTTTATTCCGGAGGGAGCGGACATTCGCCAGTATGATGGAAGGGAGAGGGGGTCTGAAGGGACGCTTCCGAAGTCTGGTTCGCACTCCGCCTTGTCTGCCTCTTCGCCTCAATTTTACCTCGGGCGGTAGTGTAATCGCAGGCTTCTGTTTGCACCAGATGGTGGATCGTAGCTGTAAAAGATCCTCACGGCTATAGGTGAGTAGTCCTCGGTCGCTGGTTTCTAGTGCCAGCACCGAGTGAATGCTAATAGTCCAAAATATTATAAGTGCGATTATAATTGCTTTGTAGAGATCAAACATTGTGTATACAGACGAGACTTAACAATAGACGAGAGACAGATTTCACAAAGGACTTCACGATAGCTATGGATCACAGACAGAATGTGTGTCGTCGCAGCAGAGCATGCGCGGATGTTAAGACAGGTGTTATAGCCTAAATGAAAACACACACACACATATATATATTTATATTTATACACATATGTATGGTATATATAGGGTATATATTAAGAGCATTTATTTAAAGGCTTATTTGCATATTTTCTGTTCATTTAACATTGCTTGTCTTTACATTTACATTTTATTTTCATTCCACACATTATTTTCATTTCATATTGCTTTTCTTTTACAGTTTTTCTTTTCATTTGCAGTTTTTATTTTCATTTCACATAACTTTTCTTTACTCTTTTAGTGAGTTATTGAACAAATTTGTTGCAGACTTTGTATTAACTGTCCCAGCCCACAAATACACTCCTTCCAAAACAGAGTGATTAATTTTACATGAGAGTAGAGCAAACAGTTCTGTTGTCTAACGTCATCCTATTCTCTGTAACGATCTTTCGTACCATGCTAAACACCCTTTCTCGTGCTGACATACATCATTCCTTCCCCGTGTGAGATTGTAGTTACAAGTCATAGTTACAAAACTTACAAAACGCGTGATTGTCCCCCACCCTGCTCCTCTTCAGAAAAGTAAATTCGCTATCCCATTGATCGCGGTATTTAGTACATGAGGGTTTTGTTTTTTTGGCAGGAGTGCCTTGCTCTGTCATAGCGTCCATCATCCGACTCTGTTTTTTTCCCTGCGTTGTCACTCATCATCTGACCTCACACACTAACCTCGCGACAACTGCCACCTACAGTACCTGTAGTTATCGCGAGGCTAGTGACAGCTAGAGCTCAGATTGGGAATGTTTTTTTTTTACTCCGCCCGGGGTATTATTATTTTTCAATAACGCAGGTTAAAATACGGGAGATTTACGGGAAAATCCTAATACGGGAGGACGGCGGGAAAGAAAGGTAAAATACGGGACTTTCCCGGCCAAAACTGGATACTTGACAGGTATGCGTTCATCATTCATTTTGCCATTGTGAATAGCCGAGGGTAACGGTTGCTTCACGACCAATTTCAAAGTTCCGTGCGACTGACACTAGGGGGCGAAATGCGACAATCGTATGTGAATGTCGTGTGCAGTGGAAAGGCGGCTTAAGGCCGCTCAACCAACGCAGCCTTTCAACAAACAAAGAGAACCAAATACCTTTGCAAGTATCTTTTTTTATCGAGCTTTCAGAGCATTAAGATTGTGTTTTCCGTGTCGTCTCAAAAGGGTTAAACTGTCTAGGTGAATTTCGCCAAATCTCTCTCTCTCACTCTCTTACTTTCACTTTCAAAACTCCCCTCGTCGTGTTGCTCATTATCTGTTTGTATATCCCATGTAACCTCAGTAATTGTATATTTAGTTCTGCCTTTAATTCATTTATATTCCCTTGATTGATTCATGTCTCTTGCTCATATCCAGGTCACTAAAGTGTACGATCTAGCTACAGGCTTTAACACTTTAACTTTAGCAGGCTACCTTTGTGAACACAGGAAGGTTATTTTTACGGCCAGAAATTTCCTTTCCTGTCTCTGAAAGTATTTCTGTGTGAGAGTTGATAATGATCGCATGATTGCTCGCTGGACGAGCGAAATCGTCCGATCACAAGTTAATTCGCAGGGATACCGTCGGGGTAAACATATGTATACCTAATTGACATATTAATATTTAATTATAATTCGTTTTTGATTGGATATTGATATGCAATTGAGCTAATTTTTACCTGTCTGTAAAACGTGATCTATGAAATCAATTGCAATCAACTTGTGGTTGATTGGCGAGGTACACGTGCATGCAGATGCAGGTAACATATCATCCCTTATCGGGAGATTTAATAACATGTAAGGCTGATCTGGTCCAAACCTGTATGAATAATTATTACTAATTATCCTTATTATTATCATTATTAATTATTATATGCAAATTCCCCATGTCGATCAGGTCTCAGAATCTTTACATCACCGTTTGTATTAAAAGTATCCACCTGTTTCCGGGGGGCGCTACTGTAAAATAAAGTGGGTGCAACTTCCGGTCAGGCGGCGGATAGCATACCAATGGTATTTTGTGTGCTATTTAGCGGAGAGGCTAGGTGTTTTTCGGATAATGTTTTACTATTTAAAATAAGTCGCAAACCTTTATGAGAGATGTTGTTACGGAGCTCAGGGACAACATGTGCTGTTCGCGGTTGTACATAGGCCTATAACCGGACTAAACTAATTCAGTGGCAAATTGTATTATCCAACAATCTTGGACTTTTAAGTGAAGGCTACTGTGAAGCAACATATTCAGAACATGAATGACACACAGTAAACATTTCATAGTATATCTAATATAATATAGGCTATATACCGGTATATATTTCTCAGGTCTGTAAGGCAAGTAGACGCTGAGTTTCGGTTCATTTATGAGACGAGCTGCAGTTCAGGCGCCGGCGCCTCCGTGTCTTGATTATAGTCTCCTATATTTAACGCTACTTATTATTTATTAAATCCAGGTAATTTGTTGATGAAACATTGATTGAAATTAAGATACAATTAATACAAAATGAAATTAACTTTAAATAAAGGATCAGTGCTTTCTAAAAGTTAAAGATTTTTTTTGTCACCCTCATGTGTATTTCCCTCATATTTAAATACAAAATGCATGTGCTATATTTTTCTAATGTCTGGACTCCTTTATTAATGGATTATGATATATATATAAACCGAGGTTTCAATAGCCTAAATGCATTTTTTGAGAATTTATATTTCATGTTTTGACTGCAAATGTCACGTCCATAATGCTGGAATCGCCCAATTTTAAATAAATGATCCTCAACTAGTTTTGTGGTGTAGGTCTACGAATTTTATAATGTTAACTTCAAATAATACAAATAGTAAAGATATGGTAGCTATATTGGATCTGGACGGGAAGGATATCTCTGGGAGTGGGAAGGGCGTATCGTGATTCTGCCTTCCCTGACCGCGACACAGGTCCGTGGATCTGAGTATCGCGATTTCGGTTTTATTTAACATGATTCTTTTTTATTATTATTTAGGAACAAACGAGGGTCTCTGTTTAAAAAACGCCGACTCGCACCGGCAGTCCAGAGCACCGCAGCGCATATCTTCAAGTTTAGCCATAACCGAATGTCCAGTTTAACTGCCACAAGTTGATCTTGTAATAAAGAACTCATCGTGGAAAAACACGCTGTATTTTTGTATTTTCATTGCATTTGTAATTGATAAAAAGTTAAACAAATTAAATACATTTTAGTATAAATATTAATGATTAATCGATAGTCGAATTAATGAATGAGTGTCACGTTTCGCTTGTTTACTTCGAACCGGAAGACGCACCCAGTTTTGACGCAAGGCCTCATGGGACGTAGGAAACTTGTGGATACATCAGAAGCCGAGAAGCACTAGACCGAAAACATACCAATACATGTGTTCATACATTTGGTGTGGGGAGGAGTTTTAAAAAGCAAACCTTCAAAAACTAAATAACCTTCTAAACTTGCAATATGCAGTCTTTGTTGAAACAGCTTTTTTCATCAGACAAACAGATCAGAGCTGAGCAGATGATTGGCCCGATTCACTGATGACACCGATCACGTGTGTTTCCCATTTATTCTAATACAGCTCAGCTGATGCTCACAAACAGAGGTGGAAAGTAACGAATTATATTTACTCTCGTTACGTAATTGAGTTTTTTTTTTTTTTTGTGTACTTCTACTTTAAGTAGTTTTTCAAATCTGTACTTTTACTTTTACTTAAGTACGTTGTGTTTGAAGTATTGTACTTCGCTACATTTGAAATCATATCCGTTACTGAGTAAAAAAAAAATAATACAAGGGAGAGAAAAAAATCACACTCCGGAAACTGCATTGGTTGGAGGGCGGGAGAACAAACGCGCTAGAAAGGTGACGCAGACCCAGCTGAAGCTGAAGGTGAAAGCGCCATCGAATTCTTATGAAGTGAATTACGGCCAGTATGGAAATACAATTTTGTAGAAAAAAAGCATGGTTGATATCCAATTTGCAAAAAATGTGGGCGCAAAGTGGCTGCAAAAGGAGGATACATAGGACACACCAAAGGTGCCGATTATGCAGAGGGAATCCCGGAATCCAGTCATGAAAATGGAATTATTCACATAACGCAGATGCCACGTAAAACACGCAAAATAATGGATGGATACATGGAAAGTAGAACTGTGCAATAAATCCAATCGCGACATGGTCTGTGAATATTTAAGCACAAAAATGCTGCATGTAAATATATAACCCTATTTGTTCTGCTGAGCTGCGACGCTTTGTCTATTACTCAAGTATGCGTGACATTCATGGTGTTTTCAGCGTCTCACAAACAATTTGAGGAGATGAGGACATGAATACATGAACATTTCCAGAGCTGCTCCGAGAGAACGCCTAATGAGCATTTTCATAATTTTATTTTAGAAAAACAATTGTCAAATAAACTTTGAAACACGTTTTTACACTTTTGATCTTCACTACAACCTGTCAAAATAAAAGTTCGGTTTTACTAGGAGAAATTCTGACAGAAATGTATTAACAACAATAATAATACATTTTATTTAAACATTATTTAAAGGAATATGTATTTTTGTCCATGGTTTAATTTAGTAAATCTGTTTTTGCAGCGCTTCCCACAAAAATAAAAGGACACAAGTTTAAATTTACATTTGATTACCACCGTTTTTGATAATATATTTGGATTAAATCATAAAAAGAAACATTGACTTCCGGTTTGGTAATGTGGTGTTGAGACGCACGGTGTCGAAGCTCCGCATTATTTCATGTAATCTCGTCAGAATACACCTTATTTTATCAGCACATCGTATTCATTTAATCCTCTTTATATGTTTGAAACATTCCGCCTTCGGAATCTTTCACTTAAAATGAGCAAGTCTACGAGGACAGGAGGCAAACAACAGACTCAAGTTCAACATGCACAGGCCTGTCAAGAAAGCAGCAAAATGGCGGAAAACGAGCCCGTATCTGCACAGCTCACAATCGAATCTCTAGTCAAAGAGCTCGAAAAATTCAGAAAAGACACGACTAGGGAGTTCGTTGCACTTTTAAATAATTCTCTGGAACCAATCCGATCTTCAATTGAATCGATTGTTGCGACCCTGACAACACAGGCAGTGACCATAAGCGAGATAGAATCGGGTCTCTCAGACCATTGCGACCGAATAACTCAGCTCGAGCATGATGTAAACGCTGTTCAATCAAAACTGAAGACCATGGAAAAGGAAAACACGGCGCTCAAAGCTAACGTAGAAGATCTGATCTCTCGCTCGAAGCGCCAAAACATACGAGTGGTAGGCCTTTCTGAGGGCCTTGAGGGAAAAACGCAAGGGAGTTCATGACTAACCTGCTTTCTGAAGTCCTTGGGGACTCCCTTACAGAACCACCTGAGCTGGATCGCGCCCACCGTAGCCTGAGGCCCAGACCTCACGCAGAGGAATCTCCACGCCCGCTGATTATCAGATTTCATCCATACATGGAATGGTATCCTGCTCGCCTCCGAGTGAGTCGTAACGGCGTGGAACGGATCTTCGATTCCCCTTAGGCAGCGGAGACGTTTTACCATCAAAACTTTCCTAATAAGTCGTGAACAAACACTCTTGTCCGAATTGGGATGGCAAATTCAACAGGTACGCTGCTGTAAATAATTTAAGGACAGTATTAAGCTCTCACGTTACTTATGATTGGCCTTGAGGGAAAGTTCACACTACGAGTGCATCTGTCTGCTTTATGTGGATGTTATTCACGCATCCCCAAATAATATAGTTTATGGATTGCACATAAGTTACTCGGTTGATGATTTTAAATGTCATACCACCTGATCCATGTTGGCAGTGCCGTCTTGTGGCGGATAGCTTATATAACTTGCCAACTTTAACTATGTTTTGCTTAATATTCTCTTATTTACTAGTTGTTTTTGTGTTTTGTTTTATTCCCCTATTTCTCGGCACATAAGCCTTGATAGATGCTTTGGTGTATATTTAACTTTTAGGAGTTGATAGTTCTACGTGGTTAATCGGTTGTGTGAATCGTTGTTCTGGCTACTCGTCAGGTTCAAAAAGATGAGCATCAGAGTTGTAAGTATAGGTTTGTATTCCCCCCCCCCCCCACCTTTCAATTTATTCGTCTCAGACTTTTTTCTTTTCTTTTTTCCTCACGATAACAAATGATTAGTCCTAAAGTGAACACAGAGGGGTTGGCTGGCCATACTGTCAAATTTGCTGCTTGGAATGTAAGGGGTCTAGGTGGTCAAAGTAAAAGATCAAGAGTGTTCTCGCACTTAAAGAGCCTGTCTACGGATATTGTTTTTTTACAGGAGACTCACCTCAGGGTTAGTGATCATGTAAGACTACGTAAGCCATGGATTGGTCAAGTTTTTCATTCCAACTTTAATAGTAAATCTAGAGGCACCGCAATTGTAATACACAAACGTATAAAGTTTGTCCCACACAACGTAATATCTGATCCTGATGGGCGTTACGTAATAGTATCTGGAATTCTGTACCAAACACCTGTTATATTAATTAGCGTTTATGCCTCTAACTTTGATAACCCTGCTTTTATGACCTCGCTCTTTTCCCATCTTCCAAATTTGGATACCCATCGCCTTATTTTAGGTGGGGATCTTAATTGCACAATCAACCCAAGTTTGGACCGCTCACAGCCCAAGTCATCTGCTCCTACGTCAATGTCTAGTCCTTCTCATCTCTAGTAGATCAGACGGGGTGTGTAGACCCTTGGCGCTTTCTTTATCCAAATGCAAAAGAGTTTTCTTTTTTTCAAATGTCCATTGTGTTTATTCACGTATTGATTATTTTTTTATTGACAAGGCTCTTTTATCTCTGGTTAAATCCACAGAATATTCAGCGATAATTATCTCAGACCATGCCCCCCACATTTTAGACCTTTCTTTCCCACAAAACTTGTGTAGACATGCTGGAGGCTGGAAGCTCAATACTGGGTTGTTGGCTGATAAAGAATTTTGCGATTATATTTCTAAGAACATTGATTTTTTTTTGGAAACAAACAAATCAGATTTGGTTTCGCCATCACTTCTATGGGAAACATTTAAAGCTTTTATACGTGGAAGGATTATTTCCTTTAATGCATATTGGACTAAAACAGCAGAAACTCATTGACAAAATTTTAGAGGTAGATAGGCTAAATGCCAGGTCACCAAACTCTGTTTTGGAGACACAACGGCTAAAACTACAAACTGAATTAGACTTATGTCAACTAACAAGGCGGAGTTTCTGCTGAAACGTACAAGAGCAACCTACTATGAGCATGGAGATAGAGCTGGCCGTCTGTTAGCATCTCAGCTCACACATCAAACTGCTTCTCAGTTACTCTCACAGGTGTATGACTCCTCCAATAACCTTATCACTGATCCGGTTAAAATAAACTCAGAGTTCTCTTCTTTCTATTCTAATCTTTACAAATCAGAAGCTAGCGTTGACATTGCTGCTATTCAGTCTTTCCTTTCTCATTTAGAAATACCTAAGATAAGTCCTGATATAGCCAGCAGCCTTGATGAGCCTATTCGTTTGGAAGAGATAGCCTCCTGTATCCTAACCATGAAAAATAACAAAGCTCCTGGCCCTGACGGCTTTCCTGACGAATTTTTTAAAAAGTTTTCCATTCAGTTAATCCCCTTTATTATTAGAACTGTACAATCACTCCCTTGATCAAGGCTTCTTATCGTCATCCTTAAACCAAGCTTGGATTTCCTTAATATTAAAGAAAGACAAAGATGCTAAATTTTGTGGAAGCTACAGCCTAATAATAATGACATTAAACTACTTGCTAAAGTATTGGCCCAACGCTTAGAAGCTCATCTCCAGTCCATTATATCAGTTGATCAAACTGGCTTTATACTTGGTCGTCAGTTGTCGTCCAATATACAAAGACTGCTGAATGTAGTCTTTACTCCATCTAAGTCATTAAGGCCAGAAATGGTTATCTCGCTGGACGCGGAGAAGCCTTTTGACCGGGTGGAGTGGGATTATTTATTCACGGTCTTACAAAAATTTGGGTTTGGACCTAAAATAATATCATGGATTCGTCTACTATATTCCACTCCATCAGCTTGTGTGAAAACGAACTCTGAAACGTCCCCTTATTTCTCTCTGTCTCGTGGCACCCGTCAGGGTTGCCCACTTTCGCCTCTCCTCTTCGCCTTAGCTATAGAGCCTCTCTCTATTGCATTAAAACCATCTTCAGTGTTTTCAGGTATTGATAGAGGAGGAAGGGAACATCGTGTCTCATTGCAGACGACCTCCTGTTATATGTCTCAGACCCTCTTAACTGCATAGATAACATAATGCACCTGTTGAATGAGTTCGGATTTATTTCAGGATACAAGTTGAGCTAAAAGTGAGTGTTTTCCCATAAATGAATTGGCAAAACAAATTCCTCCAGCTATGGTCCCTTTCCACATGTCCTCTACAGGTGTCCGTTACCTAGGGGTTCATATTTCAAACTCATTCAAGTCATTGCACAAAGAAAATATTACAAAATTAATGGACCGCATTAAAGTAGATCTTCAGCGTTGGAGCAATCTTCCACTTTCTTTAGTAGGTAGGATTTAATCAATTAAAATGAATATTCTACCACGAATACTTTTTTTATTCCAGACTATTCCTATTTTTCTTCCTAAATCTTTTTTAAAATCATTCGACACCATTATATCCTCATATATTTGGGCTATATTTGTGTTTAAATTAAACACACTGTCCACCTTAATGCCTATTTGCGGTAACCATCTTTTTGTGCCTTCTACTTTGGATTCAACTTTTGCACAGTTCAGAGAGAAGCGCCTAGAACTGTTTCATGATTTGTTTCTGGGAGAGAGAGCTAGGACTGGAGCTTGACGAGGAGCTGTGAAAGAATGCTCTTGCTCAAATTAACTCTGTTTGCATTTCACCAAAGCAAAATTGATGAAACTTTTTTTTTTTTTTATATTATTTTTATTTTTTTTTTTAAACAGACAGACAAACAAACAAAAACAAACAAACAGGGCTCAGATGCAGCAATTGCCAGTTGTTACAGTCATGTTTAACACAGCGGTAGCAGGAAAAGTTGTTAACACAGGAACACAGTTAGTTTACTGTAATTTAACTCTTTCAAAATGAGTTAGGAATGGGTTCCAAGAACGGAAAAATGTGTCCATTTGACTAGTGCGGAGTTTTTCCATTTGTATTATGGATAGCATGTCAATGATCCATGTCTGAAAGGAAGGAGGGGTGGGGGACTTCCATTCCCTCAATATCAGTCTCTTGGCAACTATCATTCCCAGTTCCAATGGTTGCCGCATTATAGTTGGAATTGTCCTCGTTGCTTGAGAGCAGCCGAAAATGGCAAGTCCAGCCTCGGGTTGGATGGGCCTCTGATATGCTTTGGAGTAACAGTCAAATATTTTGGACCAGAAGTTTGCTAATGAGGAGCAAGTCCAAAAAGCATGGGACAGTGTACCCTCCGTCATATTACATCTGTCACACATTGGAGAAACTGACGGATACATTCTATGTAATCTGACTTTGGAATAATGCAAGCGATGTACAATCTTAAATTGAATTAATTGGTGCCTGCTGTTTATAGAGCAGGAATGAATATTAGACAGACAGGTGTTCCACATGGATTCAGATAATTCCACACCTAGCTCTTCTTTCCAAGTATCTCTAGTTTCCAAAGTGTGCGCCCTTATACAGTCATCAAATAAACGTACAATTCTCGAAATAAGACGCTTGGAGAAAGGAGGGCTCTTACAAATATCAAAGATTTCATGTTCCTGGGGTAGATTTTGAAAGTCTTCAATTCTTGATTGGGTGTAATGCCTAACCTGCAAGTACCGAAAGAAATGAGAGTTAGGAAGATTATATTTTCCTTTCAGTTGGTTGAATGATGCAAATTTACCATCAATGTACAGATTATTAACTGAAACCAAGCCCTTCTTTCTCCAGTCATGGTACAACATGTCATGCCAGGGAGGTAGAAAACAATGATTGAAACATATGGGTGTTTGTACTGATGTGTTTGGTAGTTTTAGAAAGCACCTAACCTGATTTAAAATTCTAACTGACTGCTTTACCACAAAACATAAGTTTTTATTGGACTCTAGCTTTTCAAGCTTGGAAAATAACATAGCTGGTAATGAAGAGTTTTTTACAGAATTGGCCTCCATCTTAAGCCACAAAGGGGTTGTAGGCGTCTGATTATCCAGGGATCCCTGCTGCCAGAACACTAATGCCCTTACATTGGCAGCCCAGTAATAATGTTTAAATACAGGCAGGCCCAACCCTCCCTCTGATCTAGACTTCTGCAAGTGAGCCTTGGAGATTCTGGCATTTTTGCCATTCCAAATATAGGACGAAATAATTGAATCCAAGTCTTTAAAAAAGGCTGCGGTGAGATAAATGGGGAGACTTTGACATATGTATAAAAATTTTGGAAGGGAGACCATTTTAATTGAGTGTATTCGTCCAATCATTGATAAGGGAAGAATTTTCCAGCATTCAATATTTTGTTTTAATTTTGAAATAAATTCTGCGAAATTTTATTTGAATATTAGCTTTGGATCTTTAGGTATAGTCAGACCAAGGTAAGTAAAATGATCATTAACTATTTTGAATGGAATACTTTGTAAAAAACCTGGTGAATAAGTACTGGATAAAGGCACAAACTCACTCTTTGTCCAGTTGATCGTGTACCCCGACATTCTACCAAAAGACTCGATCAACTCAAGAAGAGGGGGAACTGATTTTTCAGCATTATCCAAATACAGTATTACATCGTCAGCGTATAAACTGATAAGTGTTTCCACACCTCTAATCTGAAGCCCCTTCACCTGTGGGTGCTCTCTTATTACGACAGCAAGCGGCTCCAGTGCAATAGCAAAGAGTGCCGGAGACAATGGACAGCCTTGCTGAACCGAGCGTTGCAAAAAAAAGGGGGCTGACTGATCACCATTCGTCAAAATAGAACAGCACGGTTTTGCATATATCAATTTAACCAAAGAGATGAAGATTTCTCCAAACCCAAACCTGCGTAGTGACTCAAACAAATAAGGCCATTCGACCTGATCAAAAGCTTTGTGTGCGTCGAGAGACAAAATAGAGGCTCCCTTAGTACCACTAAAATCTGAATAAATAGTGTTGAGCAGCCGCCTGACATTAGAAAAGGAGAGTCTGCCAGGAATAAACCCTGTCTGGTCAGGATGGATGATAGAAGCCAAATATTTGTTCAGCCTAGTAGCCAAGATTTTAGTTAGTACTTTACGATCAAAATTTTGAAGCGCAATTGGTCTGAAGCTTGCAGGGTCTGTTTCATCTCTGCCCTTTTTTAAAATTAAAGAAATGTTTGCTTCATAAAGGGTTCTTGGCAATTCCCCATCAATTTTAGAATTATGCATCATTCTGAGCATAAGTGGTGCAAGAATATCACAGAATCTCTTGTAGAATTCTGCGCAATAACCATCAGGCCCGGCAACCTTGCCCGACGGAAACGACTTGATGGCATTGATGACTTCCTGCAGTGTAAAGTCTGAATCAAGACATTTCATAGCAACATCATTCAGTTTGGGCAACGATATAGAGTCAAAGAAATCATTCAAATTAGATTGTGAAACATTGTGTTTGGAGGAGTAAAGCTCAGAATAGAATTCCCTGAAACGATGATTTATGTCAGCAGGATTGGTTAGAAGAATGCCTGTTTTAGACTTAATAGCACGAATTGCTCTTGAAGCCTGGGCACCTTTAAGTTGTTGTGCTAGTAATTTACCTGGTTTATCTCCAAGCTCAAAGTGCTTCTGCCTTAGTTTTAGAAGCAAGTTCTTAATTTGGCTACTCATAATATCATTATATTCATATTTAAGCTTCAATATCTCTTTGTAGTGATCTGGTGATTTAGAATTTTGGTAGGCTCTTTCCAAAATAGAAAGAGTGCTGTTAATTTCAAGTAGTCTCATCTCTCTCTTTTTTTAATGGCTGAAGTGTAAGAGATTACATCACCACGCAAAACAACTTTTAGTGTTTCCCATAATGTTAGGTCAGACACTTCGCCATTATCATTTAAATCTATAAAATCTTTCAATTTGGAGTTTATATTCTTAACAAAGTTGTCATCACTTAAAAGATTTGGGTTAAAACGCCAGGAATAAGTCTGTTTTGGGAGAGAAATATTTAATGATATTGCTAAAGGGCTGTGATCAGAAATCAAAATATTATGATATTTGGAATTAGTGATTTGAGAAATGAGGTTAGAGCTAATCAAAAAAAAAGTCAATCCTGCTGTAGGATTTGTGGACATTTGAGTAGAATGAATACTCTTTGCTTGTAGGATGCTGAATCCTCCAAATATCTACTAGATTCCTAACTTTCAAAAGGTTGTTTAAGAGCTTTACAGACGCAATTTCAGGAGCTGGTCGTGTAGATAATCTATCTAAAAAGGGATCTAGATAGCAGTTAAAATCCCCGGCTATTATTATGTTTGAGTCACTCTCGTCTGGAAGCAGGTCGAAAACCTTTCTGAAAAAATTAGGCTCGTCCGTGTTTGGACCATATATATTAACCAGGGTTATTGGGAGTGAGTTTATTGTACCAGAGACCAGTAAATATCTACCAAGAGGGTCATTGTTAACAGAGGTTACCTGAAATGGGATATTTTTTCGAAACAATATTGCCACACCACGGGCATGTGAGGTAAATGGCGACTGATATATCTGAGATACCCAGTTACATTTCAACCTATGCTGCATTGCTGTTTTGATGTGGGTCTCTTGTAGAAAAATTATATCTGCAGAAAGAGATTTCAGGTGCTTGAAAACTTTCCCCCTTTTGACTACACTACCAAGCCCTTTCACGTTCCATGAAATTAGTTGTAAATCTCTGCCTCCAACATCCATTCTACCCTGCACTTGAGTCATTTTGGAAAAATGTAAGAAAACACAAATGCTGTTGCAATATCGAATACAATTGAATAAAACACGTGCATCTGAGCCGAACAAAAACAACAACACAGTCCGACAACCACCCTCCCCCCCACATCTCCGCGTCCCCCGAACATGACGCGTATCTTCCCATCTTGATCAAAACAGGAGCTGCTGGACAAATAGTAGGCCCGACTCAAATAGCCCCCAACCACAACGTAAATACGTTGAAAAATTAAATTTAGTACCACATTTGAAAACAAAATAAAATACGCCTGTAAAAGAAATTATCCCGCGCCCTGATGTATTAATAATTGCCATGCGTCCGGACAGTCTCTTATTGGCAAACAGTTCGAAGGCTGGCCAGAAGTGCGGCGCATTTATTACTGATAGACGAACACGCTCACCTTGAATAGAAAGCAAAAAGTGATCATCACATTTTAACCCTCCGCCGAAACGCTACGTTCCTTCAACAAACGAGCGGCTTCAGCTGCTGCTGGATCATTGAAGACCTCCGGATTTTTCTCCTCATCCCAGTAAACATAAAGTCTGGCCGGATAGCGCAGATGATGCTTAACTTCTCCGTCTCTCAAGGCTTTCATCACGTCTCGGAAGGCACGGCGCTGGCTCATCACTTCGTTGGTATAATCAGGGAAGATCAGAACTTTGTTTCCCTTGTACTCCATTGATTGTGTCCTGCTGAGGCGTAGAATTTGCTCCTTCACTTGAAAATGATGAATACGAGCCATAATGGTGCGCGGCTTGCCATCCGACGCTGGTTTGGGTTGCAGAGAGCGATGTGCACGATCAACTTTCACCGGATGTGGAAAGTGCTGTTTCCCCAGCAGTTCAGGTATAAGTTTGGAAACAAAATCAGTTGGTTTTCCTTCTTCTGCATTTTCTTTTATGCCAACAATCTTGATGTTGTGTCTACGGGACCGAGCTTCTAAATCCAGCAATTTGGCTTGAAGCTGACTGGTGTATTTTGTGAAATCCTCACATTTCGCTTCAAGCACTTCCACGCGCTCTTCAAGTGCACTGGTTGTTTGCTCTTGGTTGACCATGCGGTTTTGCAGGTCGGTTTGCACTGAAAACACAGACTGAAACTTGGTGTCAAAAGCATCAAACCGTTCATCAAGTCTCCCCAGAATCGTCTCTGACATTTCCTTACAGATTTCCTTGCACATCTCGTACATGTGAATTTTGTCTGTGGACATAGTCTCTGAAACGGTATCAGTCCTTGGACAGTTTTATCGTGGTATTTGGTGATTTTGCATAAGTTGTGGTGGAGAGCACAAGCTAAACACGTCAACATCCTACGCGTGCGCACTAGCGCCCCCCATGAAACTTTCTTTAACAGAAGATGATAGGTGCAATAGATGTTCGCTTTCCCCAGCAGATCATACTCATACATTTTATACCTGTCCTAAATTGTATTCATTCTGGTCTTCTTTTTTGATACGCTGTCAAAGGCTCTCAGTGTCTCTGTGAAACCCTGCCCAATAATTGCAATTTTTGGAATAACACCTGATGATGGCTTGTACAACGAGCATCATGCTGATATTATTGCTTTTGCTTCATTGACAGCCAGAAGACGAATACTGTTGCTTTGGAAATCCTCATGCCCCCCTTCTAATTTTTCTTGGCTGAAGGATTTAATGTCCTTTCTACACCTGGAAAAAATTAAACACTCCATCAGAGACTCTGTTAACTCATTTTATAAAATGTGGAATCCTATCCTTTCCTTTGTTCAGACTAAACCTTTATTGGAGATTTGATTAGATTTATTTATTTATTTATTTATTTATTTTATTATTATTTTCCTTTTCTTTTTTTCTTTTCTGTGGGATATTTTGGGTTGGGTAGAGTAAAAAGTGTTCTCTATATTTGTATAACCTTTCTTTATTAATTTCTATTGATGTAGAAAAGCAGGTTGTGGTGTTTTTCATATATGCCATGCACATATTGTCTTTTAAAAATCTGTTCAATAAAAAAATATATATATATAAAAAAAAGAAACATTAATTTTCTGAATAAAATACCTTTCATAGGACAATATTATTCTTAAACATTTTAATAAATAATTAATGTTAAAATAATTTGTTAATCTAATTCATTATCTGTGTTTTATTGAAATCTGGTTTCAAGTTTGTTGAATGGTTTCAAGTTTGTTGAATGGTTTCAAGTTTGTTATAATTAAAAGCATTTGTTCAACCAAAAAAAAAAAAAAACCCTGTTTTCATTAATTTAACTGTCATTTTAACTGATGATGGTAATAATAATAATAATAATAATAACCAAAATTTAATAATACAGTTCATGTATTTAATAACTGATTAATACTGTAAACCGTGATATTTTCGGAGACATTATCATACTGTGAAAATCTCCTACCATTACAACCCTACACGGGAGAGTCCCCCACCCCTCCATGCTGTTAAAAGAGTAACTCAGTAAACTCTTGAGTAAATTTTAAATGAACTACTTTTTACTTTTACTGGAGTAGATTTTTAGACTGGTAATTTTACTTGTACTGAAGTAAAATTTCATTGAAGTAGTGGTACTTTTACTTGAGTAGAATATTTCATTACTCTTTTCACCTCTGCTCACAAATTCGTTTTTATAACAGTAAAATCTCTTTTCATGTAAACTCAATGTTATATTGTGTCGTGTTTATCAAAATAAAACTGATAAAAAATATATAGACCCACTTTATTAGTATTTAAGTAGTGTAGGATTGTGTTGAACTATATATTTAATTCACATTTATTTATATAGCGCTTTTCGCAATACACGTTTCAATGCAGCTTTACAGAAAATGCTTGAGTCCACATTACAATTTAGAGTGATCTGATATCAGAGAAGACTAAGTTATGTTTTTCAGAAATGTACATATACAAAATCACAGGTAGCTAGAAATGTATTAATTTAAACAATGTAATCATTTTAGGCAGAAACAATGATTTTATTAATCATTTCTTAACAAACAAGTTTCATTACTTTATGACAGAAAATTGGCTCTGTATAAAGGTCTGAATGAAAAGTGTTTTTGTTGCTTCATGAAAGCGTCTGTATTTGACAATGCTTCTCCTCCGCTTCATCAGTGATAAACCCTGCACACGCTGACGGACTAACATGGGGCCGCTGTGAATAATCCAGTTAAAACAGGAACAAAGAGATGAAACGACTAAAATCTGAGATAATGTAGATTTGAAGAGCATCACCGTGACACAGTCATCAGGATAGACTAAAGTCACTCCAATTTATTACTGTAAAACAATTAATTTTTTGTCTTGATCACAATGTTGATTATGTTAAAAAAAGACTTGCATAAAGATTCACAGAATGCTTTACACTACTAATAAAGAGGTTTTCCAGATAAACGCATGGTAAAACAGGAGGATATCAGACATAGGCGTCCACACTGTGAAACCCTTTAGCAGGCCTGCTGGGCTCGGGCTTCGGCTTCGGCTTCGGCTTGGCTCTGTCCAGGACGGGCGATGGCGGATGAGTGTACAGCGTCTTCTGCTTCGGCTCAGAGGAACGACTCTGATATGACTTCTCTTGGGTCTTGGAGCTGAAGCCACAAACATTCAATCATGATTATGTTCAGTAGCAGGACATCTTTGTAGAAAATTCATAAAAACGTTGGTTTATTTCAGTGGTTCACTTCAGACATTTTACAAAGCATAATTGTCCCTACATGTCAACTACCTCTCATTGGAGTATTAGTACTGTTAGGTTAGGGTTCGGGTTAGTGGAATAAGGCGACATGTAGTTGCAAAGTTACTTACAGTCAGGAGAATGTCTAAAGTGGACCATTGAAATAAAGCAGGGGAAGCACTTCGGAAATAAAACAGAATCCCGGTCCCTCAATTTATGAAAACTTACATTTTTACACAAGCACACTTTCTTGATTACACACTAGTTGCCTTTCGCATGGATGTTGAGTAACACTTAATTTTATTGTCCTTGTTATATTTACTTACTCTACCTGGTAGTACTGTATATATACCTGTCCTTCAGATGAGACGTTGAACGAGGTCCTGACTCTCTGTGGTCATTAAAAATCCTAGGATGTCCTTCGAAAAAAGAGTAGGGCTCTGTCCATTTCTCATTGCCCTTGTTGACTCTGCCTATATAAGCCCTGTGCTTTCAGTCATTCTTGGCGAAGTTTTGTTTGTGTCACACTGAAATTCTGAGCGCGCTCTCTTTGGCTTCCAGTGTTGTGCTTTGGTTATAATCGACTGGTTTCCTCGATTTCCCTGTTTGCCTGTCCTGGACTCTGTCATTGTTTGTATTTGACCCACTGCCTGTTACATGGATTAATGATGGGAAACTTTAGTGAAGGCTTTCATCAAATTGTGCTGAAAAACGGTTCATTACTCAAAGCTTTTAACACAATGGGCATTAGCGACATCTGGTGGTGAGACTTGTTTTCTCCACCATATCTTACAAATCACTGTGGAGCGGAAAGGCATGTGACCAAATAAAGCTAAGGAAGTCCATGACATACAATAATGGTCTTGTTTGTTTGTGTTCACTGTACCCCTACCTCTGGACAGCCTCTCAGCTGGTTCCCGATGCCGCTTGGGCACCTCGACCGGACCATCGCCTCGTCGGTTAGCCGCTAGCTGGCTGCCCTCGTTCACCCAACACTTGGCGGCAACCTGGTCTGGATCCCTCTTCCCTCAACAACTACCGCCCAATATCCAACCTCCCCTTTCTGTCTAAAACCCTGGAACGTATAGTCGCCTTACAATTACAAACACATCTTCATGCCAATAACCAATTTGAACCTCTCCAATCTGCACAGAAACCGCTTCACAGCACAGAAACCGCTTTCCTCAAAGTCCACAACGACCTCCTCACCTCCGCTGACATCGGTTCCCTCAACATCCTTATCCTTCTCGACCTGAGTGGAGCCTTTGATACCGTGAGCCATAACATCCTGCTCACCACACTCAAATACCTTGGTATCGAAGGTACTGGACTCAGCTAGCTCCATTCCGACCTTTCCAACAGATCCCACTTCATCTCTCTTCATAACCACACCTCTGCCACAGCCACAGTCACCCAAAGCGTTCCCCAAGGCTTTGTACTCGGCCCCCTCCCCTTCATCATCTACATCCTCCGCCTTGGCTACTTCAACCTGAACTTCCACTGTTATGCCGATGACACCCAGATCTACCTCAGCACCAAATCCCCCCACGATCTTCCCCTCTCCCACATCAACTCCTGTCTGTCAGCCATTAAAACCTGGATGCAACACAACGTCCTCAAACTCAACAGCAACGAAACAGATTTCCTGGGAGTTCCAGGCTCTAGAACTCCCTCCCCCATGAGATCCGCACCTCTGAGTCCCTCACCATCTTCCAGTCCCGCCTCAAGTCCCATCTCTTCACCTCTGCCTATCCGTAGCCCCACGCCCCTTCCATTTTTATCTGTGCCTGAATCTTTGTATTTACCTGCCCTGTAAGGCGACTTTGAGTTTGTGAAAAGTGCTATACAAATTCCATTTATTAATATTATATTAGTTAAAAAATATTTTGGGTGGTGTTTTTTATTTATTTATTTATTTTACAATTTGTTATAGGGAAATGTAGTGTATATAGTGAATTTAAATAAATAATGCCGCCTCAATCATTTTTTCCCTTTTATGCATCAGGTGGGGTCGTGATCTCGTGATGTAGCATTTTTTTTAAAGCAGGCGTCCTGACCTTCCGATACTGCATGATGATCGATGCCTCAAACGTCATCAATCACATGGTGTTGTCATTTCGATACAAGCATCTGTGCAATGTGTGATACAATAGACTAATAACCTTATAGTAAGCACATGCTAATTAATATTACTCAGTAGTACACTGTAACAAGAACACCTTGAAATAAAGTGTATCTCCATGTTGTGTTGAAGGGGGAATATCAAGGCACTTGGTTGTAAAATAGGCTTCATTTTCTCAATGCACAGTATCACTCCTGTCTTCCTGCGATTCACTCAGAGGTACGGGCTATTGTCATCAGATTGATACCTGGACTGGCAGGCCTGGTTCCCTGCGGTGACGCTGTACACGAGTCCTCCGGCCAGCAGGAGCGCCGATCCGCCCCATCCCACAAACAGCGCCACTCCCAGCTCAAACCTGTCGCCACAAGAAACACCGTTACAACTCGGATCCGCATCAACTGCACATTTCATTTCTGTACTGAAATATTCACTTTTTGGCCTTGTAGTTGGGATCCATGAACTCCGCAATCACCTTGTGGCCGTACCAGCTGTAAGCCAACATGCCGCAGAGACCTGAAGCAGAGACACAAGAGTTCAGAGGAGCCGGAGCATGCTGGAGCGGCTGGACAAGCGCTGGCTTTACCTGACAGCAAGTAGTTGATCCCTGCAGCGAAGGTTATTCTTGCATTCACAGTTTCAGAGCCTCCGAGTTTTGTGCACTTCATCCCCACCAAAGCCAGAGCGGATCCGAAGAATCCCAGAGCTATGGATGTGATGACGAGAGATCGGCACAGATGAATGTGTGCTGTTGAAAGATGAACACAACAATAGTCACATTTATTTATTTATTTAGTGTTTTTAACAATGCAGTAATATTGTATTAAATGGTTTAGCTCCGCAGTACTTGAGCGAGCTCTTAACGCATTATAGTCCTTCACGTCTATTGCGATCTCAAAACTCCGGCCAGTTGATAATACCTAGAATATCTAAATCGACTGCAGGCGGTAGATCCTTTTCCTATTTAGCACCAAAACTTTGGAACAGTCTTCCTACCATTGTCCGGGAAGCAGACACACTCTGTCAGTTCAAAGCTAGACTAAAAACACATCTCTTTGACCTAGCATACACATAACACACTATAGACTTCTATAATTCAATGTTAGGCTGCATAGATTAGGTCAGCCGGAACTGGGAACACTTCCCTTAAATCTTGATGTACTCGTTACATCATAAGAGGAATGGCATCTACGCTAATATTAGTGTCTTTGTTTATCCCGAGGTTTTCCCGCAGCCTGCCGGATCCAGGCCGTGTCCAGATCTGACGAAGGAGATCCGCCTGGACCCGATGACAATGCAGTGCTGAAGTGTCAACTATCCTCTCCCTATGGAGGATCCCTTTCCCACTCTACAGATGAAGCGTTGTGAATTCCGGCTCGCGTACCCCGAAGTGATAAATAAAACAAAATTCTGTAGCAAAATTTATAGGCAAGAAAAGTAGTTTGTTTAGGCTGGGTTGTATGAATTATAAACCTGCGCACATATTTTAAAAGCACATAACTATAGAATCAATTCTGAATGAGCATGTGAACGCCGTCAGCGTTAATCACAGGTTCGCGTTTAAAGTCTGATCATTTCGACGGAGGTGAATCAATCAAAGTTAACTTTAGCTGGAAATAACATTATTCAAGAACCGCTATAATGCCAAAACAATCTGTTACCTTAAATTATATGTTTATCTCTGTAAAGCTGCTTTGAAACAATCCATTGTTAAAAGCGCTATATAAATGAAGATGACTTGACTTGACTTGACTATTATGTGATTAATATTGTGCAAACCCATTCTAAATGATTTAGCCAATAGTAAACTATAATCATCCAATCAGCCAATCAATTCCCCACGGATAAAATCAAGTATTATACAGTCAAACCAAAATTTATTCAGACAGCTTCAACATTTCTTACAATATCATAGTTTATTTGCTATAGTTTAGAACATGGTGATAAATATGAGCAGAACTCAGAGTTCTCAGATCAGTGGATATTTGACTGGTTTTGTCCGTCCTTCTGTTAGACTCTCACACATGAATTATGTTGAATATCTGTCAGCTGTTAAATTTAACTACACAATTAGATAATACCAGTTTAGCTCAACCAGTGACCAAGCAATGCTTCATGTTGTTCAGTGTGTGTGTAAAAAGAGCATTAGCAATTACAGAAAACACACTTCAGCAAAACATGATCAGCTCAAAGTGGAGGAATCATTTCTGCTCCCAAATTTGTATAAATGTTACTGGTAGTCACTGTGTGAAGAATTTTTGGGTGTAATATGTCACAGTTTACTTTATTTTGCTCTCCTCACTTACAGAAATGAACTATAGTTTCCTGAACCACTAATAATACCACTAACACCACTAAACTTGAATCATTTTTGGTTTGACTGCATGTATATAAAAAAGATGAAATTCAACAACTTTATCTTATTTCCTGTAGCCAAAACAATGGTTTATTATTTTTGTATCATAATAGCCACATATAATGCAACAGCATGTCCCTCTACTCTTGATTGTCATGAAACGTCAGTGTCAGTTCACTGTCTTTCAGTTCCTACTCACTAACAGAACACACGTTCAGGAGCTGTGCAGACACAGCCAGCCGAGACATTACTGACTGAATGAAGGAACTCTCGGATAACACTTACTCTGCAGAGCCAGCAGCGAGGGGAACTCCTTGCAGTCGGACACACCGGTGGAGTCGGAGAGACAGTCTTTCCAGAGGTTGGAGAAATAGTGGGAAGATGTGAGGACTAAACTGGCCACCTCAGAGTAAGTCCAGTACTCCGTGGGCATAGTGGAGCAGATCAAGATCCAGCCGCAGACGCACGCTACGAAGCAGCCTATTTCAGTGTACATCAGCACCGTTCTGTAGTGCATGCTGGGATTGCCTGATGCAGCTAGAGAAGGTAATATAGATGATCTTTTAAAGTCCGCTGAAAGACAAACGTAGCTTCCGTAAGGTGTACTGAAGGGATCTGGGGCTTTCACTGGTCTGAGGGCGAGGACGCTGCTTGTTTGTGGTGTCATCAATGCCACTCGCACACTGTGTTTATTATATACAGACACCCGTATTACATGCTTGTGTATTACAAATGTCACCTCGTGGATTCCAAAAGGGTGTTTACGCAATGATGTTATGGAACAGGGGTTTCAATGAAAGTTCCAAGAGGTCCATCACTATATTTCCTTCCCAGTGGAGGTCTAGACAATACTTTTTGGAAAACGTATTCATTATATAGTACTTCCTAAACAGTCAAAATGGTCATCAAAGATGAGAATGTTGGGCCTAAACACTGCCAAAACAATGATGTCTTGGATTTTTTTACCAAAATTTACCAAAAAGAGTAAATATTTCTCTCAACTAGGGACTGATGCTAGAGGCTGTGGTCTTTAGCCTCCTCCGCCTCCCACGTCGGACACACAGTTTGATTAGGAGCGATTACACAAGTAAAGAAATGAATAAAGTCATTACTGCTGTGCAGTTTGGAAACGTTTGAACAGGGCTCGACATAAGCAATGGCCCGATGGCCCGGGGCCAGTAAAAGAGTATGTCGGGCTAGTTGATTGGCCAGTCACTTGCCCGCGCGGGCCAGTAACTGGCCATTTGCAAAACAAACAGCAAACGTCATACACAGTGTGGCGCGAAGAGTGTCAATGTTACTTCAGGTTATTTATAACGTGTTAAAATGTCAAAGAACTATGAGGCTAATACGAGAAAGAGGACATTCCTAGTGTCATGGAAAACCTACACCTGGTAGGGATGGATGGGTACCGAAACCCGGTATTAAACGGGACTGAATTTTGAAAGACCGCTGTATCGAGCTCGGACGTTATTGTTATTGCTGTCGGTACTGGAGAAATACATGTAGGCTGTCATTTATTATTGCTATAAAGACGTTATCGTTTTTTTTTTTTTACCATCTCGCTGAGTCGCCAGCCATTTCTATAAATAATAAAATTAAACCATTTGTCTGTGATGCATTTTGCTATTCAGAGAGAGAGAGAGAGAGAGAGAGCTCACGCGGTGCCACAGCGCGCACAACACCTGACGGAGGACAGAACTAAACATTCAAGTTATGGTTACACTTTAGATCTGTGATATTAGTATGATTTTATTTTAGATTTCGGCTTCCAAAGATTATAGAATATATTTGAGGTAAAACCATTAAAAACTGCATTCTGTCTAGCGCAACGTCCTTCCCATCACAGCAGTACAGTAGCACGCTGTCATTTCTCCTTAACTCAAACTTTAAGACAGAATCAGCACGATCGGTGATTGTTGTAAAATGCAGTCTCTTCTGTTGCTAAATTGCGGGGCGCGTTTAATAATAAAAAGAGCTATTAAAAGCACAAAAATCGGCGCAAGAGATGCAGTTCTCAATGCGGCGCGTGCTACGAAACAAACCACAACGAGACAAGTAAAAAACGATCTAAACGTCGCGTCTAAACGATCAAATGTACACAAAAATATGTCAAAATGACTGGCTTGGAGATTCACTTAAACAGTTTATGTCTAAAATGGACGCAGTTATGGAAATAGTTGGGAGAAAATATGGTGCATCAGTAGACTATTAGATCTGCACTCGTTCTTAATGAGGACAGGACAGTTTGGACATTCAGTAGCAGCTGATTACTGGAACAATAGAGAATTCAGAAGAGGAATCTTTAGAAAATGAACTTAACTGTCACCGTCCCACAGGTGGGTAAAACAATAATATCTTAGTAAAAACCTTAAGTAATATTGACAAACTATATATCATTTGAAAGCTTTCAATCTCTAGTTTCCATATTTGGTGACTGATTTTCAAAATAAATTACACAGGAGCCGTAATTTATCAAATTTGCAACAAGAATATTTTCATACTCCTAAGGCGTCTTCAGACCTTTATTTTGAAATAGCAATGAACATGAAAAATCATGAAAAAATGGTAGAAACCTCAGTTTGTTTTCATGCCAAGAGTTCAAAAGATAGCATCCATTCAATTATTTTAGAAAAAAATGTCTGAAAATGTTTTAAATATAAAGAAAAAAATAATAAATTCACCATTTGTGATGTGGCAGCGAGCTATGATGCACGCATGCGTGTTCTTTGTATGTGTTTCTTGAATTCATATCAAAATCTGCCAAACTTCCCATACTACTTCTGAATATGATCTCTACTACACAAATTGAATGAAAATTGTGGAAATTATGGTTCATATCACTCAAAACACATATGGAAATGGGGGTGCCCTTATATGGGCAGTAATGGAGTCTGGTTGTGACCTAGTGAAAAAGTTTGGTACTGCACCCAAACACAATCTTACTGAAAGCTCATTTTTTGAGATATCAACCTAAAATTTGAAACACAACTTTACATTTTATATAAAATATGAATAATTATTTTTTTTACATTTTGTACATTTCCATAAACTCAAACTTCTATAACTTTTTTTTCTGTTTGACTTTCTTAATTTATTTCACTTCTTCAAAAATCTGCCAAATGTCTTCTTTAAAACAAGACCAATCTTACGTCTATATTCCAGAGCATTCTTGAATTACAACCATTTAAGTTCCAAATGTGCATTTTCATGTATATTCAAAAAAGGGGGGTGACAGTTAACAGGTTAAAGGGGAAGCAGTCTAATAAACATGCGGACGATTGCGCCATTACTGCGAATCAAACAACAAAAGGCAAAAAGAAAATCACTCACAGCTCTTGAATGAATAACTTTAGCTTTAATAAGTAAGATGAGGAGACTGAGGGAAAAAAAGAGAGAGTGATCGAGATGAGGAGAGAGCAGGTATTGACAAATAATCTACTGGACGCTGAAATTTGGTTATTTTTGCATGTCTCCCAGGGGCTCTCTCTTAATTCCTGAACTCCCTTCACTGTTTTGATTAATCCTAATATATACAATAAATACAGTTTAATGGAAAAGTGCTTTTCCTTGTATTTCTTTCAGGGCCAGTCAAAATATAGAAGGGGCCAGCAAAACTCTGATCTACTGGCCCCGGGGGCCAGTGGGGATTTTTTTTTATGTTGAGCCCTGGTTTGAAGTTGAAGCTTTATTTCTCGTTAATTTACAGCCGGTTCAGAGAGTAAGCATGTTTTATAAGTGTTTTAAGTTTCACATCAATCTACACTCCACATCATAATAACAATAATAAATCTGACGCCATTTCTTGATTTGAGCAGCTCAACTGTAACGGGGTTCGTTGTTGTGGGAAGCAGGAGGCGGGAACCGGCGAACATTCAACAATTTAATAATAAAATAAACAAATACAAAATGAAATTAAAAGACAGCAGCCCCTCACGGACGACTGCTGTCACACAATAAAACAGCAACAAAACACGGGTTCAGGCCTGTTCCTCTCTCCATCTTCACTGTCGTCGCTCCTCTTTATGCTTCCGCTCCTCCGTGAGAGATGCGAGACCGGTGCGTCTCACAGGAGTCGCTCATTATCACTCACGCCACCAGCCTCGTCCTGCTCGCCACATCAACAATCTGTCTACATGAACAAGTGTTACTGACAGCAGTGTATTCATACAGTAACATCTTTGTTCATTTGACTATTTACTCAACGAGGTTCGGAGAGGACGCTGGTGAGCGTAGGCTGCCGCTTCTCTCGCCTCATTTAGTTTTGTTGAACATTTCACATTTATTTGAACTCTTTTGAGTCTTACCTTGATGTTTGATTTGCCCCTATTGATCTACCTGGTCTGAACCAGCGTCTTGAAGCATTTCCCCAGGTCTGTCTGCTGCTGGTCTGTCCGCTGCCGTGTTTAACCTGCAGACTCTGCTGTCTGCTGTTGTCCCCGTGTGGGATCAGACAACGTTGCTGTAAAACAGCTTGGGATGTCATCATGCGCCTTCACTTGATCACTGGGATTATTGGCGTCTTTGTTCTAACAGGAATCAGTGTTAAACAGTGGACTGAACTTGTGGACATCACCATGCTAAGGTCTGCCGCGTTATCTGTCTTGGAAATCTACACTATCTGGAGGTTTTCTCTCAAAAATTTGTGGCGAATGTATACCTTAGCACTATGCGAATTGCACACTTCAACACAAGGTCAATAAAAAATCAAACGGCACTCATCTCTGATACTATCCTCGACAGTAAAATGTACATTCTTTGTCTTAGTGAAAGATGGCATCTGAATATGTGTGCCCCATCTGGATATAAATATATTGACCTGCTCGAGCTTCGGGTAAAGATGGTGGCTTGGCTGTTATATTTGGATCTAACATATTTATTAATGTTATTGATGCTCCTAGTGTTTCATCATTTGAATGTCTGGTTTTTAAAATCAGTGGTGTTTCACCTGTTCTTGTGCTGCTCATTTACCATCCACCAAAACCAAATCCTTTATTTTTCTGAGTTTACTGAGTTGTTGACACTTATCAGTCCACTCTGTCCTGCTATGGTCTTGACTGGTAATATACATTTTCATAATGATAATCCAACTTGTGTTAATACTGTCTCCTTTTTGGACATTTTGGATGGTTTTGATTTTACACCTCATGTTACATGTTAAACCAACTAAGGACATTGTTCACTCCTCTGTTGACCAGTGTAATAAGTTTCTTAATTATTTGACTGGTCAGATTGATGGCATATACAGCTCTTTAACCACGATCAGTCAAGTTGAGCTAGTTGATATTCAGCCTTTAAATCCTCTGACCACTACCTTTTCGTACTTTGAAATGGTCAGTGTTGACTTTATTGTTTAAGTCCATGAATTCAACTACTAGTATTTTAGATCCGGTTCCCTGCTCAGGTATTAAGAACTGCCTTGCACCAATCAGCTCTCATATGGCTTCAATTGTGAATTTATCGCTGAGTTCTGGAATTGTTCCTCCAGAATTAAAAATAGCTGCCAGTACACCAGTCCCTAAGATACCTGAATATGATGTTTATGACTTGTCCAATTACAGGCCTATTTCTTACCTTCCATTTCTGGCTAAAGTTCTGGAGTGTGTTGTTGCTATTCAGTTAAATAATCGCCTAGCACTGAACAGACAGTTTTAACCTTTTCAATCTGGTTTCAGAAAAGTTCATAGCACTGAGAGAGCTGTAGTGAGGGTTGTAAATGATTTTCTTATTGCGGCTGATTCTGGTACAGTCTCTTGGTCTTGTTAGATCTCAGTGCTGCTTTCGACACCACATGCCACTCTCTTCTGCTGGACAGGCAGCAAAATCGGCTGGGTCTTTCTGGAGTAGTACTCAATTGGTTTCAGTCTTACTTAACAAATTGTGCCAGTTTGTTAGCTTGGGTAATCACAAATCTGATACTGTTCTCAGGGTTCAGTGTTAGGCCCAATTTTATTTATCATTTACATGCTTCTGCTTGGGCAGATCATCAGGAAATATGTTTTTGGGTCTGTTATGCAGATGATACGCAGATTTACATCACCCCCAGTCCTGATGTCCATTGCTCATTAATAGCTCTGTGTGGCTGTCTGGAAGAGATCAGTATATGGATGCAAAATAACTTAACTGAACTGATGCAGATTGGTACAGTGGCGGCCGATCAGATCAGTTTGATTGTGGATTCCAGCATGGTAATTCCCACATCACAGGTGCAGACTCTTGGTGTTATTTTAGATTCACAGGTAACATTTCAGGCACACATAAAACATATGTTTAAAACTGATTTTTACTAGGGGTGTGCGCGAATATTCTAATATTCGATCTGTAATTATTATTCGAAAAATAGAATACTATTTGAATTTTTCTACGTTGCTTTGCTGGCCGTACATGCATTGAAGCCATGATAAATCCTAAGCACTAACTCAGTTATAATTAAATGCACTGGGTGGCGCTGTGGAGCGTGTTAACAAAATGTTTGTATTTGATCACATAATGTTGTCGTCTGCCCTGCAAAGTTTGGAATTACATGAAAATGATCTTACTAAATGATCTTACAAAATGGAATTACTTTTAATCAAATTAATGAATGAATCCGAGTTATAATATCATCACCACAATGAGAAATCACATGAAATCCAAACAGCAGTGGATCCATCACGCGAGCTGTCCTCGCATGTTGCATTCATGAGCTGTCCATCACGACTGCAGGTAAACTCAGCTGGACCCCGCGTGAGCCGAGAAGATGATAACTTATCTGATAGATAAATTATTTTGAGACATATACTTCCTTTAAATTTCGTTGAGGGAGACAGGCTTAAAAACAGAAAAAGCAAAGTGCTGTTAGAAACTTCGCATAGAACACAGTTATCTGTGTGTATCTGCAACATCTGCCAGCGCAGCGTGTTTCTCACTCGAAGCATGTGGACGTTATTGTTTTTCTCAACATAAACGTGAATATAAACACGATAATCATATGCTGACTCGAGTGCATACGTTCTGCACGATAACTGCGCAGTCTGCTTTATTATTTTTGTTTACACACACTGTTCAATGTTTTCAACTAAAAGAAAACTTTAACATAGATTGTATGCTTGTTGTCTATATTGCCTAATTGCCTAAGCTTGTTCAGAAATGGTGACAAAAACTTCAAAAAAGTTCAACTTAAAAAACATTAAACGTCATTTAAATAAACGAATATTTGATTTTTATGAGCTTCAAATGCAATATTTTTTAAAATGCCCGATGTATCAAATAAATACCTAGGGTTATGTTTGTTCTCTTCTAAGAGAGCCGATAAGGTCTTTCTGTATGCAATAACACTTTCCTTCCATGAAATATGACAAACCTCTAGTTTTGTTTTCTTCCACGAATTTTTTAGGCTGCCTTCTTGAGCGCCCGAGTGTAATAACATAAACTAATAGTTGATCAATGACTGAAACCAAATGAAAGACTTTTTACAAACTGAACCCAACGTGCAGCTGCTCAGACTTTATTGCTGGTTGTCATGTCACAGAGCTCTTTTAAGGTTTCACACAAACGTGTCTCTGGCATGTATTTTGTCCCCTGTGGTGCGTGAGACGCTGGAGCCGCTGGAGCCGCTGGACGGTCCCGATGGAGCGCGGTACGCTGGAGCGTAGAGAGATTTACTAGCCGTCCGCTGGCCATACGACGGAGAGGCTTCTGCTCTCGCTGCAAACGCACTCAACATCCTGTAAGAGAGAACGCTACATCAATCGTCACATTTGCTATAAAAATATTCTGTAACAACAAATTTCATTTGTTAACATTAGTTATTACAAACTACATTCAGTTAACATGAACTAAGAATAAAAAATGCTACCATAGCATTTATTAATCTCAACATTCGCTAATACATTTTTAAGATAAAAAGTTGTATCTGTTAATATTAATGCACTATGAACTAACATTTTTATTAAATAACATTAACAAAGGTTAGTAAATGCTGTATGGAGATATTGTTCATTGTTAGTTCTTGCTACAGTGAATATAAAAAAAGTATACACATCACATTAAAACAGCTGTTTTTCAACTGTTTTTAAAAAAATTAAACAAATATTAATTTAAATCTTTTGCAGCTTTAATGTAAAAAACAACCTATGCAATGCCACTGAAAACCAAAACTTTTGTGCCTTGGAATAACGAACTGCATAAGTGTTCACCCCCCTGAACTGAAGCTTCTTTTAATTTTAAATTTAGAATAAAATATTACCAAATATTCTTAATTAGTTTTGAAAATTTTAACTGAAATATATATTTACCTTGTCGGGATGACTGTCACAGCATATAAAATAGATCCAAGAATTATTAAGAAATTTCCAGCCAATCCGAGGAATATCGGAGTTCCAATGCCATACCTACAGCGCAGAGATATAATACACACGAGTAATAATGCAAGTCAACTTAACATCTGCCTATTTTGTACATCTCTGACATATCATAATCAGCACTGAATTATTAGTTTTTGAATTATACATCTGTGTGTGTGAACCTGTGTTACTGACAGCAGTGTATTCATACATTAACAGCATCTGTGTGTGTGTGTGTGTGTGTGTGTGTGTGTGTGTGAATCTGTGTTACTGACAGCAGTGTATTCATACAGTAACAGCATCTGTGTGTGTGTGTGTGTGTGTGTGCGTGTGTGTGTGTGAATAAAGGGATGGACATGGTCAGAAACAATGCTCAGGTAGGCCGTGGCATTTAAACGATGCCCAATTGGCACTAAGGGGCCTAAAGTGTGCCAAGAAAACATCCCCCACACCATTACACCACCACCACCACCAGCCTGCACAGTGGTAACAAGGCATGATGGATCCATGTTCTCATTCTGTTTACGCCAAATTCTGACTCTACCATCTGAATGTCTCAACAGAAATCGAGACTCATCAGACCAGGCAACATTTTTCCAGTCTTCAACAGTCCAATTTTGGTGAGCTCTTGCAAATTGTAGCCTCTTTTTCCTATTTGTAGTGGAGATGAGTGGTACCCGGTGGGGTCTTCTGCTGTTGTAGCCCATCCGCCTCAAGGTTGTGCGTGTTGTGGCTTCACAAATGCTTTGCTGCATACCTCGGTTGTAACGAGTGGTTATTTCAGTCAAAGTTGCTCTTCTATCAGCTTGAATCAGTCAGCCCATTCTCCTCTGACCTCTAGCATCAACAAGGCATTTTCGCCCACAGGACTGCCGCATACTGGATGTTTTTCCCTTTTCACACCATTCTTTGTAAACCCTAGAAATGGTTGTGCGTGAAAATCCCAGTAACTGAGCAGATTGTGAAATACTCAGACCGGCCCGTCTGGCACCAACAACCATGCCACGCTCAAAATTGCTTGAATCACCTTTCTTTCCCATTCTGACATTCAGTTTGGAGTTCAGGAGATTGTCTTGACCAGGACCACACCCCTAAATGCATTGAAGCAACTGCCATGTGATTGGTTGATTAGATAATTGCATTAATGAGAAATTGAACAGGTGTTCCTAATAATCCTTTAGGTGAGTGTATACTCCCTGTTCAGTCCAGTTCCTTGTCCTTTCTTAAGTCTATCGGTAAGTATTTTAGTATTTCCTTTTGCTCCTGAGTGTTTCCTCAAATGTGCATTAGTTTTCTTTCTTTTTTTGTAAATATACATTTTTGTGTATATAAGTTTGCTGATCCTGCTGCAACCAACCCAAGCGTGTGCTACTGCTCGATTAAACATCCCAGCTTGGATAATTAATGTTACTGTATGACATTGCCTTTTATTGGAGTATCACATACCTTATAATGCTTCTGTCGACCGCAGGGGAAAAGGCCGTGCTGGCGACCCTGTTTGTGTATAAACAATACGCCGCGAGCGCCGACACACCTGTGAGGAGGAAACAAGAGATCTCAGTATATGTACGGGTGAATGCTGGTCAAACACAACACTATCCGACTCTATGTTTTTAAAATATGTTTCAAATGAGTACATTAGTTTCATTTCACAATAGTTCCTGGTTTCTCCCAAGGCTTTTTCTCTATTCCGTCACTGATGGAGATTTCCTCGCCACTGTTGCCTTGGCTTTTGGCTTGCTTAGTTGAGGACACTAAATATTCAACAATGTTATTGATCTCCTGCATTGACAGCATTATATGAGAACTGAACTGAGCTGGACGATGACAATGTTTTCTCCAGAGTGGCTATATATTTACAAATGAACTAAATTAATAACTTTTTACAACAAAAATGAAACATCACTGAACTTACTTAAGCTGGACTGTGACGCTATTCTCTTCTAGAAACATTATGTTCCTGTTATCTTTGTAAAGCTGTGTTGTAAAGAATGTTATATAAATAAAGGAGACTTGACTAGTTAAGGAGGAAGGAACCACGCTGATTTATAACTAATGGAAGAATTCAGAGCTTTAGTGCCTCAGCTTACTAGTATTAAACCTGTATATGCACGTATACAGATCAGATTCTGTGTGGCTGCATATAGTTTGAATGCATAAATATTGGATAAAAGGTTTTACTCACCACCGAAAAAATGAAAAGCAGCTCCGGAAAATAATATTTTGTCCTTTTTTTCCGCACTTCCACCGATGTATGTGCAGTCCATGCCGATGAAGCAGAGCACAGCCGCGACGAAGCCCAGACTCATGCCGGCCATCAGCAGCCCTCGCACAGCCTGAACATACGCTAGTCAAGAGCACAACAGTCAATCACTCACTCTCTGCCCGCAACAGACCCTCCGCATCCCAGAGGACTTACGTGTGACGGCCCACAGCACATCATAGTCTCTGCAGTTGGTGACGGAGGACGTGTCCATCACACAGTCTTTCCACAGGTTCGACCAGTACCAGGATGACTTGATCATCCAGCTGCCGCCTTTGCCCCCTACGAAGAGCACTCTCCAGTAGTCCATGGCCAGCGTGCAGCTGACGAAGAGCCAGCCGAGCGTGGACAACAGGAACCCAAACACCTGGATCAGACTTTTCCTCATCGCTCGTCTTCTGAGCACACGCTCATTCTCTCGCAAACATGGCCGATCCTTCAGCAGAGGAAAGCAGTTTGCGGTCTGACCTTTAAGAGAAAGTCCTGAAGGGACGGGTGTTGTGTTTGTACACACATCATGACGCTGGTTTACTATAAATATTGCCAGGAGTGTGTCTGGCAAAGTAGTAAGACGTAATCTGTGACACCCTTCCTGAAACATCATCTATCTGGTGGCACAATTACAATTCAGCATATATGTGACCCAAAACCAGTGGCGATGGTCATTTTCTTGAAACTGACTTTAAAGCTTTAAATTGATGTATGGTTTGTTAGGATAGGACAATATTTGCCCGAGATATGACTATTTGGAGATTTGGAATCTGAGGGTGGAAAAAAATGAAACGTGGAGAAAATTAAGCATTTAAATTTGTCCATTTATGTTCACGATCTTTCTGCATCCACTCACAAAAATATTTTATTAATATATTTACGGTAGAAAATTTACAAAATATCTTCATGGAACATGATTTTTACTTAATATCCTAATGATTTTTGCATAAAAGAAAATAATTGTGACCCGTACAGTGTATTGTTGGCTATTTCCACAGACACACCCGTGCGACTCAAGACTGGGTTTGTGGTCCAGGGTCACATTTAGCAAATATATTCACACAGATATTATGCACAATTGTATCACCCCAATAATAAGCAACATTTATAACAACATTATATTGATTCTTAATTAAACATCAAAAACATTTTTCTTAAATCACATTAATTATTGAGGCTTGTCAAAAAAGGCAATACAATCTCCAGACAATATTGAAACTCAAATCTCCTGAAACATGATTCTGTCTGGATACTGATGCCAGAAATGAATAATCACCCGAACTGGTGGAGCACAACACAACTATCGAGAGATGATCTCATGCAGTGCTGCGTAAACATAAACACAAACATTCTGCAGTAGATATGCTTTAGAGGCAATAATAACCCAATCTTGAATTACAGCATCTGGTACACAGCATGTGCTGGCCATCCCAAGGCACTAAAAGAGCGACAGAACACGATGAGATATTACGCCATGCTTCAGCACTGTGTGTTAAACGTAAGCGTTCTTGTCGAACTGTTGTGAAGAGCTGATGCAGTCTGGCGGAGGTCTCCTGGCGTGAGACGCCTGACTCTGCGGAGACATTAGAGAGACTCCGCTTTTGGCGAAAGCCTTTCTGTCGGACGGATACGGCGAACTGCTGCAACAGGGAAACAACATCGTCATCTGTTAATATCGCTCAGGGACCAGGGGCCTCATTTATAACCGGTGCGTCCCACAAAACAGGCCCTGAAAGAGCCGTACGCCACTTCACACGCACAAGTTATGATTAATAAAAACACACTTGACGGGAAAATGTGCGCACCTGCTCGCAAACTCTGAGTAATGCGTATGAACATATGAGACAGAGCAGTTTGGTGACACCGATGGTGAAAACGTCTCGTTGCTAGCGTAACCTCCGTTCCCTGAGATGAGGGAAAGTGTATTGCGTAAGGCTAGCTTACGCTATGGGAAAACTCCTTTTCTCGAGAATAATGAAGCCAAATTTTGAAAACGCAGTCAGCTGCACAGCAGACACAGATGAGTGACTAGCGCGGTCATTGGCTGTGCCACGGCAACTGCACAAACATATTGTGAGACGGCTCAGACAAGCAAACCAATCAGGTCACTTCGCGCCCTGGCACTTCAGAGCTCGCCAGAATGGGCGTGGCTTATGTCTGTATAAGACAAGCATAGTAGCATGGCGGGTTACGCAATACTCGTTCCTTCATCTCAGGGAACTGAGGTTACGTTAGTAACCGAGATGTTCCCTTTCAAAAGGTCTCTCGTATTGCGTAAGGCTAGCTTACACTATGGGAACCCTCTTCAAAACGCTGTGCGTGCTTAAACTTCGCTTTATACTATAACCCAAGGTAAGATGCCTGAGGCCCATAGAAGAGTAAAGTTATAATCCTAATAGAAGACAGTCCCTTGACGAGCTTTATATAGGGAACCAAGGAATGGGTCTAAACAGGGCCAAGTCCTTTATGTATGTGTGTATATATATATATATATATATATATATATATATATAACCATATGTAAGAAGAACCGTAGTTCGAGTTCAGCCTTGACCAGACATGTATCCAGCCCTTTGGCTTAGGGGGGTTTGTGCTTGCACTTTTATATAGAAAGAACCCTCCATTGCAAAGTGTAAACTTCCAGGTTACAAAACCTCCTAAATGTGGACGGCGAGGCCCAGCCGGCCACCGCACAGACATCTTCAATAGGTATTCCACTTGACCAAGCCCATGACGTGGAATAAAGGGGCAATAAAGGCCCTTAGACTCGTAAGCTAGTGCAATAGCGTCTACTATCCAGCGCGATAATCTCTGCTTTGTCACACCAAGCCCTTTTGTGCGGCGGCCAAAGCATACAAAGAGCTGTTCCGACTGTCTGAATGAGTCAGAACGCTCCAAATAAACTCTGAGAGCCCTGGCGGGAGTAAATTCGCTTATCTCTCTTCCTATGGCGAGGAAAGAGCTGCTAGCGAAATAACATGTGCTCTGAATGGAGTCGAGAGCACTTTAGGAACATAACCATACCTTGGTTAGGCCCAAACTCAAGGCAGGAAGCCCTTACTGATAGCGCTTGTAAATTGCCCACTTGCTTGACTGAGGCGAGCGCCAGTAAGAGAGCGGTAGATAGATGCTTCAGGTCTGCAGACCGGAGCGGGTCGAATGGGGTCCAGGACCGTGGAGAAGTCCCAGATAGGCACAGAGGGGGGTCCCGGAGGATTTAGCCTCCTTGCCCCTTTAAGGAATCGCACGACGAGGTCATTTCTTCTAAATGACTGTCCGGCCACAAGAGCATGAGATGCTGTTATGGCGGCCACATACACTTTGAGCGTGGGGGGGGTACGACCCGTGTCCAAGAGTTCTTGCAAGAAGGCGAGTGAGTGACGCAGTTTTGAAAACTCACTCATGGTATTAGTCTGGGTCGGAGCGCTCGAGAGGGCGGAGGGCGGGGTAGCTCTCTTGAATGTTAAGACAGCTAGCCTCGGGTGCGTACATCACTCGTGTGCGTCCGCTCTGGCATCCTTTGTGCGCGGCACTTCTTTTTACGTGGCTCAAGCAAAGGGGAGGAAGTGCAGGGTCGTCATCGGTGAAAACAGACAGTCCAGTCCGCAGGGTGGGTCTATCTCATCGCACCCTCAGCCAGTGCAGGTCCGTGTGGTCACGGCCCAGATAGGAAGCGCAGAGGATGTGACGGGCTCCGCCGAAGAGAGGGCCTCTGCAGAGGCGCAGGTGGTTCGAGGCATTTGCAACAACGCCTAAAATTTGCTCTTTCAGAAAAAGTGTGACGCAACGGCAAACACACTAATGTGTTAAAAGGATGTATAGTGCACCGGATAGCACAGCAGAACAGCGGGCTGAAGGCGGCGTCCAGTTGAAAAACCAGGAAAACCGGCATCCTCAGAGCTGCAGGTGGCTTGATCTGCTGAAGGCTTTTTGACGGCGGCGAGAAGGCTTCTCGTCCAGAGATCAGTGCAGTGGTGAATTCGCTGAAGAAGATAAAATCTGAATACCTAGGCTGAATGGGTAAAGACATAAGCCACGCCCATTCTGGCGGGCTCTGAAGCGACCTTATTGGTTTGCGTGTGTGAGCCGCCTCGCCATAGGTTCGTGCAGTTGCTGCAGCAACTGCGTTTTAAAAATTTGGCTTAAATATTCTCGAGAAAAGGAGTTTTCCCATAGCGTAAGCTAGCCTTACGCAATACGAGAGACCTCTAGAAAGGGAACCACTTTAAACTTCACTATGAGTCCTAATTATAAATACATTGATGTTCACAATAACAGTTTAAATACATTAAAGAATGATTTAAACTATCAGATATACACATTTAGATTAAATATGCCATTCTCATTAATGGAGTTAAGCACTTATGTAATCATTACCGAGAAGTTACAAAAAAAAATTATATTCTAATAAATTTAAATATTTGTAGTGAATGTGATACTTTTATACACTTTTCCTGAGGCATGCTGTGTTTCAATTTTTGCTTAGAATTTGATAATAGCAGAACTCATGGTCTGAGGAAATAGTTTAAGGGAATAGTTTATAGTTTAATGATCAATAATGCACAATAAGGCCTGCCTGTTTCCATTAAAAATATGACGTAATTAAAAATACTATTTGGCTAGTGGAAAATATTGAGAAAAACTTTCTCTAAAATGTATTTTTATACTATTTCATTTATTTATTCAAAAACAAGGCAAGAATCGGCAACTAAATGATGTTTAGCAATGTAATGTGACGCACATCCGTATCTCATATTCTCCTAATGTCTTGTACCGTTAAACATGTTATCACATGGATGAATATGCATATGCAAATGATATGCTGATGAGGGTATGCATAGTAAAACGAGGCTCTGTAAGCTCATATATGGTTATTTCAGGGAGGAGACACATGTGCGCACAATCTTCCTCTGACTGGGATTATAAAGGGAATTTTGCGCAGGTTTTATAAGAATATCTTTTGCTGTACACCACTTTTTGGCTTTCGGGCGCACGTACACTTTTAGTAAGCATCCTACGCACAGTTTCATAAATGAGACCCTAGAAATGACATCTGGGTCAAAAACAAATGTGATTCTTTGAACCGTATGTGTAAGAGGCGTGTGTCGTTTACCTGCTGCTCATGCCTTCAGACAGCGAGAGGCAGAACACCGCACCGCCGAGGATACACAGCGTCGAGCCCGCCCAGCCGATGAACAGCGCAGCGCCCAGTTCATACCTGAGAGGAAGCACACCTTTCAACACCTACATCACTGCAGACACTCACACTTCTTATGAGGGAAAAAACATGGTACCTACTTTTGCGCAACATACATAGGATCGAAAAACTCTGAGGTGATCCTGTGAGCGTAGAGGGAGCAGGCGGTCAGAGAACACAGACCTGGCGAGGAACAGCATTATATCTGAGTATAGCACCTCAGCTGTGGATAATAGTGCTCAGAGGTCAGAGAAAGAGATGTGTGATGTCAACGAAACCCACCAGTACAAATAAAGTTGAACCCAGCAAAGGAGACGATTCTGGTCTTGGTTTGGTCAAGACCACCGACCTTAGTGCACTTCATGCCGATCAGAGCAAAGACAGATCCAAAGAAACCAAGACAGACAGCTGCGATCATCAGACCCCGACACACCTGGATATAACCTGTCAACAATAGAAAACATATAAAATTATAAACACTATCAGTCAATTAATCAATCAACAAATTCCCTTTCAAGTTCAGTTTACTCGTCAGTAGATGAGATGCTATGGGGAAACTTCTTTCTCTGAGAAATACTGAAGCCCAATGGAATGGGGCCAATCTGGATCAAGTTCATTTTATTTATATAGCACATTTTATAACAGCCACCGACTGACCAAAGTGCTTTACAGAACTACAAAATTAAAAGACAATAAAACCATGCATAACAGCACAGCACAGATAAGTACAGCAAAGCTAAGAACAGCCTTAAACAGGAGTCGCAAAAACAGTGTCAGACTCATCAATAATAAACAGAAGTGGCAGTATCAGACTTAGATAAATAGAAAAAACAGCGTCATACTCAAAGGAGAAATAATAAAAGTAAACAACCTTATTTATAGGCCAAGCAAAACAAGTGCGTTTTTAAAAGTGACTTAAAAGAGATCACGGAAGGGGCTATCCTAACTTCTATAGGCAAATTATTCCACAGATGAGGCCCAACCACAGAAAATGCTCGATCCCCTCTGCGTTTAAGTCTGGAGTGAGGGACTAATAACAGATTCAGAAGAGTTTTAGGATTAAGGAAAGGTTTGACTTTTGACAACAGACGAAGTTGATAAAAACTAGAGCTTATTACTGTTATGGGTGTGGTGCAGGCAGATGAAGAGGCAGCAGTCAGCAGATCAAATTCAATAATCTTTACTAAATATAACTTAAAACAGGAATCCAGGAAACATTACCACACCAAATACAAATGTATCCTCAACGCACACTATACATTAACGTTACATAAACGAGAACCGACAAGGAGTGAGGGAGAACACAGGGTTTACATACACAGAGAACAGATTAGGGAAACAAGGCACAGCTGGGGCAAATGAACTAGACACAGGTTAATAAACTAAACACTAACGAGGAGCGGGAAACTGGAAACAGGACTGAACCAAATACACAAAGAACGGGGGAAACACAGGACATACATGTAACATTAGCTCCCCCTCCTGCAAGGCGCGTCCTCGCGCCGAGTAACATCAATAAGGGTGGGGGGGTGGGCGCCCTGGAGGCTGACGAGGGAGTGGCCTACCCGGAGCAGGAAGCCTCCAGGGCGGAGCAGGACATGCAGGAGGCCAGGGCGGAGCAGGACGTGCAGGAGGCCAGGGCGGAGACTTTCCCTCGGGTGGCCAGGGTGGAGAGGTCACTTCAGGTGGCCAGGGTGGAGAGGCCACTTCAGGTGGCCAGGGTGGAGAGGCCCCTTCAGGTGGCCAGGGTGGAGAGGCCACTTCAGGTGGCCAGGGTGGAGAGGCCACTTCAGGTGGCCAGGGTTGAGCAAGCTGGTCAGGGGGCCATGGCGGAGACGCACCATCAGGTGGCCTATATCCCCCCCCCCAAAATTTCCTTGGGGAGAGTGCCAGGCTCAGGGACGTGCATCAGGTCAGGCTTGGGAGGGCTGGATGGGACCAGTAGAGAAGGCTCTGTAGGGCTGGCTTGAAGCTCAGGTTCTGGCGGGCAGGCGACGGGCTCAGGCTCTGGCGGGCAGGCGACGGGCTCAGGCTCTGGCGGGCAGGCGATGGGCTCAGGCTCTGGCGGGCAGGCGACGGGCTCAGGCACTGGGACGTGGAAAGTCTCTGGCTGGGCTAGCGGTGAAGGCCCGGCTATGCTTGATGGAACCAGCGGTGAAGGCCCAGAATGGCTGGACGGGACCAGCGGTGAAGGCTCAGAAGGGCTGGACGGGACCAGCGGAGAAGGCTCTGAAGGGCTGGACGGTACCAGCGGAGAAGGCTCTGAAGGGCTGGACGGGACCAGCGGAGAAGGCTCTGAAGGGCTGGACGGGACCAGCTGAGAAGGCTCTGAAGGGCTGGACGGAACCAGCGGAGAAGGCTCGGGAGAACTGGAGGGAAGCTCAGGCTCGGCAGGCGTGCAGGGAAGCTCAGGCTCGGCAGGCGTGCAGGGAAGCTCAGGCTCGGCAGGCGTGCAGGTAAGCTCAGGCTCGGCAGGCGTGCAGGTAAGCTCAGGCTCGGCAGGCGTGCAGGGAAGCTCAGGCTCGGCAGGCGTGCAGGGAAGCTCAGGCTCAGCAGGGCTGGACGGAACCAGCTGTGAAGGCTTGGCTGGGCTGGCTGGGATCAGTGGCGGAAGCTCTGTATCCCAGTCAATAAGCTCCTCCTCTTCCCCTGGACCGATGGTGAAGGGAGAGCCACAGCTCGCCAATACCCAATACAAAACACAGGACATATATGTAACAATTACAGAGGAGATTTGTTTATCAAAATTTAAAGACTCATCCAGTTGAACGCCCAGGTTTCGTACACTTGAAGATCTAAAAGCCGATAGTCTGCCTAGGTCGAAGGTGGCAGCCTAGGGATTAACAGTAGACCCAAAAATAATTATCTCTGTTTTGTTTTCATTTAAAAATAAAAAATTTTGGTCCAGCCAAATTTTTACTTCATCTAGACAACCTAGTAATGATGAAAGGGCAGAGGGATCATTTCTCTTGATTGGAACATACATTTGAGTGTCGTCTGCATAACAGTGAAAAGATACCCCATGTCTTCTTAGAATGGTGACCAGTGGTAACATGTAGAGAGAAAAAAGAGAAGGCGCTAAGATAGATCCATGTGGAAGACCACAGGTTAGATGCGCAACAGAAGAGGAGCAATTTCCTAACTTTACTCTGAAAGTTCGACCCGAGAGATAAGACTGGAACCACTGGAGGACGATACCTTTTAGCCCCACATCATACTCTAGTCTGGATATCAGGATAGAGTGGTCGACAGTATCAAAAGCTGCTGATAGATCCAGAAGAACAAGAGCCACAGAGTCACCAGTGTCCGTGGAAAGATAGATGTCATTTAAAACTCTCAACAGGGCAGATTCAGTATTGTGAGCAGACTTAAAACCAGATTGAAATTTTTCAGAAATATCATTGCATTTTAGAAAGAGCTGGAGTTGGTCAAGAACAACTTTTTCTAACACCTTCGAGACAAAAGGCAATACAGAGATAGGACGGAAGTTATTTAACACGGTAGGATCCAGTGAAGGCTTTTTGAGTAACGGAGTGACAGTGGCCTCCTTAAGGGCAGCAGGGATGGAGCCGGTGAGGAGGCACTTATTAACAAAGGACACCAATCCTGGCCCTACTGAATCGATAATCAATTTAAGAAACTTAGGAGAGATGATGTCTAGAGAGCAGTACGAAAGTTTCATATTGGCTATAATTTCTTTGAGGGGATTCAGAGTGATTGGCTCAAAAGCATCCCAGGTAACAGAATTCATCAACTGACTAGAGTGTTCAGTGTGAGAGCGGCTGGCATTGCATCTCAAGTTAGATATTTTGTCAATGAAAAATCTCAAGAAGCTTTCACATAGCTCATCCGAAGCACCGGACATTGTATTTACCGGAGGATTTAAAACAGAGTTTATAACTGAAAATAAAACCTTTGGTCTAGAGTGGTTTGCCATAATCATGTCAGAGAAGTACGTAGCTTTTGCCGACTTTACAGCATTCTGGTAGTTCGACAAACTATGTAGCTTGTCCTTCTTACATTTGCGCTCAGCCTTTCTGCTAGCTTGTCTTAGTCGCCGAATATCCACGTTGAGCCATGGTTCAGATTTAGGTTTGTATGGCTTAAGCGGAGCAGTTTCATTTAGGGCATTTAGCCAAGAAGAGTTTAACAGACCGAGATGCTGGTCGGCATCTAAGTCCAATAGTAGTGTGACAAGAAAAAAATGAGAGGAGGAATTCATAAAGTGCTCATTAAAATTTGAGCCAAAATGACGGGAATAGGACCTAGACAGTCTTACATCTGCACTAGTGGAATGAGAAATGCAAGGAAGAGATGTAGAAAATAATATTGGCTTATGGTCCGAAAGCATAAAATCAGATATAACAACATCACTGATTACCATCCCATAAGAAAGAACAAGGTCCAAAATGTGACCCTGAATGTGAGTGGAATCATTTATCCACAGGACTAGGTTAAAAGATTCAATGAGTCATAGGTTGTGGTGATATTACCAATGAATTCTGTGAATTGCTGAATTAGGTCCTGGAGTGAGTGTGGAGGATGGTAAATCACCCCTAATAAAATAGGGCTATTCCATTCTAAAGAAGCTAAAGAAGCTAAGGCTGAGCTTCGAAACTAGAAAATGCACTGACAGGAACCGACCGGCATCGCACAGAGAATGAGTTTTAAAAAATAGTCACTACCCCCCCCCCCCCCCCCCTCGACGTCTGTTCGGACGGGGGGAGTTAAAAAAGGTACAGTCAGTTGAGGGGAACTAGTTCCAAAAAAGGGGTTAGATCACCAACCTTAGTCCAGGATTCAGTGATGAACATGAAATCCAAACTATGAGAGGAGAAGAAGTCGTTGAGCAGGAAGGTTTTGTTCACCAAGTATCGAGCGTTGATCAGAGCCATTTTAGGCGGATGAATCACATCGGGGAAAACTCCAGCTTTCCTTAAAGAACGATTTCCAGTAGTCACGCCGTTTTGCCGATGACAGAGACCAATCCGAAGTAAGCCATCCAAATGGACAGGGGAAGGACACAGGGGAATAATAGATTGAAGCCACCGATGAGCCAGCGCTCGGGGTCGCCAGGCAACATATTTCGTCATAACACGACATATGATTCGGATTTAGATCGATCCTGAGTCTTTCGATTGCTTTCAATCTAATGATGCCTCCACCCCGACTCCCGCGTTTCCTCCTGCGTTTTCTCCGCGAAGTGATAAGAAGCCACTGGTGAAAACATTCCAATGAATGCGTAGTGGTGCTTCTGTGTGTTTGATTAAAAACGTGCGCTACATCTTGCTTGTGAATTTCAATAAAAGACGTACGAATGTTCAGGAGTGACTGTCGGTCATAGACCAGGCGTGAGCAGCAATTTGAAGCCCAGATAGACATCCATAAATACATCCATATAAATATATACGAGAGAGACAGACGGCCAGCCGAACACACAGGCGCCATCTTCCAGTGTCATCATCAATCTAGATGCGGGTCTTCCCACTATATAAGGAGGAGTTGAGGAGTCCTTGCCTCAGAATCTTTCTTGTTCACACATCTGAAGTATTTTGGTGAGAATACCAATATTTCTTTCACTGATTTTGGATGGATGCCTCCTGGCCAGCAGCACATCACCCTGTAGCCCAAGACTGTCACACACTGAAGCTGGGCAGGGTTGAGTCTGGATGGGAGACTAGGTGTTCTGCTGGAAGAGGTGTTAGTGAGGCCAGCAGGGGGCGCTGTCCACTGTACTGTAATAAGCACAATCCATCGGATGAGACGGTAAACGAGGTCCTGACAAGCAAAGGGTTCCCATGCTGGGACAGGTCTCTAAACGTGTCTACAATCCAAGCAGCCGCCTGCTTCAGAGTTTGTTTGTTTTATTTACTTCTTGTACACAATTAAAACAACACAACGTTGACCATTGTGCTGTACATGTAATAAAATAAAACACTAAAAGCAGCCAATAATGCATACAACCAACATCTCACAAAAAAAACTAAAACACAGAAAAACAACAAGAGCCTCTTTTTTATGTCAAACTGTCAAGCCAAATGCTGATGATAGTAATTGTAATTTTCTTTTAAAAGAGTGCGCAAAACATCATTTACATAAGAGCGTGCCAAATTGTGTAGTGCTTTATACGTATGTTAGTTATTTAAAATCGACCCTGTATTGAATTGGAAGCTAAAGTAGGTGTTATATGCTGGTGTTTACGAACACCCGTACAATCTAGCAGTGTTCTGTACTTAGTGTGCGATTTAACAGTGATTGGCTCACACCAGCATACAAGGAATTACAATAGTCCAGTCTTACAGAGAAGCACTTCTCCAGGTTAGTAGATGGGTGGAATAGTTTTTATCTTTGCTACCGAAGACAAATAGAAGCAGGATTTAATCAGTTTGATCTGTTTATCAAATTTCAGTGATCAAATTGTACCCTATGTTCTTAACCACCGATTTACATTCTTACAGAAACATAGGTCCTGTATCAGATTATCTCAATTTTGCTCATTTAAATACACATTATTCAATGACTTCCATAAATGAACTTTATGTAAACAATTAAGTAATGACTCGGTTGACCTTCTATTCAGTTTTCGTAGAGGTGGGTACACCTGAGAGAGAGTCATCAGCATTACAGTGAAAAGACACTCCATGCCTCTGAGAAATATAACCTAAAGGGAACATATAAAGTGAAAACAGAACTGGACCAAGAATAGAACCTTGTGAAAAACCACAAATCATTGAAGCAGATTTGGAATAAAGCTGACCGATATAAACTGAGAAGGTCCAATTAGAGAGAAAAGATTTGAACCATATCCAGAATACACAGTCTTTTCTTATCAAATAATGCCATTCTACCTGTATAACATTTACATTTTACATTTAGCTGACTATTTATCCAAAGTCACTTACAATTGCTATATATGTCAGAGGTCGCACGCCTCTGGAGCAACTAGGGGTTAAGTGTCTTGCTCAGGGACACATTGGTGTCTCACAGTGGATTCGAACCCGGGTCTCTCACACCAAAGTCATGTGTCTTATCCACTGCGCCATCACCACCCCATATACGCACAACATGTTTCAGTCACTCACTCAATTACAGTGTAATAAACATGAACGTGGTGCTGGGTTGCTGAGTATTTCAGAAACTACAGATCTAATGGGATTTTCATGCTCAACCATCTCTAGGGTTTGCAGAGAATGGTCTGAGGTCAGAGGAGAATGACCAGACTGGTACAGCGGATAGAAAGGCAACAGTAACTCAAATAAGCACTGGTTACACCCGAGGTCTGCAGAAGAGCCTCTCTGAACACACAACACGTCAACTTTGAAGCAGAGGACACACACCGGTGACGCTTCTGTCACCTGAGAACAGCAAACTGAGGATTCACAAGGGACCATAGAAGGTTGGAGAAACGTTGCCTGGTCAGATGAGTCCATATTTCTGCTGTTACATTCAGATGCTAGAGTCAGAATTTTGTGTAATCAAACAGCATGGATCCGTCCTGCCTTGTTCCTGGCACTCGTAGTACCAACTGAGCATTGTTTAAATGCCAAAGCCGACCTGAGTATTGTTGCTGACCATGTCCATCCCTTCTTGCTATTAAAATAGTGATTCATTAATCACTCTTTCTCTGATGTCTGTCCTTTAGTCATGGAAGAGCAGACTGGTGTCTACACACACACACACACACACACTCACTCTTCTAGCTGTTCTATGGAGAAATATTAGCTCACTAGTTAACCCAAGAAAACAAATGAATGAATGGAAAACAGCCTGGGGATAAATACATCTAAATGATTCCCCTTAGCTTTCTGAAAAGTGCTAAACATTGACATATTAGAAGTACCAGAGTTGTTTCAGACTTTTGTGTGTTTGCCTTGCACAAATGCTTAGCTCTGTTGAGAACTTTATACCTAGAAAAAAAATCACCTCGGCGGGATGAAATGCGAGCGTATATTAATGCTGAAGAACGAGACACAAATATATCTGTCTTCTCACACTCTTAAAAATAAAGGTTTCCAAATGGGGTTTCGCCATAGTTTCAGCATGGAAATATTCATGGATCATGGCTGTTAAATGTTCTTCATGGAACCATCAATGCCAATATAGGACCTTTATTTTAAAGAGTGTGTGTTCATGAAGCCTGAAATTACTAGTGAAAATGCTTTTATATTGTATTTAGAAATGCAAATCAAATTACAAGCATAACAGTCTGAGTAAAGGTTGAATTTCAACATGTGTTTGGAGTGTCTCTCAGCCGTACTGGCGCTACATGACCCAAACATGATGATCTGAGATGATCCAAGAACAGCTTCAATGCTGATCAACATCAGACAAAGTGCTTTACTTCCATTTGACAAGGCAATCGGAAATATTTCTTATACAACCAACACATTCAGCAGTGGTCAAAAGTGATGTTGGAGGTGATATTTGTTTTAATTGAACCTACAAGTTTAATAAAACCATCAAAATATGAGGAATATCTTTAAACATATGTGGGAAGAACAAAAGACGGTTAAGGTATTTCGTCACACAAAATGATTTGACAAAAAATACAAACTACAGCTACAGGTTTTAAAAACAAATACATTGACTACAAAATAATCAGTTATTAATATTTGTTTGGTTTTCTCTTGTTTTTGTATGTGTTCATCATTTCTTTGTATGACAGCTGTGACATTTTCCCTATGCCAGACATCACTTTCAGCCACTACTGTACACAAGCACACACACGTGAGGAAAGCCTGACCGTCCAGCGCCAGCATCGAAGGGAAGTCTTTGCAGTTGGAGATGCCAGTGGAGTCAGTCACGCAGGTTTTCCATAGGTTGGACCAGAAGGTGGCTGTGGTGATCACCGTGCCGTCGATCGAAGACACTTTCCAGTAGTCCGTGGGTAAAGTGGAGGACACCAGCACCCAGCCCGACGTGGTGAGTATAAACGCCATGATCTCTCTCGCCATGCTGCTCATTGTCCCTGTGGAGTTCTCCAGCCGTCACTCCTGCAGTGTCGTGTGCGTTTAGCTATTAGTGCACTCGGTCCGCTGGGTAATATGTTCTCGGGTCACACTGGAGGGTGTGCCCGACTCTGAAGCAGCCGGCACAGACAGCACAGAACTGTGACCAGGCACTTTCAGGAATATAAATGAACATCACAACTGCAAGAGAAAGACTTTAGTCTATGTTTCTTTCTTGCATCATTTTACAGAAGATCTATAAACACTGTGCATGCTTCACCTGTTGTGAAAATTATAAAACGACTAAGAAAATTATCAATAAAAGAAAATGTCACCCTTACCAAACAAACATATGGGAATATACTAAAAAACATTTTTCTATAAGCATGGACCATGTATGGCTCCATATTCACACATATACAAATATAGTAATGAAGACAACAACTGCATTACATTTTTACATGTAATAGCTTTATTGAAAATGTTATTTAAATTAATTCATTTCTCTTTTGTTAACATGCATTTCACAGTTAACACGCGCGTTCACATAAAGTTGAGCACACATTCATAATAATTATTTTTTGCATAGTTACACATTTCATATATGAAAATCTGTGATGGTATACAAGAAAAAAGAGTGTTTATTGGATGGTTTGTTAAAGTCGTACCAACATGGGTGTCACGGAATGGTCAAAAGTGAAGCGAGGAAAACTATAAACAAAAACGCTAAACAAAACTATAATAAACAAAAACTATAAACAAAAACGACCCCGTGGAGGAAAACAAGAGAGGTCTCAGTCAGGAAAAGAAGGGCCCGTTGCTCCAGGGGCCGGTGCTCCAGGGGTCGGTTGCTCCAGGGGCCGGTTGCTCCAGGGGCCGGTTGCTCCAGGGCCCGGTTTCTCCAGGGGCCGGTGCTCCAGGGGCCGGTTGCTCCAGGGGCCGGTTGCTCCAGGGGCCGGTGCTCCAGGGGCCGGTTGCTCCAGGGGCCGGTTGCTCCAGGGCCCGGTTGCTCCAGGGGCCGGTGCTCCAGGGGCCGGTTGCTCCAGGGGCCGGTTGCTCCAGGGGCCAGTTGCTCCAGGGGCCGGTGCTCCAGGGGCCGGTTGCTCCAGGGCCCGGTGCTCCAGGGGCCGGTTGCTCCAGGGGCCGGTGCTCCAGGGGCCAGTTGCTCCAGGGGCCGGTGCTCCAGGGGTTGGTTGCTCCAGGGGCCGGTGCTCCAGGGGCCGGTTGCTCCAGGGGCCGGTTGCTCCAGGGGCCGGTGCTCCAGGGGTCGGTTGCTCCAGGGGCCGGTGCTCCAGGGGCCGGTTGCTCCAGGGGCCGGTGCTCCAGGGGTCGGTTGCTCCAGGGGCCGGTGCTCCAGGGGCCGGTTGCTCCAGGGGCCGGTTGCTCCAGGGGCCGGTGCTCCAGGGGCCGGTTGCTCCAGGGGCCGGTTGCTCCAGGGGCTAGTTGCTCCAGGGGGCGGTGCTCCAGGGCCCGGTTGCTCCAGGGCCCGGTGCTCCAGGGGCCGGTTGCTCCAGGGGCCGGTTGCTCCAGGGGCCGGTTGCTCCAGGGGCCGGTTGCTCCAGGGGCCGGTGCTTCAGGGGCCAGTTGCTCCAGGGGCCGGTTGCTCCAGGGGCCGGTTGCTCCAGGGGCCGGTGCTTCAGGGGCCGGTTGCTCCAGGGGCCGGTTGCTCCAGGGGCCGGTTGCTCCAGGGGCCGGTTGCTCCAGGGGCCGGTGCTTCAGGGGCCGGTTGCTCCAGGGGCCGGTTGCTCCAGGGCCCGATTGCTCCACGGGCCGGTTGCTCCAGCTGTGCGTAAGTCACAACAGCCTAGTTGACGTAAATGGGCACCAAGGCTGCATTCACACTGCAGGGGCTTAATGCTCAGTTACGATTTATTGAAAAAATTTGATTTTTTTGCAAGGCCGTTCACATTTCCAATTAAATGAGATTTTGTTATCTCCTGTGTGAACGTGAAATGACCCAGAAGTGACCCGCATGCGCAGAAGAGCACTCAACGGTCAACGACGTCACTTGTTGTTTGCGGAAGTAGCTAAACATGGATGTCAACAGTGGAGCTCGTTTAGCAATATTAAAGTGATTTTCCCAAAAGAGCCAGAACAATTACAATCTTCTGATTCCCGCCTACTTCAACACAGAATTATGACGTTTGTTGCATAGCAATAACGTGCGGGTCGGATACATGTGACCTGGCCGTTCGTGTGAAAAGATTACTTTGTTAGTGGCTCTTTAACACGAACCCGTCCTAAACAGAGCCGCTGTGTGCATCGGTCCATGTTGTGCATGTCAAATATCAGTCATAATCAATAAACGTAATTTCTTGTTTTTTGTATCAATATTCTTTCTGCATGGAGTTTGCAAAGTGACAAATTGAATCAAAGCACAACTAACGTTAGTCCACACTTATGTTATCAGAGGCTAACACCATTTTTTTTAAGTGAACAGCTGCATTTACCTTAAGTGGCCCAAATCAGTAAAAGTATTACAATGTATTTCTAATACAGGAACTGCAAATTAGCATGTTACCTTTTACACAAGAAAATTATTCAATAAATAAATGAATTAATAAATATGCCGCGAGTTTAACCCAGAGTTACGCCCTTGCAGAACCCTGACAGTGGGTAGATGAGATTGTCACGGTCATGTACGGGTTCGCTTTCCCTGTCACCTTTTGCCTGAGTTCTAGTTCTGATTAGTCGTCATGGTTTCTGATTAGTTCACACCTGTTCCCTGTTCCTTTGATTATCATTTATTGTGTATTTAAACCCTCAGTTTTTCTCAGTCATCCAGCAAATCTTTTTCATCGCAGATGGTCCATCAGTTCCACCGCGCCTTCATCCCGTCCCGGCTCTGGGTCGCGTTCTGGCTTGAACGTTGTGTTAGGGGTGTAATGTGCTTTTGCTCTTTGTGATTATTAAAGGGGTCATGACATGAGAAACCAAATTTGCCTTGATCTTTTGGTATATAAGAGATCTATGTACTATTCAAACTTCCTGCAAGTTTCATAGCTTAAGACGTCCTCCCCATTATAAAAGCATTTATTTAATCAAGCTCTAAATACAGCTCGTTCTTGATCCTTTGAACTTAGTGACGTCACGGTACGAAGTGACGTACCAGTCGTTTGCATATGACCGCCTCCAGCGCAGGACAACTACGCCTCATTTGACATCATCGCATGCGTTGACGTGCAGCGAGTGACTGCGATGCCACGCAGATGTGCTGTTCCTGCTGTGGACAAGCAACATGTTTGAATGCTGCCGAACGATCCAGACGTCAGGGAAAGCAGTTGGATGCAGTTTATTTGCAGCATATGCAGCCCGCCAAAGCCTTATTTGTTCGGTGAGTGATGTAGATGAGTGTGACAGAGCGCATGTTACTGAAAGAACGAGCACAGAGAGAGAGAGAGCGAGAGCGAGCGAGCCCCGGCCGCGCGCGCGCCTTCAAACTGTCCTGCTCTCTCTCTCTCTCTCCCTCTCTCCGTCTCTCTCTCCCTCTCTCTCTCCCTCGTGCATATGAATCAAAATCAATTGAGAATTGACACGATGGTAAAAGATCGAAGACCGAAGTTTCATGTGATGGAGCATTGTGTAGCCTACATGTGATACAAAATGATTAACGTTAAAAATGTATGCATAAGCAGCACTGACGTTAGCCAATCATAACAATGGGCGTTAACACTGAACTCTTAAAGGGGAAACACCTCCAAAACAGACTGTTTGAATCGGAGGGGGGAGGGAGGGGGGGGGAGGGGAACAGGGTGGGAAAAGGTCAGAAAACACTACATTTTTTATTTTTTTTTGTACAAAAAACTATAGTAATACTATAATTGCACCTAAGGGAACATAATAAAACAAAACAAAAAACCATGTCATGACCCCTTTAAACATTGCTTTTTCTTTCATTCTGTGTCATTCATCATCTTTGTTGCATCATCTACACTGCTAACCGTGGCCGATTTTACAAATATATGTAACGTGAGGGTTCGGTATATGGTGGTAGATCACTCTTTATGATAATAAACAGCAGAATGGAGACAGAAGACTTTCTCAAGCGGCACTTTTACTGAACACAGTCACAACAACAACACTTCCTTAATACAGCCTTTCACGTGAGTCCACTAACCAATCAAAAGCAAGAACTTAGACGGAGATAAACGTGAGTGAATCAGAGAGGCAAATTCAGCAGAATATCCTTACTGTATTAAATATGTAAACACCTAAATATGTAAATAATTAACTGACTAAACATAGTAAATATACTTCTAATAAATTAACTCAAATATAAATCATATTAAATTCTAAGCATTACAACTTTCCAATATGAAATATGAACTCCACTTCTAAATCTTACATATACATTTAAATATAAATATTTGGACATGCAGTATATTCAAATATATTTATACATACATAGTAATATATTTTATCACATGCATATCTATATATTATGAAGTGTTATTGAATAAAAAATCACATACATGATATACTGTATAAGTAAATATATTGTCACAAATACAATTCTTAAAATCAATTCCTAATGCATTAAATATATTAACACAATATATTATTCTGTATATATTTTCAATATACATTAAATAATTTAATATTTTGAGCGTTCATAAACAGTTTAAGGAAATATATTTTCTTTGTGTAAGGGCCAGCTTACTGAAATTAATCTGTAAATTATACTTCCATTGTTCTATAACATTATCAAACTATGTCAAAACGCAAATTGATTTTGGTCAGGAGTGTCCCCTCTTATAAAACAATGATAACGCTGTGTGTTAATAGAACGAATTCTCCTACTTATCACGACTGTCACTCAGTGTGAGATCAAGTACAGCATGAACACTGCAAAATAGGAAGTGCTGTTAGAAATCACTGTCTGTGTACGTGGATGAGAACATTGAAGTTTAGGTTATAACAGAGTTATAGCGCATGCTTACGTTCAGCACTTAATGATTCTGAGAGTTAGGTTACTCATTCAGAGAGAACCATTACTCTAATACTGACCTCAAGTCACATTTCTGTGAAACTCTTCCATACATTACCTCACCGGTCGAGAGCAGTTTCCTCCGGTGTGGACAAAGCTTTCCACAACACATTATATCACAGACAAAGAATGTGTTTTTTTGTTGCTTTTTTTAACCCTTGTGCATTGTTCAAATTCACCACCATTTCGTTCGTGGCTGAAAACAGCCACTACTTTAAACTGCTGTAAAAATGTATCAGATAAATATTTTTTTGGCATAAATCTAATAACCATCCTCAGTCCTGATCAAAACTACTAAATGTTTTAAAAAAAATCAGGATTTCAATGTCACTGATTTGGGGGGGGGGATGAGAACTTTTCATCACAGTCTTGGACATGTCAAAGATTAGAAACAACATTGGTTTTGATGCTTTGTTAGTTTTTGTGCAGCATCAGATTTGAACTTTTTCTCCCTCATTTACTGTTCGTGGCTCTTTTTGCCCCATTGACTTCCATTATAACCACATTTTTTGATTGCAAAGCCATGACACTATAACCATGCATTTTTGATTATTGGTGGTTTTCCCTGTTGGGAAGAGGTAAAAATCTGTCATTTTTACTGTCGATAACTAGGTGGCACCATTAACCCTTTAGATAGGGCTGTGCAAAAAAAAAAGCTTAGTTTCTGGCTTTTACATGGAGTTATATGGAGTATAATAGCGTGGGTGTGTGTGTGTGTGTGAGAGAGAGAGAGAGAGAAAGTGTGTGAGAACTCACCTTGATGCGTCTGAGAAAATCAAAATATGCACCTCAGCTCTCAGAACTACATAGAGTAAACAAAAACAAAGTAAGTGTATTTACCGTAAAACTTCAAATAATAGCCGAGTCCCAAATAGACGCCTGTTTCTTGTACACGCCTGGTGTGGCTGCTGGTTTGGGTAAATAAAGGCCGGTCTCAAATAGAGGCCGGGTGAGTTTTTTCGTTTCGGGTTGTATTAAATCTAATGAAACCCGTCAGATTGTCCGCTTTTTTGGCGGCCGCCAAAGCACATTTTTGTCCCGCCAAAGCCTTTTTTGATCGGTGAGTGATGTAGAATGACTGCTGCGCCTGACAGGGCGCGTAACGAGCAGAGAGAGAGAGAGAGAGAGAGAGAGAGAGCGCCCCGGCCGCGCGCGCGCACTCTCACGTCTTCAAACACGAGCGCTGTCTTGCTCTCTCTCCCTCGCGCATATTAATCAAAATCAATTGACACCAGGGGCGTAGCAAGCTTTTCAAAAGTGCGGGGGATGGATGTGGTCAGGGCCGGATTAAGAATTCAGAGGCCCCTCCATAGGCAGGACTGTAGCGTAGTTTTAAAGGGCATTTACATTTGGCATTAACAGTAAATGATCGTTGTTTCCCATTGTATTTTGTAAAAATATGTTGTGTGGACCTCTGTCCCTCTCGGTGGGTTGGGGGGCATGCTCCCCCGAAAGAAAATTTTGTACATTTTAAGGTTAAATGCATCAATCTAGTGCACTTTGAGAGCTCAAAATTAAGAGCTTCAACCGGCTTCGACCCATGAACTGTGCACATTGAACAAAGAAAAATAATTGACTTGTACCTAAAGAGGGCAAACATCTTTTTAGTTATGATACAGAGGCTCAGTCTACATTACATTATCACTGGTGTTTTAGAATGCCAAACATTTATCATAATAATATAATAATGATTTATATAATTATTCCTATGATGGAAAATCCATTTAGCATATAAATGTATGCTACTGTAAATGAAATGAATATTTCAAAAGTATATTTTATATTACGCTATAGAATAGGAAAATTACAAATTTGTCCTAATTTTTTCACTTGCAAGAAATAAACCCTTGAGTTTGTATTTTGGAGAAAACACCAGATCACCATACTGAATGATCGCGTGAGCAAAGTGCGCACTTTTCTTTAAATCAGCAGCACAAACAGAATGCCTACTTAATTAAAGTCTTGTGCTGTTCAGTCTAAAAAACAAAATATAATACCGAAAACGCTCGACATGTCAACAAAACATAAGCATAATATCTTCCCAAACACACATCAAGCTTATTTAAAAAACTCGAAAGCATAAACACTCATTCAAAGTACCTGGACAAGGGAGACGTAAATAACCATAACCATAAGTTCCCGCCTCCTCAGCACGAGTTGACCGATAAATCTAACGCACCAAGAAAGGCGGGACTTAAGGCAGAACAGCCAATCATCAGCCAGTCACACTCAAAGCCGGTGTCATGTTTGAGAGGGAGGGGGAGAGGAGGAGGAGCCGCAGCGAGCGCGCACACAGAGCGGCCAGAGAAACGGAGGAGCGACTGTAGTAAGGCGTTTGTGCAAAACTGCGGGTGTTGAACCCTCTCACTGGGAAAAGTGTGGGTGTTAAAACACTCACATCCCCCACGGGTGCGACGCCCCTGATTGACACGATAGTAAAAGGTCGGAAGACCGCAGCTTCAAGTGGAGCATTTGTAGATTTTTTTAAGATTAGAGACTATGAACAACATCTAAACACTGAACTATAAAGGCCTGTCTCATATAGACGCCTGTCTCAAATACAAGCCGGTGCAGTTCGACGATTTGGGAAAATAAAAGCCCGGGCTATTATTTGAAGTTCTACGGTATGCATCTGCTGCCTTTTGATGGTGAAAAAAGCAGACAAAACAAAAACAAAACAACTTTTTTGTTGCACAGGCCTATCTAAAGGGTTAATGATGCATATCGCCGAGAAATATAATTCTATTCCCCCAGTGCAGGAGGCGGTAGCAGCGCACCTTTGTCTGCCCTCTGCAAGATGGCGCTCAAAGTCTCCCCTCCCGTCCAAAGCCTGCAGGACCACGTCTGCATTTTCAGCCGCCGGACCTGCACTCTCTGGCTGTTCTCTAGATCCTGCAGGCCGATCTCCTCCGCGAATGGGTAGGTACACATAAATCTCTGACCCATCGTCTTCTTCCTCGTCTAATTTCTGTCGCTCTACATACGTCATCTGGTATAATTGAAACGATTGGCTATGAGCTGCGTACAGGCAAATTTGATAGACATTCTCAGCACCCAATAAACGGCTCTGGGCATTCGTAAACCACGCCTCAAATACGAGAAAATGAACATGTGGTTCCCAGACCCAAGTCTCAATGAGTCTCAGACCCAAAGTCTCAATGAGACGTTAGCCAGGCTAGATTCTGGCACAGTCAGAGATAGAGCTCTTATCTCACAGAGCAGTGCTCCTCAGTCATCTGGAAAGCCTGGGTCTCACGGTCAACTGGTCCAAGAGCTCATTACTGACCAGTCAGTCAGTTTCCTTTCTGGGGATAGAACTGGACTCTGTGGCTATGACGGCTCGTTTATCGACACAGCGTGCGCGCCGTGTTCGACACCTGGCCGCATCTTACCAGAAGGGCAGCGTCGCATCTCTGAAAACATTTCAGAGAATGCTGGGCTGTATGGCGTCGGCTGCAGCAGTGCTTCAGCTGGGCCTACTGCGCATGTGCCCGCTACAGCGCTGGCTGAACGCTCGGGTACCTCACCGGGCTTGGGCGTCCGGCTGCAGACAAATCAGAGTGACTCAGACATGCATTTCAACTTAAGTTGGGGCGCTCTCTTCGAGGGCAGACCGGTCTTTGGCCTCTGGTGTCAGACCACGAGAAACGGCTTCCTATAAACTGTCTGTAGATGATAGCAAAGCGCTTCCCCCCCGTTCATACGAGACCACCACGTTTTAGTCCGGTCGGACAACATGTCTGTGGTGTCTGACGTGAACCGTCAGGGCGGTGTCAGATCCAGGAATCTCTGCGATCTGACAGAACGCCTCCTTGTATGGTCTCAGCACTTACTGCGCATGTGCCACTGCCAGGCCACCTGAACGACGGCCCAGACAGACTGTCCAGGGACAACGTTCCCCGGGGGAATGGTCCCTGCACCCCCAGACAGTCCAGTTGCTATGGCACCTTTTCGGCAAACCGGAAGTCGACCTTTTTGCGTCAAAAGACAACGCTCACTGCCTGATGTTCTTTTCAAGAAACGAGGACGCGCTGGCCCAAATCTGGCCCAGCCGCCCGCCTTATGCTTTCCCTCCGGTCTCACTGTTGCCACAGGTAATCAATAGAATCAGGGAAACGCGCCACTCGGTACTCCTTATAGCCCCGCGATGGGAGAACCAAATCTGGTTCCCGGAGCTGACGTGGCTGTCACGCACAGCCCCCTGTTCTCCTCTCTCAAGCCCACGGCTCAATCTGGCATCCCCATCCCGACTGCTGGTCTCTGCACCGATGGTTCTCTTACCTTTATTTAACCAGGAAGTCCCTTGAGACCGAAATCTCTTTTCCGAGGGAGACCTGGCCAAGACGCCACACCAGTTACAAGACCAGCAGTTAGTTCATGCACAGTTTCCAACTAATGATGAGGACTCGTGATATTGACCACAGGACAGATGGGACAAAGGAGGCAGTTTTCATCTGTTTCGGTTACAATCACCTGGACACATTTCTCAATAATTGGGTCACGTTTTCAGAACTCTTTACACAGTGATCACAGCATCAGTCTATGCGAGTTAAACTGCGGAGCATTCAATGACATCTTTCAAATTACTCAAACACAATCAGTGCCAAAACTCTGTTTACCTACAGGCCATTTACATACTCTTTACAAAGTGTTAAACTTAAGTTCAAAACAATGACATTACAAAACTGCATTAGACAGCAATTTCCAAGTCTTATTTCTTGGTTCTTTTAAAGCATTTTAAAAACTATTCAATTGTCCACATAGCCTTAATGCAACGTTTATTTAAAGTCCCCCTGTGGTGGAAATTCAGCTTTTAATGTTGTTTATGTGTCTATGTGGTGTTTTAAATGCGCTTTAAGACAAACCGTGTGTAAGTTCATAAGTCGACAGCATTGCTGAGTATTTTCTGCTTAAAACTGCAGTGAACCAAAGACAGTCTCAAACACACGGTTTGAAATCGCTGGTGTTTCTGACGTCACAAACGACCTTGTAACCAATCAGATCAACGTGTGATCGTCAACCAGTGGATCTCTGAGCTGAGTGAGTGAGTGGAGGCGGGGCTCATTCGCATATTCATAGAACCGCTCATACTAAATGAGGCGAGGGTGTCGAGTTACATTCAAGATATTTTAAGGCATGAAGAATTTTTTTCCAAGGGAACATTTTGGTGATCAAAGAAGAGCTTTAAAGGGATACTCCACCCCAAAATGAAGATTCTGTCATCATTTACTCACCCTCAAGTTGTTGCAAACCTGTGTGAGTTTCTTTCTTCTGCTGAACACAAAGATATTTTGAAGAACGATTGGAATCAAACAGTTGTTTGGCACCATTGACTTCCATAGTAAGAAAAAAAACAAAAAAACTATGGAAGTCAATGGTGCCAAACAACTGTTTGGTTCCAATCGTTCTTCAAAATATCTTCAAAAAAAAACGATCAAATTGACTACAGCGGGGCTTTAACCTGATTTATACAGCACTGCAACTGTTACAAACTCAAAAGCAAGTATGAGAATGTGATGTTCACTGTAACAGAACATTTATTCAGTCTTGATATACACGTGAAAACACCCTTCCATCACTCATCCCGACAGCGCAAGCAAACCTCTGACGCTTTCATGTGGTAAAGCAGCGGTCAGACTTCATGCGTGCGACTGAACTCCATCATCGTCGGGTCATTTACAGCTTCTCCGGACACTGGGATTCACTCACTAGAGCAGGGATGAGCATCCGGTTCATCAACGGTACAAACTAAACCCTCGTTCCTGACAAGTGTTCACTCATTATGAGAACATTTGACACTGAAAAATGATCCAAATGGTCTAAAAAAGCCAGCGTAAAATATTGCAACTCTCACTTTAAATGTAGGAAGGAGAGCAAAACATGAGAACACTTTAAAAGTGAATATAAAATGTATCTTTAGGCATGTTCTTTTTCTAAAGAGACTCCAGTAGATTAAAGTTCACAGAGAAGAAAGTAGGAAGCTTTATTTTAAAAGAAGTCCGCGGCCGTGGCTCTCCTGGTGCCGGCGGGCGACGGCGAGGGCGACTTCAACACGCTGGTCTTCGGGGTCCTCTGGGGGTCAAAGGGCACGCGGGCCTTGCTGGCCACACCCACCCGCGAGCTGCGGTCACTCTTCCTGAACTCTGCGGGACACACACACACACACACGCGTTACTCAACCTCTTAGCATTTCCTTAAATATTACAATGATTTACAGATTTGTTGACAGGAGTGCCTGAGAATCCCTCAAGCTTCACAAACTCTGTTGCTCACTCAATTTCATTCATTAACTAGAAGCTCATTTATACAAATAAAACATACATACCCATGGTTTTATTATTCTTGAGGCCAAATCTGACTTTCTTCGGCAAAATCTGGGGTAGAAAACAAAAATAAAAAATAAAAGATTAAGAAACAACTTTAGAAAGATTAACAGGGTCTGCGGGGCTTTTAAAGTCGAATTATAATTGATAGTAATGCAGTAATGAGGGGGATGCAAGCCCATGTTTATGTAACATCCTAAACTATAAAATGACTGTAAAAAACATTGAAAACCATTTTGACAAACATTTGATTTTTTTATGTGAGGTTTACACTTTTATAAGAAAATGAATAAGTCAAAATAAGTGATTATATATCAATTTAAAATATGATTTATATACATTTATATTCTAGATTCATCATTAATTTGTTTTGAATGCGCATCAGCTTCTTGCGGATCCAGCGGTCAACATTTGCAACCCTGTGTGTAAACATGTGGGTCTATCTTCACATTAGACTGAAGAACTGCAGACGCTCTGAATGATAATGCAGACTCTCGGACAGTAGATGGCGCTTATCATATAAACGCCACAAAGTAAATAGTCATCATTTATCAACAGTTGATCCAGCAACGGCAGAAGTGCGCAGTATTGACTGATGGAGAACTGCTGTGAAACAGAGCCATGTTTTAATTTGAAACGCTCACATTTAATTAAATCATCGCCTTATGAAGTTTAATAATCACATTAACTCATATCGCAATTCCTGGTTTTTCTTCCCCAAATTTAAGATCTTGAAATTACAACTTTTCTTGTCCATTACCAAGATATTTAAAAACATTTTTTATGTCTATGTGGTGTGTTTAATACGCTTTAAGACACACCGTGTGTAAGTTCATAAGTCGACAGCATTGCTGAGTATTTCCTGCTTAAAACTGCAGTGAACCAAAGACAGTCTCAAACACACGGTTTGAAATCGCTGGTGTTTCTGACGTCACAAACGACCTTGTAACCAATCAGATCAACGTGTGATCGTCAACCAGTGGATCTCTGAGCTGAGTGAGTGAGTGGAGGCAGGGCTCATTTGCATATTCATAGAACCGCGCATACTAAATGAAGCAAGGATGTCGAGTTACATTCAAGATATTTTAAGCCAGAAGGAAAAAACGTTTAAATGTGTCATTTTGCTGATTAAAGATGAGTCAAGGGATGAAATGACTACAGGGGGACTTGAAGACATTTGATGGACGTTAGTTTCCTGATGCCAGCTCATATCTGTGAGCCGGAAGAGAAGGCTTGTACCTTTTTGCTGAGCATGTATCCCGCAGCTTTACAGAAGAGCGGCGCAGGCGCTTTCTTCTGCCGGAGCACGAACTGCCGGGGTTTGATCTGGTGTTCTCCAGCCTCCTGACGAGAGGAAACACCCGTCAGAGACTCACAGATGCGGTACACACAGCTTTCAACACAGCTTTAATGGGTTAGTTCACCCAAAATGAAAATGTCATTAATGACTCACCCTCATGTCGTCCCAAGCCCGTCAAAGTAGTCCATGTGACATCAGTGGGTTAGAGTGTTTTGAAGCATCAAAAACACATTTTGGCCCAAAAATAACAAAAACTACGCCTCTATTCAGCAATGTATTGTCTTCCGGTTCTGTTGTGGATCCGCGTTCACGAGTCCGCAGTGACGCCGCTGACGTGTGTCTGGTGCGTCCGTGTATTCGGGTTCAAATAAATATGGCTGGGCAAAACAATGCAAGTCTTCCTCTGTGTGGAAATCCTTAGACATGTTTGCGAAGATTGTTTTGTTTCCAGCGTGCGTCTCCCTCAGACTGTAAACGATGCTCGGACGCACCAGACACACGTCAGCGGCGTCACTGAACGCGGATCGACAACAGAACCGGAAGACAATACAATGCTGAATAAAGGCGGAGTTTTTTGTTATTTTTGGACCAAAATGTATTTTCGATGCTTCAACACACTCTAACTAACCCACTGATGTCACATGGACTACTTTGATGATGTCTTTATTTCCTTTCTGGACAAGGACAGTATACCGTACACACATTTACAATGGAGGGACAGAAAGCTCTCGGACTAAATCTAAAATAACTTAAACTGTGTTCTGAAGATGAACGGAGGTCTGACTGTGCGTTCACACCGGACGCATAGTGCGTCAAATTCGCATCTACAGCGTCTAGTTTGACGCTTGACCGCTTTGTGTTAATTCGCGTGTCAAGAGTGAAACTGACGCGTAAAAACAAAAGTTTGAAGCAAAATTTACGCGCGTCCGAATCGAAACCCGCTGGCGGCCTTTTTTTTTACGTTGATCGAGCATTCATCGAGAGAGTCACCGCTCTGTATTTGCTCTGGAGAGCAGAACAGCGGCGTGGGGATCATATTTGTGTCCACCGGACCCTTCGGAGGCGAACCGTTTGGCGAGTTTCACATTTGCTCGCTCCAGGAGCTGCGCCTGGATGACGGCCGCTGTCAGCGGTACTTCCGCCTGTCCCGCGCCCAGTGTGATGAGCTGTTGTCCCGCATCGGAGCGTGGATCACCCTCGCCCTCATCCACCTAATCTGTCATTTATTTTTGTTTTGATGATAAATAGAGCCAGCCTCCAAAAGTTATTAACCTGTCCTATGATTTTTACTCTCTCACGTCCAGACACGAACTTGCACATGTTGGTTGTCTTTACATCATAATATTTCATATAATCTAGATATGGAATAAATAACATTCAATACAAAATGAACATGTCTGGTATATTGAAATAAAGTTTTAAGTGACAAAATATTTGCTTTGTTGTGCATTAGAACCACACGCAGGCATTTAGTCATATTACAAAATAATTTATTGAGACATCCAGACACTTCACCACGTGACAGCAGCAAGCAGCTAAGCTCCTGATTGGTTAACGCGGCGCGAATTGACGCCAAAGTTCAGATTTTTCAACTCGGGCGGCAGACGCGAATTCGCGTCAAATGCGTGAATGCACAAATAGACCTAACTAAATCATTCGCGCATAACGCGCCAGACGCTCAATTCGCGCAAACTTGACGCGCGGATGAGGCGTCTACCGCTCTACGCCTCATTCGCGCCGCAGGAATTTTTTACGCGAGTAACGCGTCTTTGCATTGACTTAACATTGAAATTACTCGCGCCTGACACGCTATTCGCGTCCGGTGTGAACGCACCATTACGGGCTCTTGGGACGACATGAGGGAGAGTCATTAATGACATCATTTTCATTTTTGGGTGAACTAACCCTGTAAACACGTCAGAGAGCCTGAAACACTTACACTGGTGAGCTTCAGTCTCTTGCCGCTGGTCTCGGCCCCCTGTCCCTTCACCTGCACATCTTCATCCTTCACCCTCCTCTTCTTCTTCCCTGGTTGGATCTGCTCAGCCGGGCCGGACTTCTGCTTCTTCATGTTGCCAGCCGTCGAGTGTGCTGGGACCTGGAGCTCCTGATGGGCGTCTCCATTGGCGCTGGGCTCCGGCTCGACTGCGGCTGGGTTCTTCTTCAGCTTCTTCTTCTTCATGTTGCCAGCCGTCGAGAGTGCTGGAACATCGAGCTCCTGATGGGCGTCTCCATTGGCGCTGGGCTCCGGCTCGACTGCGGCTGGGTTCTTCTTCAGCTTCTTCTTCTTCATGTTGCCAGCCGTCGAGTGTGCTGGGACCTGGAGCTCCTGATGGGCGTCTCCATTGGCGCTGGGCTCCGGCTCGACTGCGGCTGGGTTCTTCTTCAGCTTCTTCTTCTTCATGTTGCCAGCCGTCGAGAGTGCTGGAATCTCGAGCTCCTGATGGGCGTCTCCATTGGCGCTGGGCTCCGGCTCGACTACGGCTGAGTCCCTCTGCTTCTTCTTGATCAGTGTTTTCCGCGAGGCTTTAGGTGTCTCCTGTGAGTCCCGCTGGTCCTCCACACCGGCTGAGAGAGAGTCCACTTCTGCTCGCGTCACGTCTGCGTCTCCGGCCTTCAGCTCGCCAGGCTTGTCTTCCACGTCTCGATCAGCGTTAGACTGGGTTAGATCCGGGTCCGTGGACTCGACCGGCGTCTGCTGATCCGCCTCGCCCTCATCACTCTTCAAACTACCGTTCTTTCTCTTTTTCTTCTTGCCTTTCTTGTTTTTCTGGTTGGTGTCCTCCGTCTGCCCTGTTGGAGATCAATCGGCCATTGACAGTTCAGGAACTATTCAATACTGAGCAACATTATCAGAAGATTTTAATTCTGAAGTGAACTACTTTAATGTACTCTCTCGCACATCATCCATGATGTTCATGTGTTTCTTTCTTCAGTGTAAAGTAATGACACAGTAACACACTCCAGGGTTTCTCCATATAGTGTCTTGAATGGGGTCCAACGGGTCGAAGGTCCAGATGTGAGTTTCAGTGCAGCTTCAAAGTCTCGACACGATCCAGCCGAGGAATAAGAGTCTGATCTAGACAAACCAGCGGACATTTATAACACAATACACATTTATATACTTTTAACCACTAATGCTGGTCTTGCACGAGCTGTGATGCGACACACATTACATCAGGTTGAAAGGTCAAGCGTGTTCCGGTTCAGAAATGTAGAGTAGAGCGAAAATCTCCAACTCATTTTCTCCACCAACTCCAAAATCGTCCGACATCGTTTTACCTTTTAATAATTTATTTTTATAAAGGCGTTTGACTCAGTCTTTGCACATTGGCTTTGTAAACACTGGGTCTGTTCTTCCGCCTACGTCACGCTTGACCTTTCACCCTGATCACGTAATGTGTCGCATCACAGCTCGTGCAAGACCAGCATTAGTGGTTATAAAGTATATAAATGTGTAGTGTGTTATAAAATGTCCGCTGGTTTGTCTAGATCAGACTCTTATTCCTCGGCTGGATCGTGTCGAGACTTTGAAGCTGCACTGAAACTCACATCTGGACCTTCGACCCGTTGGACCCCATTGAAGTCACTATATGGAGAAACCCTGGAGTGTGTTCCTCAAAAACCTTCATTTCTTTTCACTGAAGAAAGAAAGACATGAACATCTTGGATGACGTGGAGGAGAGAAAATTATCAAGAAATGTTAATACTGTAGTGAACTACTTAAATATGAACTTGCTATAGGATTAGTTGTTGGTAATTATGCATAAACTTACGGTTATTCCAAGTGACAATAACACACTGGACCTCATGCATTTTTCTAGTCCGAACTTATCGTTTCACTTACACACACATTTATCTTTGACGCAATTGTGTCAATGTTTCCTCCAGAGTTATCACCGTGACGTTTATACTCACCCACACTGCTCAGCTGATATAAACAAATCTCCATTAGAAGATGAGCACTAAACGAAAAGCAAAACTTTGCAACTCATGTTTTTTCTGACCTTTTTTTGTTAGTTTCTTTCTGTTTTTCCTCCGTCTGTTTTCGCTATAGTCTTCTTCATCAGTGGACACGTCCTCCACCTTATCCTGAGGGAACAGGCCTAACCACACACACACCACAGGAAACAGTGAAGCACGTCACACTTATGGCAAACAAACCATTTCACCAGAAGTGCCTGATATCAAGAGAGCTTACCTTCGCTCAAGTCCCGGAAACTGCATCCCACGGGGAAAGAGATAGAGAGAAAGATTTTAACACAAATATAACTGACAGCTTTTATGTTCATTGTTTTATGTCTGCATGATTCTCTGTCTCAATGTGAAACTACTTACATTTTGACAAACTTGTAAATCTTGGATCGGTTAAAGCTTGGTATGTTTGAGTTACTGGCCACCTCAAAAAGTTTGTCAGCAATTGCACCATAGTCGAACTGTACAAGACAAAACATCAATTACACACACACAGATAAACAACCTCTGAAAGCAGTGTTCATCTAGATCATCTGCTAGGATAAACTACTATCACAGCACAGGTGGGGTCACTACGGCAGGGAACGTGATACTTTCAACACGTTCTCATCCCTTATGCAATCAAATATATTCCTCATAGAAGAATGTTAAACTCAAAATACCATCAGAAAAGTCTCCGAAACGCACCTGGAGAACCGGTCCACACGCATAGTCACTCTTACTATCCATGTTGTCTGGAATTGAAAACATGTCTTCATCGCAGTACTCCTCAGAATCTGACACTGTCAACAAAAACAACACATTTACATCAAATGACAACTACAAATCATTTATTTATTTATCTTTTCTTTCCCCAAATCCACCAAGACCATAAAAATGACACGGCTGCGTTTACATGCACAACTTTTGTTTCTATCGGACAATTCATTCCGATTAATGAATCTGATCGAGTGTTTACGAACGCTGAACATGTGATCCGAATGTTGATGTGTGTGTTATGACACAAGCTTCAAATCTGAATATATTTTTTGACATGCGCACACAAAAAACTATTATGCACTATTATGCGCTGTTTACGCATAATAACTATTCTCATACTCTGGGTTTTTATTTGTTTTAAACAGCAGACTTAATATTTAACCATTTCTGGTCATAATTTAGAGAGTGATCATATGAGCCGTTGTGCCGCTGCTTATATTGATCACGCAGTAATAATGCCCAATCCCATGGTGTGTGGATGAGTCTGAAGCGGCACTGGTGGCCGTCGTCCTGCTCCACTTCACACACACACACAGGACTATAGGATGACGGGAAACTCATTTATACGACACTTTATTCAACAGGAAGAACAGCTCGGTCTGTCATACGCCATCGCACATGCGCAGTCTTTCAGTTTTGGTTTTCAATCCGATCAGGTGTTCACGTTCTCTCGATCGATTATAAAAGGAATAAACCGTCCCTTTCAATACAATCGAAGTTTCATTGGGATCGAGCTCAATCATATCGATTAGGGCGTTTACAGGAAGGCTTTCAGTGCGATTGAGCCGTCAGTCCTATTACTAGCGGATTATTTGGTTGCATGTAAACGTAGCCAGAGTAACAACTGGTTTAAATGCAAAGGGAAAAAATTCAAAGCTAAATGATTCAACTTTAAAAAAACAGATGTTGTGCGTTAGCGTTGCTTTGAAAACTGACCCTACACTATGACACTATACCTCTAGATCAACTTTGATATATTTCTACACTTCATTGGAGTCCGCCTGTGGCAAAATCAACTGACTGGACATTAATTTGGAAAAGCACACACCCTAATACATAAGGTCTAAAAAAAAAAAGTTTAAACTATGTCGGCAACAGATGAAGCGATCTGATTTAGCCTGTCACCATGTTAACTGAACTGTGAAATCTAACACAAGCGAAGTATGGAGTGCCTCAAGGCTCGGTCTTAGGTCCGCTGTGGCTCTCCTTATACATGCGTCCCTTAAACCCAATACACAATGAACAGTCTTTTGAATCTTTTAAGATAATCACTAGACAGATTGTTTGATGTCTTCTCAAAGAGATAGACAAGACAGACTGCGTTACAAGTAAAAGTATTTCATGCCAGGCGCTTCATTCTCTTAAGTTCAAGGAGGCAGTCCAAACCAGTGGATCATATCAATATACAAGCTAAAGTCCATTTCAAGAATGAACAGTGGCATCGATGGGTTTGAAGTATTGTGTTCGATAAACGGATTTTATTAATGGAGTTTGTAAACGTTTTATTATTACTTACACCAATGCGACTTTTTCTCTCTCTCAATATAATTTTGACCTGGTGCGACTTATGCTGGAAAATGTGGTAATTAGTTTTTGCAGTGGACTCAGAACTGATCATGTGTAGCCGATCTACCCACCGTTATCCTGCGCGTCCTCAGTTCTCTTCTTAGAGCGGGGTTTAGTCTTCCGCCCTGTGTTGGTCTCGGATCCGCCAATAGCATCCAGCTCTTCCTCGTTAGCCTGACGAATCTCTCGGAGAAGATCCTCGATGGCGAAAGGAACCTGATCTACAATGGTGTCGAACACATTGCTGCCGATGGCCTTCAGCAGGACCCGACTGAAGAGCAGAGAAGAAAGAGGAAAGATGATCAGACATGGCATGAAAGTGTGTATATGTACATGTATATCAGCTGGAGGAGGCACTGAAGGGCGTACTCTTTGGTCTTGGCCATGGACTTGCAGAACGGCTCGATGAAGCTCAGGTTCTGCTCGGCTGTCAGCTGGAGGAGGACATCAGAGATCAGACACTCATACACAAATATGAGAGGATAATGACACGCAACCTCTGGGTTGCTAGACATAAGACTTCTGTTTTGTGTGACAGATGAACTGATCATCTCTTACTCTTACTCTTATCACAGCAGCAAATGAACATCATCAGAAAGAATGATGAAAGACACAGAACTAACTGAAATCAATCATGTCTCAAGTAATCCATCAATTAGACGTCAATATGAGAACGCCACATTTCCCTCAGAAAAGCCATTCAATGACCATAAACTTGATGGTCAGCTACAATAACAACTTGACCTCTAAATGATGCGGTAAATATTGAATAAATCTGTCAAATTCTTATAACCGGCACCATTTAAATAATTTCTACAATGAATTGGAATAGAAACAATTGCATGCTTATAGAGCAGGGAAAGCAGCCCTTTACTCTAGCTCGACACTAAAGATGAGTTTTAGGGTCAAAATCATGAAGGAGGCCATTTCTGTTCTTCATTATCATTATCACTTCATTATATTTATAAAAAAAAAAGTCTCACCATTAAAAGCCATGTGCCAAGCACACAATTTTAATGTTCTCATTATAAGTTTATGTAGCCGATATGACAGACTTGCGCTCTGTTGCACTTTACTGCATTTTCCTTTTTTGAAGTGATTCCAATCATATTTCAAGCAATTCAGAGCCATCTGAAGGAAATAATCCTTTATCTTTATATCAGCCATATTTTCTTTTTGGGCCAATAACGATAACATTAAATATGAACGATACTAACATGGTGACCGATATATCTAGTTATTTTGGAAGCTCAGACGTGCCAGTGTAACGAGAACAAACCTCACTGATCCTCACGTGTTAAGCGGGATTAGAATTATCATATTTGATGCATGTTCAGTGATCAATGTTCATATGGGAATAAAGGCCCAAATGAAATCTATTGATCATATAAAGCAATCGTGTGAAGACTTAAAGATTAAACCGCTCCATTAATATGATTTTTGTTACAAGGACTTTCAATAGATAATGGACAAAAACGAGATTATTAAAAATATCTTTGTGTTCTGAAGACGAACAAAGGTCTAATAGGATTAAAACATGAGGGAAGTTAAATGACGATAAATGATAAGGTACTTTATGAAGAGTACATGCGTTACTATTACAAACGGAGATGAAACCCCATGAAAGATGTGAAGACTCAGGCTTTGGGTCACCGGGCCGGCGGGCGTTACCTGTGCGGAGCCGACGCGGGCCAGCTCAGTGGTGTAGAGGTCCAGCACATGCAGGACGAGCCCAGCCGGAGCCGAGCCGGAGCCGTGCAGGAGCTGAGCCGAGAACAGCTGCAGGAACTCGGCCAGCACACTGCAGAACACACACACACACACACACACACGAATATATACTTCAATGTAGGGCTGGGCGATATGGACAGAAAATCATATCACAATCCTTGCGTGGCTATATCCACAATCCTTCTCCTGAAAGACGGAGCCATTCCCAGCTGTCGGGAAAATCTGTGGTTTATGGATCGCAACTTGTTACCATGTCTTATTTGTAGTTGTGTTTTCTATTAAAAGTTCCTATTATAAGCTTTATGTAGTTGCTATGATGTAAAGCTTTGCCTCCGCGAGTCTGCTAACTAACGGTACAGTATTGATGTAGTGTTTACTGGAGCTTCTGTAAGACCCTTAGGAAAATTACCCATGATTCTGTGATCGATTACTGTGTTTGTATTACCATAGTTTTCCGACAAATATGATTCAATGGTGGATAACATCGTATCTATAAGAAAATTACAACAAAAACACCCACTCTGAAACGTCCTGTGAAATGCTCTCGTTCATTAACATTGTCAGGGTCTGGATCGGACTCGAAGCGGTTTGAAATTGACGCCATTGTTAATATTTACATCTGAGTAGAGGTTCAATGACTTCATGCTTCAATGACTCACTTCACTTGTGTCGTGAGCGGCGTATGACATCAGTCACGCATGACATCACTCGCGGTGCAGTGATGTCATACCCCCATTACTGGATCAACCAGCGTTCGTGAACGAATCTCTCGGACGAATGATTCAGTGGCAAACACTAATTTAACGGTCACTTGTCGCCACCTACTGGTGTAACGATGTAATCGAGACAATCAAGCCTCAAGTTACTTTCAAAACGGTGATTTGCTCTTTTGATCACTACTGTAGACATCAGTGTTTATATCTGAACTATTAACTTTTATCCAGCACTTCTGGGATCATTTGAATTATCGTAAGACAGAAATAATGATACTGTGTGTTGAAAAAGGCCGTTTCATATTTCATATTCAGACCCGAGTCGCTGTCAATCAGATCGAGTGTGTGTGTGAGTCGAGAATCTTTCACCGGTTAATCGTGCAGCTCTTGTCATCGTGTGATTAAGTGTACAGCCCTACTTCTGATTTATTCATCCAAATTTTGCCAAAATGTGTGTTATAGTAGACCTCGGTTACCTGGACTCCCACTGGCGTCTCTTCAGCATCTCGAACACTTCCCGGAACATGAAGCGGACCAGCTAACGAGACGACACACACATGTTGAGTTCACACACACTGGCTGATGTTGAGCTCACACACACTGGCTGGTTATGACACACACACACACACTGGCTGGTTATGACACACACACACACACACTGGCTGGTTATGACACACACACACACTGCCTGGTTATGACTAGGGCTGGGTATCGTAACAAAATGTTCGATACCGATACCGATACCTTGACTTCGATACCGGTTCCTGAACGATACTTTTTTCGATACCAATTTTGTTTAACAATATAACATTACCTAATTTTTATTTTTTTTGTTCAGTTTGTTGACTTTTTTACACTCATATTTTGAGTATGTAAAAAAGCACCAATGCTGAAGTTTTCTATATTTCCTAATCATTTAACAACATGTATTCTTTACTTCAATGAGCTCATTGTTTCTTCCTTAACTTAATGCATTGTTTAACAATGAAATTGAATGAAAATTCATTGAAATGCATTACACTGTCACCTCTGATAACAGATCACTCTAAATTGTAATTTAGACACATTCATTTTCTGTAAAGCTGCTTTAAAACGACATGTATTGTGAAAAATGCTATACAAATAAATGTGAATTAAATTAAATATAGGCTACTGAGGTGCGGATATATGCCTCGCGCTCCGCACACATGAAGCTGCCGCAAAGCACTGGCAAAAGTAGCCTAATGATTATGGATGTGTCGGGAAACAACAGCAAGGAGATATTTTAATTGTTTATTAATGAACAAGTGTTTACTAATGGTGTGTTCACTGTTCACACCGAACGCAAATTTAATTATTTGCGCTAGTAGATTAGATACAAAGTCAAAGACGGGAGACGCATCATTCGCGCGGGGCGTCGCGAATGATGCGAATTGGGCGACGCGTTTTGAACTCGAGCGGAAGATTGAAGCGTCTAACTAGACGCCTATTTGACGCTCTATTCGCGTTCGGTGTGCTTTGTATGACACACCGCTTTGCCTTATCAGATTTACCGTGCTAGCGGTCTTGGCAGCAATTATCTTGTCAAAAATATTGCATCGCGTGCTTCTGGCAAACACACACACACACACACACACACTACAGCCTCACATGCGACAAGCCAAGTCTCTGGGCAGCCGCGTAAACTAGTGTTTTTCCTCCACAGCCAATCATGCTGCATGCATGTTTCACTGACGTTGACGAGATTAACCACTTAGGTACCGAAAAACAAGACATGTTTCGATACTCGGTAGTACCGAGGCAATTCGGTCGGTACCTAAAAAGTACCGAACTCGGTACCCAGCCCTAGTTATGACACACACTGGCTGGTTATGACACACACACACTGGCTGATGTTGAGCTCACACACACTGGCTGGTTATGACACACACACACTGGCTGGTTATGACACACACACACACAGCTGCAGTGTGAGCAGGAGCGCTGGATAGAGACGGCTCTGACCTGGAAGAACTTGTCCATGCGGAGCCGGTCGATGCCGGTCCACTCTCTCTTCATGGTCTGCAGGAACGCCTTGAAGAACAGCAGCTCTGCGGAGAGAGAGAGGGTTACACACACACACACACACACCTCCATCAGTCCAGGCTACAGTAGTTACTCTGCATCAGTCGCACCTAATCCAGTGTCAGTCTGACTGACTGAAGCCCTCTCTGAACCAGCACAGGGTCACATGACCATCTGTTCTCAAGCTGTGTGTGTGTGTGTGTGTTTATTCTTGAGGACAGAAGTGAATGATCTCGTGGGTGTGTTAGACTTACGGCTGTCGAGGGTCTGAAAGCTGTGGAGGAGCCTGGAGATCTTAGTGGACAGTTCCTCCTGAACACACAAACATCAGGTCATGAATGTGTGTGTGTGTGTGTGTGTGTGTGTGTGTGTGTGTGTGCGTGCGTTAGGGGTGCACGAATTGAACAAAAAGGTGATATTGCGATATCGATAGGGCTGGGTCTCGTAACAAAATGTTCAATACCGATACCTTGACTTCGATACCGGTTCCTGAATGATACTTTTTTCGATACCAATTTTATTTAACAATATAACATTACCTAATTTTTATTTTTTCAGTTTGTTGACTTTTTTTACACTCATATTTTGAGTATGTAAAAAAGCACCAATGCTGAAGTTTTCTATGTTTCCTAATCATTTAACAACATGTATTCTTTACTTCAATGAGCTCATTGTTTCTGCCTTAACTTAATGCATTGTTTAACCTGTTAAGCTTCACCAGAGCGCGGGCGCACTGAAGCGTTTTTTTTTTTAAATAGTTCAAAGTTACTATCAGATTTAATGTTATTACCTTGACAAACTATACATCATTAAAAAGATATAAGACTCAAGTTTCAGTATTTGACCACTACTGTATTCTGATAAACTTATAGTGACAGTTATGTCTTAATTTGTGTCAGGAGTTATGAAATTAAAAAATGAGTCGTTACCTTTAATATGAATTATGAGCGTCAGCCGCTTCCATTCAGAAAAAAACTCCTGTGCGATCGTCATGACAGAGCTTGACAAAACAACGTCCCTCGGGGCTTTTAGCTCAAACATGTGCAGATTTGGAGAAATATTGATAGATTCTCATAGGTTTACATCAGATATCTATAGACAGGAATAATATTTATTGAATTTATACCCAAATGCGTCGATGTAATCATTTTGAGCGCTGTATACTCTGATGTACTGTGTTATCAATTCATACTAACGGTCTGGGGCGCTGTTTGAACAGTAAAGTCCATATATGGATCACATGAAGAAGAACTATAATCATGTGACATTCAGGAAGTCCTGGCACAACAAAGCTATCCGAGATCGCTGTAAAGTGCAGATAAAGATGTTTTGAAGACAATAAACATGATTGCAATGATATTTGATTTACCTGTGTTCTTCGAGTCATGTCAGGTATTTTCATAATAATAGATTATATGTATAATGTAATGCTAATCGAGATAGACTTTCAAATTGTGCAGAATACAATAAAATAATATATTTTCTATCTGATTTTTTTATCTGAAGCCAAATCAGATTACAGAAAGTTATTTAAAACACTCGACTTGCGCTATAAAGTAAGTTGAGCACAAACATAGTTTTATTCTCATAAATTGTCGTGTATTGATGGTGTGCTAAGCTAACATGCTAGCTAGTACTGAGCACCTGCTACCTAACTTCGGTGTAATTTTTATGATTTTTTTCTAAATAAGAATGCTTACTGAACTGTTTCGTTTTTCAAAAAGGGCATTTGATACAGTTTCACTGTGAAGTGAGAACTTTTATAAAATAAATGAGGGATTGAAACAGTGTGAATTGCTAGTCGTTAGTGATTATAATGCAGACAAAAGAAAAGCATATTTAGAGCAATAAACAGGCTGGAGAGGTGTGAATGTGTGCAGGGGAGACTGACACTGAATGGGGCTCGTTTTTGCATCACAAACAATAGAGGCAATAGACTGAATAGATGCTTATAAGATGACAATAAACACCAGTCTAATCAAAATAAAGTCATATGACATGATCTTGAAAAACATTGAACTAAATACAGAGTTTTAGACTTATCATCTTCAGATTTTAAATATAACATGGCCAGACATGTGGCTTTAGCTGCAGTGCATTTCTAGATTGATACAATGCCAACTTCAATTTTATTTTCATGAAGATGTTTCATAAAAATAAATGTATAATAACTTTACAAAACTTTGAAGCTATTTATAACTATTTTTTTTCATTATGACAATAATTAATTCTACATTTACAATAAACTTCCAGGTGTCAGCTTTCAAATGAGATCTTACTTGTGCTTTTAGTACAAAGGGTTCATGAACTGTATCTGTTTCAGTTTGGGAATGCCATATCTGGGCATTTTTCAAAAATGGGCTTGAAGCTTAACAGGTTAACAATGAAATTGAATGAAAATTCATTGAAATGCATTACACTGTCACCTCTGATAACAGATCACTCTAAATTGTAATTTAGACACATTCATTTTCTGTAAAGCTGCTTTGAAACGATATGTATTGTGAAAAATGCTATACAAATAAATGTGAATTAAATTAAATATAGGCTACTGAGGTGCGGATATATGCCTCGCGCTCCGCACACATGAAGCTGCCGCAAAGCACTGGCAAAAGGAGACTAATGATTATGGATGTGTCGGGAAACAATAGCAAGGAGATATTTTAATAGTTTATTAATGAACAAGTGTTTACTAATGGTGTGTTCACTGTTCACACCGAACGCAAATTTAATTATTTGCGCTAGTAGATTAGATACAAAGTCAAAGCCTCGGATAGACGCATCATTCGCGCGGGGCGTCGCGAATGATGCGAATTGGGCGACGCGTTTTGAACTCGAGCGGAAGATTGAAGCGTCTAACTAGACGCGATAGACGCCTATTTGACGCTCTATTCGCGTTCGGTGTGCTTTGTATGACACACCGCTTTGCCTTATCAGATTTACCGTGCTAGCGGTCTTGGCAGCAATTATCTTGTCGAAAATATTGCATCGCGTGCTTCTGGCAAACACACACACACACACACACACACACACACACACTACAGCCTCACATGCGACAAGCCAAGTCTCTGGGCAGCCGCGTAAACTAGTGTTTTTCCGCCACAGCCAATCATGCTGCATGCATGTTTCACTGACGTTGACGAGATTAACCACTTAGGTACCGAAAAACAAGACATGTTTCGATAACAAGACATGTTTCGGTAGTACCGAGGCAATTCGGTCGGTACCTAAAAAGTACCGAACTCGGTACCCAGCCCTAGATATCGATAATGAATATTGCGATTAGAGTTGCTCCGATTCCGATACTAGTATCGGAAATGCCGCCGATACCAATAAAAATGCTGGCATCGGCGAGTACTTCTACCCATGTACCGATCCGATACCATTTTCTTAAACAATATCTAGTTACGCACGCACGCTAGCTTTGCTTAACGCTGCAAATCGGAGATCAATTCTTCTTCGCTGCTCTAAACAGTGTTTGCTTGAGGCGACACAGGAAGTTGTGCTGTTGCCAAGCAACCACTGTTTAGAGCAGCAAAGAAGTGCGTCCGCCGTGCGTCCGCCGTTTAGCAGTGCGTCCGCCGTTTAGCAGTGCGTCCGCTGTTTAGCAGTGCGTCCGCCGTTTAGCAGTGCGTCCGCCGTTTAGCAGTGCGTCCGCCGTTTAGCAGTGCGTCCGCCGTTTAGCAGTGCGTCCGCCGTTTAGCAGTGCGTCCGCCGTTTAGCAGTGCGTCCGCCGTTTAGCAGTGCGTCCGCCGTTTAGCAGCGCGTCCGCCGTTTAGCAGTGCGTCCGCCGTTTAGCAGTGCGTCCGCCGTTTAGCAGTGTGTCCGCCGTTTAGCAGTGCGTCCGCCGTTTAGCAGTGCGTCCGCCGTTTAGCAGTGCGTCCGCCGTTTAGCAGTGCGTCCGCCGTTTAGCAGTGCGTCCGCCGTTTAGCAGTGCGTCCGCCGTTTAGCAGCGCGTCCGCCGTTTAGCAGCGCGTCCGCCGTTTAGCAGTGCGTCCGCTGTTTAGCAGTATTTCAGACTGGACCAACCAGCCAGGAAAACGGCGACATGTCACGCCAGAATCAACAATCTCTGAAAGCTTCATTCAAACAGAGAAAAGTTTTCAAAAGACAGCCAACGAGAGATAAATATAACCCACAACATGTATTGAGTTTATTGTTCTGGATGACCAGCCGCGGTCAAAACTGAAATGCCGTTTATTTAACAAAATTGTTTGTGGACTTTAAATTATAAAGAGATTATTTTCTTATATTATTCATATATCATTTTTTAGATTCCTAGATTTATTTGTTGCACTTTTTTATGCAGTTATATTGTCAAACTAAAATACCTTTTTCAGTTTACAGTATTAGATGTGTGGTTGCATTTTAAGTTCTTTTTCACTTAAGAAAGATAAATAATATATTGCTGTGAAATGTCAGATAATAAAAATACTCTAGTTCACTATGTATTTGTTCATGTTTAATTAAGGGATAAGTCTGAAACACACCATAAAATAATTCTATCAATTCATTAAGTGCTAGTATGAATTGCAGCTGTATAGACACTGTACACACCCAGGTCTCGGATCAGTACTCGGTATCGGGAAGGGAAAAAGGTTATCGGAACATCTCTAATTGCGATATCGATATTAATTTCGATATTTTTAAATGTATACAAAAGTTATGGGAAAACGCATCAAAAAAGATTAATAAATAAAACAAGTTCTTACAACATAAGGTTTATTTCACCTGAAAGTCATATTGGGCTGGTACAACATGAATAAATAATAACCATGCCTACAGAACAGGACATGTTTTACTGGTTGTATGTACACTACAGTGAAGAGAAGTCTACAGAACACCCCTGGCCACTTCATGTGTTTTCTGTGATCGGAGAGCTATCTGATCGTGAAGAGACCAGGTGTAAAGGCCCGCTCACACCAAGCAACTAAAGATAACGATAAAGATATCATTCTAAAAATCGTTCTCCATATTAAAGAATAACAGAGATCACACCACAACTATAACGATAAAGATATGAGGAACGATATCGTTGGGATCACTTTCAGAACGATTTTTTTTCCAGCCGTCGAACGATAAAACACTGACAGCCAATCAGAATCCATTCTAATTTAAAGGTCTCGCGCATTTAAAATGTCAGATGACAGAAGTTAATCGTCGAGGTACAACAAAATCCTCCACAAGGATACGTTAAAAGATATGGAAAGCAATCGGTCGTATCCTGGGAATGAATGGAGAGAAGTATTAACGATGAGACATTATGCAGTTTAGCATAGTGTAACAAAATGACCTCAGGTAGGCTATCCAGCGCTAGTTGACAACTTTGCTGAAGTTGCAGTGAAAAAGGCGTTGTATACCAGTGTTTCCCCTACAATGTATTTAGCAGCGGCGCAGCGCCGCCACTGGATTTTCAGCGCCGCTGCAAAATCTTCACATGATCAGTAATATCACTACATCCACTTACACACCTAAAAACACTGAGACGTGGCGTCCGCCGGCTCTGCTAATGCGGTGGCTCTGAATCCACTTGTTGACAAGAAAGGAGGAAAGATATGGAATTCCAAAATATGGAAATATTTTCGATTAGGCTAATGTCACGTTGCCATAAGGGGCCGTTCACATAGCGTGTTTTTCTGAGCGTGCACTGCAAATTCGTTATTTCAAATGTAGGCGCGCGGGAAGCGCGCTCGTTTCTCCAGGCCGCCTCTATTCATGGTTGCATAGCAACGACAGACGCCACGGGAGAGAGCAAGCGCTTTTAGAAAGGAGAAAGCGGCGCTCTCCATGAGGACGAGGAAGTAGCAGCAAATAATTAAATGATTTCTAGCCCTTGCATTAGCTTTACTACTAGATATATTTATGGAGATGAGAAATAAAAAGCCGCCCTGTACAGCTATGATCAGCTGTTCGGCCGAGCTGTCAATGTTGTTACGGAAAGGCCGAAGCTGATCGGTTGGTTTTTGTCACATGGCGTGTTGAGATGAGATGTTACGATGTTTTCATCTCGCCACGCGCGCCTACAATTGAAAGAACGCATTTGCGCGCAAAAAACGCGATATGTGAACGGCCCCTAAAGTGGACTCGGGTGCGGTTGTATCCGGGTAGTTTTACGAGCAGGAGTACATGAGCACAGTCTCGGACCGACACCCGAGTGCTGTTATTAGTCCGCCAGAAAAGCAGTTCTAGGCTTATTCTTGGCTGGATAACTCTTTTAAAAAGTCTTTTAAAATGAAATACGAACACAGTTTTGGATTAAATAAAGGCACAGTCAAGTCAAATAAAACACTTGATTGTTCATGTTTGTTCACTTCATTCATTGTGCATTAAATAATGTTAACTTAAAACTTTTGATTTTAAAAATGTTAAAATTAAAAAATTTAAAAATTAAGTGCTCACAGATTGGGTGTGGCCTAAAATTTTCAATAAATTCTAAATAATCTTCTTCTGGGTTGTGCCATTTCATTTTTCCCCTATCAATATCTACCTTATAGCTGAAAATGAACACAAAACAAAAATGTGAAAAATCCTGTCTAAAATTATAAAATGAAGGTTTCTGTTTGTGACCAGTTCAAGGTGCGTGCTGCAATAATCATCTTGAATCTGTTGATGGTATGTCGTATTTGTATGTCTCAAAATGTCAATTTTTATCCACAAAACTTGCCAGAAGTCATGGTTTAAGGGGTTATTTAACCCCTTAAACCATGTCCTTCCCCCCCCCACCCACCCCCCGGGACAGCACCGCTGCTGGAAAAATTTCTAGGGGAAACACTGTATACTATGGCGTTATACATGTGCCTCATTCCTGAGCGAGTAATTATAAGTTTTGAGCACAGATAACTATATTTTGCAAGCACATTGCATTATATTTTGAACAGAAATTAACAATCGCAACAAAAAAAATAGTTTGAGCAAAGAAAAAACGATTCCGTGCTCAATAAATGTATTTGCTATAACGTGCAATAATAACCCTCTCACGCAGTTTACTCAGGTGCTCTCACAAACTTATTATCTGCGCTCTGTCAAGTCCCTCTCTCTCTCGCTCAACCTCTTAATTCTGTGCGCGCTCAACTCTTCACACACACACGCGCTCAACTCTTCACACACGCGCTCAACTCTTCACACACACACGCGCTCAACTCTTCACACACGCGCTCAACTCTTCACACACACGCGCGCTCAACTCTTCACACACACGCGCGCTCAACTCTTCACACACGCTCGCTCAACTTGCAACAGCGTTACAAGTGTGCCACAAAATCAATCAATCGGAAAATTAAAGGTCTATTGTGATTGGCTGTTGGTCTCCAATCAAATCACTAGTAGGATCATTCTACAGAAATGTCCACCAAAGCGTTTTTCCACGCGCCTGGCGTATGTTTTCAATTGTTTTCAATGAGAGCGCCGCGTGTTTTTAAACACCATGAGCGTAACGCGGCGCTGAGCGGTTATTTCACGCTGAAGCGCTGAGAGCTCGGCGTTATTACTGGTCGCCGAGAGGTGAAGATATGTTCAGCTTTGGGTGAAACGCAGCGCTCATCACTGTCCCTTTTTACCCAGCCGTCCAATCACAGTGGAGGAGGGGCGGGGCTAACACCACACCGACCAACACAACATTCTTTCTGTACAACGACATCAACCACCAGAGCTAGCCGAACAACATGGATGAAAAATTTATTTTTAGTATGAAACAAATTATCTGCGAAATCATTTACAAGTAAACTGTGCTGCGGATATTCTGCATCATAGCAACGAAACGTCTCAACGGAAAAAACGCTGCGCTGCCAAAACGCTTTGGTGGACACACGGCCTTATAGTTATCTTTATAGTTATCGTGCTTAGTGCGAACGGGCCTTAAATGCCCTCCGAAACGCATTCGAGACGGGTTTGAATCCGATCGCTCACACCACTTCAGGAGGAGGTCTGGGCCGCGTCACAGGCGAAACTGGACAAGTGGAAACGCATCTCGTTGTTGAAACCACATATGTAAATTTACTCCTCCCAAAAACGCTAAAAATGAGAACGTGTTACAGGCTACATGTCATGTTATGGCCAGATATGACGACGCGTGCCGCTGCAACACGCATCACCGCAGATGAGTAACTGAGCATCTCTTCATCAAGCCAACGCCCAAACTATCGCAAATCAAAGTGAAAGTAAGTCGCAGACGCTTTACACACAATTATCTTCATTAAAAGTAAATAAACGAAATGATCTTAACAGGGCTGTTGCCGTTCTCTCTTACTGCGTTATTTGATTTTGACATTTTAGCTGAATCGTAAAATGCAGATCATAACTGTTGCTTTCGGTGACGTGAGCTCCATTAAATCTGCATATAGCACGGGAATTGAAGATCGGATCAGTTTAGCAAAAATACTTTTATGTGACCAGGTGTAAAAGGAATATCGTTTTGATAAATCAGATATCCGATCAGTGAAAACGCATGAAGTTGCCAGGTGGCCTGATACTTGTGCGCTGGTGTGTGCGTCGTGGCAAGTGTGTGTGTGTGTGTGTGTGGGGACTGTGTGGTAGGAGAGCAAGGGAGAAGTGAGAGAGTGACGGCGATTAGCTTTGTAGCGAGTAGCGACTCAGTGTCTCCCCTGTTCTTTCTGACCACTGTGGGAAATCCGTTGCATGAAAAGTTAACCCTCTTCTTGATTTCATGTTGTTTATGGAGAAAGAGAATCAGGAAATGAGTCGGGGGAAATGCAACGGTGCATGTCGGACCGGACGCATCATAAACAAAATATCGCGAGATTTACGATATTGATATCGAGCAACGTGATATCGCGATAACGATATTGATTCGATATATCGTGAAGCCCTAGTGTGCGTGCGTGTGAGAGAGTGTGTGTGTGATCCTCACCTGTAGAAGCGGCATGTCCTGCATCCACACACAGTAGAACAAACCCTTCCAGATCTTCATCAGCTCATCCTCACCAAAACCCCCTGAAACACACAGACCACTGTCACTGAACACACACTCGCTGGAGTGCAGAGACACATCTACTGCCATGTCTGTGTGTGTGTATCATGAGTCTGATTAAAGAGGTTTGTGTGTGAGTATATAATGAGTGTGATATAAGAAGTTAGTGTGTGTGTATAATAAGTGTGATTTGAGTGTGTGTGTAACTTATAACGAGTGTGATACAAGTGTGTGTGTATAACTGGTGTGATATAAGTGTGTGTATAACTAGTGTGATATAAGTGTGTGTGTATATAAGAGTGTGTATATAAAGTTTGATGTAAGAGTGTGTGATATAAGAGTGTGTGTATGTATAACTAGTGTGATACAAGTGTGTGTATAAGAGTGTGTGTGTGTAACTTATAACGAGTGTGATATAAGAGTGTGTGTGTATATATATATATAACTAGTGTGATATAAGTGTGTGTGTATAAGTGTGTGTATAATGAGTGTAGTATAAGAGTGTGTATATAATGACTTTGATGTAAGAGTGTGATATAAGAGTGTGTGTGTGTGTGTGTGTATAATGAGTGTAGTATAGGAGCGTGTGTGTATAATGAGTGTAGTATAGGAGTGTGTGTGTATAATGAGTGTAGTATAAGAGTGTGTGTGTATAATGAGTGTAGTATAAGAGTGTGTGTGTATAATGAGTGTAGTATAAGAGTGTGTATGTATAATGAGTCTGATGTAAGAGTGTGTATGTATAATGAATCTGATGTAAGTGCATGTGTATATATAAGAGTGTGTGAGATATAAGAGAGAGTGTGTGTGTGTGTGTGTGTGTGTGTGTACCCTGGGCTCTTCCCGAGCGCACACGGATGTACTTCCTCAGCTTCAGCAAGGCTTTGCTCCTCTCGGGCTTCTCGTTGGACGCGAGCTTCTGTGCGAAGATGATTTCTGCTGCTTGTATCGGTGCCATTTCTGTGTGTGTTGATCTTCACGTGCTGCCACTGATCTCCCTCACACACACGCGTCAACTCACACACACATGCGCTGCTCCTCGTGCCCGCGGCGCGCGCTGATGACGTCTCACGGGCGCATGTCTCGCGAGCGCCACTGGAGGGCAGCATTTCTTCCAAATTTCAAATAAAACAATTGTCATTTTAGAGCATTTGTTGCAGAAAATGACAACTGGTCAAAATAACTAAACAAGACAAACAAACAAACAAAAAATCCCATGATTTCAGACCTCGAATAAGTCAAGTCCAGTCATCTTCATTGGATTGTTTCAAAGCAGCTTTACAGAGATAAACATATAATTTAAGGTAACAGATTGTTTTGGCATTATAGCGGTTCCTGAATAATGTTATTTCCAGCTAAAGTTAACTTTGATTCACCTCCGTCGAAATGATCAGACTTTTAAACGCGAACCTGTGATTAACGCTGACGGCGTTCACATGCTCATTCAGAATTGATTCTATAGTTATGTGCTTTTTAAAATATGTGCGCAGGTTTGTAATCCATACAACCCAGCCTAAACAAACTACTTTTCTTGCCTATAAATTTTGATACAGAATTTTGTTTTATTTTATCACTTCGGGGTACGCGAGCCGGAATTCACAACGCAACGGGTGGAGTTGTAGGCTACTGTATCACGTGCCGTTTGAACTGACGCGCTACAGCGATCTGTCACATCTAAAAGCGCAAAAACGTTGGAAATATTGACAGAATCTGACAGCTGAGAATTTGTTCCATATCAAAAGTATAACCTTCTCTGTCAAGTCTGTCGGTGTCAGTCCTCTTTGTCCGCGGTTTTTTTCTGCGTGAGAAAATGCAGTGGTCAAATCAGCAGTTAAGAGCCTGAACTTGCTTATAGTAATTCGGAAATTAGTGCACATGAGTGAAAAAAAAAACAGCACAGAAGAATGTCTAATTTAGCGTGAGATTTCTTTGCTGAGCGTGAGACCGCCAGATGCGTGAGAGTTGGCAACCCTGGTTTTGGTGCTAAATAGGAAAAGGATCTACCGCCTGCAGTCGATTTAGATATTCTAGGTATTATCAACTGGCCGGAGTTTTGAGATCGCAATAGACGTGAAGGACTATAATACGTTAAGAGCTCGCTCAAGTACTGCGGAGCTAAACCATTTAGTGCTTTGTAGGTAATCAACAATATTTTAAAATTTATACGATGTTTAATAGGGAGCCAATGCAGTGTTGACAGAACCGGGTTAATATGGTCATATTTCCTGGTTCTGGTAAGAACTCGAGCTGCGGCGTTTTGAACTAGCTGTAGTTTATTTATTAAAAGCAAAATCAAAATGTATATGCTATAAAGTAAAAAATGTGAAAAACAACAAGCTTTTAATTACATGTAGGCTATAATCCAAATGCATAAGATGCAGCACATTTTATGACTTGTGAATCAGATACTTCAGTTGACTTGAGAAACACTATGACAACATCAATGACTACTTTTACACTAAAATAGACTGTGCACACATTTTTTCTTGCAAAACTTTCCCAAAGCCTGATTTAGCCACCCTATTAAAAGATTTAAGGTTAGGTTACATGTGTGAGATTTTAAGAAGGAATTTCATGAGATTTAAAGTAGATTTCTGTCAGTTTCTTTTAATCATAAACTGACAGTGCGGGCAGCAGCGGGACTTCAGTTGGAGGGTTTGGCTTATCATCAATCTTTAAATCACGGCAGAACAGCACTGGTTCTTGACCGAGACCCAGTTTGTACTGCCACAGATATACAGACTCTTTTGGCTTCAGCTTAAATGTGATTTGTTCTTCCACTTCAGTCGCTTCGTTCCAGCTTTCGTTTTCAGTGCTGACGTGTGAACCTCCATATTCTGCAGAAAAGGAGAACTGAACCTTCGCAATTAATGCTGCAAGAGCTCCAGATTCAATCGAGGTTGACATGGATATCTTCCAGTCGTGTGTGATCTGGGACATCTTCTCCTTAGTGTAGCCAACCTTTTTATTGATTTAGTCAATTTAGACCCCCTTTTATTGGGGGTCCGGGGACATGTACCTCCGGAAGAACTTTTTAAAAAAAAAATAAACCCTTAAACCATGACTTCTGGCAAGTTTTGTGGATACAAATTGACATTTTGAGACATACAATTACGACATACCATCAACAGATTCAAGGTGATCATTGCAGCACGCACCTTGAACTGGTCACAAACAGAAACCTTCATTTTATAATTTTAGACAGGATTTTTCACATTTTTGTTTTGTGTTCATTTTCAGCTATAAGGTAGATATTGATAGGGGAAAAATGAAATGGCACAACCCAGAAGAAGATTATTTAGAATTTATTGAAAATTTTAGGCCACACCCAATCTGTGAGCACTTAATTTTTAAATTTTTTAATTTTAACATTTTTAAAATCAAAAGTTTTAAGTTAACATTATTTAATGCACAATGAATGAAGTGAACAAACATGAACAATCAAGTGTTTTATTTGACTTGACTGTGCCTTTATTTAATCCAAAACTGTGTTCGTATTTCATTTTAAAAGACTTTTTAAAAGAGTTATCCAGCCAAGAATAAGCCTAGAACTGCTTTTCTGGCGGACTAATAACAGCACTCGGGTGTCGGTCCGAGACTGTGCTCATGTACTCCTGCTCGTAAAACTACCCGGATACAACCGCACCCGAGTCCACTTTAGGGGCCGTTCACATATCGCGTTTTTTGCGCGCAAATGCGTTCTTTCAATTGTAGGCGCGCGTGGCGAGATGAAAACATCGTAACATCTCATCTCAACACGCCATGTGACAAAAACCAACCGATCAGCTTCGGCCTTTCCGTAACAACATTGACAGCTCGGCCGAACAGCTGATCATAGCTGTACAGGGCGGCTTTTTATTTCTCATCTCCATAAATATATCTAGTAGTAAAGCTAATGCAAGGGCTAGAAATCATTTAATTATTTGCTGCTACTTCCTCGTCCTCATGGAGAGCGCCGCTTTCTCCTTTCTAAAAGCGCTTGCTCTCTCCCGTGGCGTCTGTCGTTGCTATGCAACCATGAATAGAGGCGTCTGTCGTTGCTATGCAACCATGAATAGAGGCGTCTGTCGTTGCTATGCAACCATGAATAGAGGCGTCTGTCGTTGCTATGCAACCATGAATAGAGGCGGCCTGGAGAAACGAGCGTGCTTCCCGCGCGCCTACATTTGAAATAACGAATTTGCACGCGCAGAAAAACGCGCTATGTGAACGGCCCCTTATGGGAACGTGACATTAACCTAATCGAAAATATTTCCATATGTGGCTCTTTCCTCCTTTCTTGTCAACAAGTGGATTCAGAGCCACCGCATTAGCAGAGCCGGCGCACGCCACGGCTCAAGTGTTTTTAGGTGTGTAAGTGGATGTAGTGATATTACTGATCATGTGAAGATTTTGCAGCGGCGCTGAAAATCCAGTGGCGGCGCTGCGCCGCTGCTAAATACATTGTAGGGGAAACACTGTATAGTAACTGACAGCCCACCAGGAAGGAAGTTAAGAACTTCAGAATGAACAGAATAGACAGCAGTGCGCTCATCTTTGTTGAAGTTGGTACCTTTGTAGTACTCAACTCCAGACTCTGAGGCTGGCTTGAGGAAGTAGTAGTGGTCTGGCAGGCCCCAGTAATAGAGGCCGTTTCTGCAGTTGGGATGCAGGTCGTATTCTACAGCATCCGAGTCGTAATTCATGTTTGTTGTTATTCGATAAGTGCCTTTTTCTTTGAAGATGATGTGAAACTTGCCAAAGGCTGAGAGGTAGTGGTCTCCACCCCGGCAGTTGGGATGAAGGCTGTAAACTTCAGCATTGCTGTCTTTCTCAAGGTTGGTCACTCTGCGGTAGAAATTGTTCGGTTTTGTTAAAAGTGTTACACTTACACTTGACAAAATAACTGTATCTTCGCAAATCTAATATAAATTGAATATTTAATTCCCACGCTATATGCAAATTATGACCTGCATTTTATTTATCATTAGCTAATTTCAAGAGTGGCATCAACACTGGTAAGATAATTTACCGTCACTACTTTTAATGAAGACAACTGTGTGTTGAGCTTCAGAATGTAAGCTGAACTTTCAGTTTAATTTGCAGCAGTTTGCACGTCGGCTTGCTGAAGAGATGCTCAGCCATATCTGAGGCGATGCGTGTTGCAGCAGCGCTGTCATATCTGTAAACTGGGAGCCGTTATGACGCGCGCTCTCATGTTATTATATATATTTTTTTAACCATTTTAGGAAGAGTAAAATTGACATTTGTGACTTCAACAATCAGATGCATTTTGTTCAGTTTCATCTCGAATATGAAAAAGTGTCCTCTGTCGGAGGGCATTTGTCTCACGATTGGAAAGCTTTCCGATCAGAGAAAACACATGAAGTGACCAGGTACGCACGAACGGAGTTTCCACATGCATCACAGTCATTTTAATATGTATAGAATGTTTAATAAGGACTCTATACACTTGGTTGAAATGTATAGCATTAACTATTTACAGCGGAACGAGCTGTAAGCTGTCAGTTGGATAACTTGTTTGCGCTGATGCGCAGTGGTCGTGCTAACGGTTTGTTAGAGCTGCACGCTTTCATTGACTTTAATTCTCACACTTTAATAGTATAAATAACTCCTAACTTAATAAAACAAGCTGTTACTACGAGGAATTATTACATCAAAATGTTGATCTGTATGCAGGTGGGAGGTATGCTACTTTATTTGAATGAAATACATACACCTCTCTCGCGCTTGCTTGCGTGTCAGCGATTAACCCTCCACGTGCCAGTGTTGGCACGCGTGCCTTAGGTTGCCGACCCCTGACCTAGGCTAAAAAAAGTTGAATGACCCTCCCCTCAACAAAGAATAAAAAGACATGACCCTCCCCTATTTTCCTCCGGTGGCCCTTTCCATAAATACTGAACGGTCCCTAAGACTTTAGCCATGAAAATGTCACAAGTAACAGAAATAAGCACAAATGTCAGAGCATGTCAGAACACCTCCAGGACCCAGAAAACACCTCAGACCCCACAGGGTTAAATGGGACTGGTCCAGAGTAGACATTGTGAATGATAGTGGGTGACTCAGCTGGAGCCGGACTCAGACTGAAGCAAAATGGTTGCGTTTGCCACAGTTGCGACACGTTTGGCCACGGGCTGGGCAGTTCTGTGCTCTAGACGGATGAGATGAAGATCCACAGTTATCACAGGGCCGTGACACTAGTGCTTGTGGGCGTGTCCGAGACCGCTCCGGGCGTCTCAGTAGCATAACTGAGGAGTCTGCTGCCGCCAATGTGTCGTTCTGGCTGGGCTGTAATGTTGATGGGGGCATGGGGGAGGGGGCTGGGTTTGCTGTGACTGTTTGCTGTTTAGTCAGAGCCGACGCATGTGCAGCTGCACTCTCTATTTGTAATGCAATCGTGATTGCTGTGGACAATGATAAATCATCCGGTTCTAATAGTAGAGTTTCACGTACTTTTGCGTTGTTGGTATGTTCAATCAACTGATCGCGAATCATTTGGTCCTGTAACGCACCGAACTTGCATGTGCTGGCCAATCCATGCAAGTTGGCTATGTACTGTTGCACTGACTCACCGGGCAGCTGGTGTCTTTGGCGGAACAGAAAACGGCGCAAGAGCGCGCTCTGTGGGGCCGCGGCTGTGTCATAATCGCTTTGTGTGCCTGACCAAAGGCGTTCCCAGCACGCACTGACCCTCGGCCCCAAAGCAATGCAGTAACAGTGCCTTTTTGCGGGCTGTGCTCACGTCAGTCAGCTCCACTGCCAAGATAAAAGGCTCGAAGGACTATAACCAGCGAGTCCAAGGAATCGGAGGCTCACCAGGTAGAGCAAGGAAAGGAGCAGGAGGTGGTAGCGCGATATCATTTTACATTTACATTTGCATTTGGCAGATGCTTTTATCCAAAGCGACTTACATTGCATTCAAGGTACACATTTTACATTTTGTCAGTTCTTGCTTTCCCTGGGAATCGAACCCATGACCTTGGCGTTGCTAGCGCCAATGCTCTACTGTTTGAGCTACAGGAAAGGTCAGCCATCCGTGTCACCAAATGTTATGTTTGGGAAGGATCACACTGACACAGCGAGTAGCATCTTAACTTTTACTTCAAAACTCACTGTCCTTTCAGACCCAAGTAAACGAACCATACATTCGTCAGGCATAACAGAATGCTTCCAGCACAATTAAACTCTATGCATCCTGAACACTAACTCAATGCATTATTAAACCCCCACTTGAGAACACAACACTCACCTTGCATGGAAACTTATTGTTATTTTCGTCAGTTAACGGCACTGTAAATTTCCATTGAAGTTTCTGGTTCTGGTTCATGGGAATCTGCAGGCAGCACATATTATCTGGAACTGCCGATAATTGACGTGGAACTGGTTTGGCAGTTGACACATCCATGCTTCCCGCAAGTAATGAAGGCAAGGCAAGTTTATTTATATAGCACATTTCATACACAATTAGGGTGACCAGACGTCCCGAAAAATTCGGGACAGTCCCGAAATCTAAGCTGTTGTCCCGAATCCCGAAACCGGCCTTAATTGTCCCGAAAATTATACTAAAGCAAAATCTTGATAAAACATTAAAAACTGTCCGTGGAAGTTGAGTCGTCCTGCAGCCAGCCCCCGCAAGTTGCAGCAGCCGCAGCCGATATTTGACGCGCTATTCGCGTCTGGTGTGAACGCAGCATTAAAGAAGTGATTGATTGATTAGTCGCGTCACTGTGTGCAAAAAAATACTTCGGCCGGGCCTTAATGTCTGATGTCGGGTTACACTTGAAGCAAATCATCTACACAATTATTTAGTTTTCCTATTTAATGACCGACAATTTAGTTGTAATAATAATTTTGGCATAAGGCTTATTAGCGTTAGGCTATAGCCTGAAAGGTCTGATTTAGCCTCTGCACTGTTACAACAGCAACACATTTTTTTTCCCACAATGACATTTGAGTTCATGATTTTAAAGTTTTTTATTTTATTTTTTTTGTGGCAGACTAAAGAGACTAATGACAGACTTTTGATATTTGAATACAAATATATGGTGATAACTGTTGATCTTTAAATAGAAATATATGTTTGGTTCAGGTTTGAACCAAAACCTATTTTGAACCAAAACCTGACATATTGAACCAAACTCCCCCCCCCTCCCGAATTTCAGCCAATCTCATCTGGTCACCCTATACACAATGGTAATTAAAAGTGCTTTACATGAAGAAATAATAAAAATCAAAAGAAATAACCATAATTAAAACAGTTTAGAATAAAGAAATTAAAATAATCAAAACAAATAAGAATAATTAAAACCGTTTAGAATAAAAAATAAAATAAAGTAGAGTAAAAACAGTCGGACGAACAATGGCACAGTGCTCATTCAGTAAATGCACAGCTAAACCGATGTGTTTTGAGTCTGGATTTGAATGTGACTGTAGGAGCACATCTGATCTCCTCTGGAAGCTGGTCCAGCATAATAGCTAAAAGCAGACTCTCCGTGCTTAGAGTGAACCCTTGGTATTTCTAGCTGATGTGATCCTAATGATCTGAGTGATCTGTTGGGTTTATATTCAGTGAGCATATCTGCAATATATTGAGGTCCTAGGCCATTAAATGATTTATATACCAGTAATAATACTTTAAAATCAATCCTAAATGTAACTGGGAGCCAGTGTAAAGACCTGAGGACTGGTGTGATATGTTCATATTTTCTGGTTCTGCTCAGAATCCTGGCAGCAGCGTTCTGTATGAGCTGCAACTGTCTTATGGTCTTTTTAGGAAGGCCAGTGAGGAGTCCATTACAGTAATCCACCCTGCTGGTGATGAAAGCATGCACAAGTTTCTCTAAGTCTTGACTGGAAACAAAGCATCTAATTCTTGCAATATTTTTCAGATGATAGTATGCTGATTTAGTAATTGCTTTGACATGACTACTGAAACTAAGGTCTGACTCTAGAGACACACCAAGATTCCTGACTTGATTTTTAGTTGTTAGACCCCTAGAGTGAAGGTATGCATTCACCTTGAGAACTTCATCTTTGTTTCCAAACGCAATGACTTCAGTTTTGTCTTTGTTTAACTGAAGAAAGTTTTGGCACATCCAACCGTTTACTTCATCAATGCATTGGCACAGGGAGTCAATGGGGCTGTAGTCGTTAGGCGATAGGGCTAAGTAGAGCTGTGTGTCGTCTGCATAGCTGTGGTAAGAGATGCGGTTCTTTCTCATTATTTGGCTCATTGGGAGCATATACAGGTTGAATAGGAGTGGCGCAAGAATTGAGCCTTGAGGGACTCCGCATGTCATGGATGTCCACTCAGACTTATGGTCTCCGATACTCACATAATAACCTCTTCCTTCCGAAATTTCCAACTGTTTGATTTTTTTTGTTTTCATTTAATTTAATGTATTTCAATAAATGTAATGTGTCTTTATAGTAGCCTAATCGTGGTTATAGAGACGCCGGTTTTATTTCACACTCTACTTAATACATTTAAATAAATGACATGATTAGTTCAAATAAAGATTAATTCCATTGTCACTATGTTGCCTGTCATTCATAAATAATTGTAATAAATCCATTAAAGAATCATGCTATATGCTTAAGCAACGAGGGGACTGTTGACTTTAAACCCACATAGCAAATGTTTTCTGGCCCAGCTCCGGGCCACACAATCACTTTTCCCTCGGCCCAAGTACCGCAAAGAATGACGGTACTGAAGTGGCCCAGAACTAGATTAAAGACAAGGGTCACACATGGGCCATAACCGGGCCGAATCTCAGCCAGTTAATCACCCTTAACTGGCCCTGAAGTGGCCCAGAACTGGATTAAAGACATGGGTCACACATGGGCCATAACCGGCCCGAATCTCAGCCAGTTAATCACCCTTAACTGGCCCTGAAGTGGCCCAGAACTGGATTAAAGACAAGGGTCACACATGGGCCATAACCGGCCCGAATCTCAGCCAGTTAATCACCCTTAACTGGCCCTGAAGTGGCCCAGAACTGGATTAAAGACATGGGTCACACATGGGCCATAACCGGCCCGAATCTCAGCCAGTTAATCACCCTTAACTGGCCCAGAACTGGATTAAAGACATGGGTCACACATGGGCCATAACTGGCCCGAATCTCAGCTAGTTAACCCTTAACTGGCCCTGAAGTGGCCCAGAACTAGATTAAAGACAAGGGTCACACATGGGCCATAACCGGCCCGAATCTCAGCCAGTTAATCACCCTTAACTGGCCCTGAAGTGGCCCAGAACTAGATTAAAGACAAGGGTCACACATGGGCCATAACCGGCCCGAATCTCAGCCAGTTAATCACCCTTAACTGGCCCTGAAGTGGCCCAGAACTGGATTAAAGACAAGGGTCACACATGGGCCATAACCGGCCCGAATCTCAGCCAGTTAATCACCCTTAACTGGCCCTGAAGTGGCCCAGAACTGGATTAAAGACAAGGGTCACACATGGGCCATAACCGGCCCGAATCTCAGCCAGTTAATCACCCTTAACTGGCCCTGAAGTGGCCCAGAACTGGATTAAAGACATGGGTCACACATGGGCCATAACCGGCCCGAATCTCAGCCAGTTAATCACCCTTAACTGGCCCAGAACTGGATTAAAGACATGGGTCACACATGGGCCATAACTGGCCCGAATCTCAGCTAGTTAACCCTTAACTGGCCCTGAAGTGGCCCAGAACTGGATTAAGGACAAGAGTCACACATGGGCCATAACTGGCCCTGAATAGGACCAAAACAGGTTTTATTTTTGGTACCAAGTCTCAGCCATAAGTTAACCATATCAACACCAGAAACCCCAAAACTGAGCCATAACCCAGCCTAATCTTACCAAACCATATGAACAAATAAGTCACAGGAAAATTCAATTCTGAAAATTGCTTTATTTAACAATAATGTACACGCCAAAAATACATTTTTAAATTACATCTAGAATTGTGTAACTGTGTGAAGGCTATTTTAGTACATTCAAAGCATAACATCTTATTAGCACCTCAAAAAAGTGCATTTCATTTCAAAATGTTCTTGTCTGTCTTTAACAGTTACTTATTGTAGTAATGCACAAGCCAAAACATTTAATAATAATGAAAATTCACATCTAGAATTGTGTAACTGTGTGAAGGCTATTTTTTTTTGTACATTCAAAGCGCAACATCCTATTACCTCAAAGTGCATTTAATTTCAAAATATTCTGGTCTGTCTTAAAGGAACACTCCACCGTTTTTTCATATTAAACTATGTTATTCCCTTAACTAAGAGTTGATAAATACCTCTCTCGTCTCAGTGTGGCACTCAATCGCTCTGGCGCGCGGCAACACTTTGATAGCACTTAGCTTAGCCCAGTTCATTCATTAGGATCCAAACAGAGATGAAGTTAGAAGCGACCAAACACCTCCACGTTTTCCCTATTTAAATACAGTTACACGACCAAGTATGGTGAAACAAAATAAAACATGGCGCTTTTCTAAGCGGGTAAAATGGATAATAATGTATGGCGGAATAGCACTTGGACTCGGCGCAGTAATATAACTATATCATCGGGAGAGGATTATGAGTGATGATATTACTGCACCGAGTTGAAGTGCTATCAAGTGCTATTCTGCCATACATTATAGTTATCCATTATATGTTATAAGGCAATAACATAGTTTAATGGTCTGTTTAATATATTAATGGTCTGTTTAATAAAATAAAAAAAAGTTTAATATGAAAAAACGGTGGAGTGTTCCTTTAAACAGTAGCTTACTTATTGTAGTAATATTGTAGTAATACAGCTAGAGTTGTGTGAACACTATTTTAGTTGCCTGAACTGCCAAGTATACAACATTTTCCAATTCTAACTAAATTAATCTATGAATGAATCTAGCACTGAAATGTAACCATATTATAATGTAATTTTACTCTCAACAAACATAGAGCAAATTAAAACAATTACTTAAAACAAATTTACACATCAGAATTTTTGTATGTGTGAGGGAGAAAAAAATAGTTCTCAGGAAGTGAAGTACAGCTCTGCAGCCCCTCTTTTCTCCTCAAGCGCTCTCTCCTTCCTCCATCTCTATCAGGAGCAAGCTGAAGCCATCTTGTATAGTTGCTTCTATCTCCTGATCGGGAGCATGTTGTGTCATACGATTTTTTTCTCACAGCAGCTAAAAGACAAAATATTAAATTAATACAAAATTAATAAATACATATACAAACATTAATCCACCTGTAAATAAATGTAGGTAACAAAATAAAATAAGGTTGCTTTGGTTACATTTTATACAGGAAATGGTTGCTTATAATGTGGCACTATTGAATGACTGTCAAAATACTGTTGTCAAACTCACAACAGTATTTTGACAAACAAAACCTTTTTAGCAAACAAAAACCTTAAAAATGTTTAGATATGAAAACTGTGGTGTAAACACATGCTTATCTGTGAATTAACTTTTAATTTATTAACTGTTAAAATAAAACGGCAATTATCCACTAAAGGAATAGTTCAACCAAAAATTTAAATTCTGTCAACATTTCCTCACCTCCACTTGTACGATGCCTGTATGAGTTTCTTCCTTCTGTTGAACACAGCGGAAATTTTAAAAATAAATGTTTAATCAGTAGAGAACCACTTTCCAATTTAATGTTAAATTCCAGTTACCTGTCTGGTCACCAACATTCCTCAAAATGTGTTCTTTGCGTTCATCAAAAGAAACCAACTCATCCAATCTTAAGAGAAAATGATGAGTACATTTTCAGTTTTGTTTGAACTTCCTTTAAAAAACAAGAACAGACATACACACACACACATAAAATAGCAGACATATCCTGATTATCAAAGTCACAGATTAGATTTAGATATAATTAAATCTGATTATACAACCATTGAATCACTTTGAGCTTTAAAAGTCAATTACTGTTGTTTGTTGCTGATTTCGCTGTGATTTTTCCTATCATTTTAACAGCATTAACTTACATTACATCCCGCAGGCCGGTCTATCGCACCGGTCGCGTCAGTCTGTACTCGCATTCTCAAGGGGCAGTGGATCCGCTACCATATAAGCAAAAGTTCACTTCAATAAAGAACAAAGTGACATCCGAGTTTGAATTTTGGTATTTAAAAAAGCACAAAGAAAGAGAGCGACGAACTTTACTTACCTGAACAGCAGTTGTCTGACAGTGACAGACTTCTTCACCCTTCAGCGGGAGAAATTCCAAACGACGCATACATCACGTGAACCTCATTCACCAACCAGAAAAGCTGCTGTTACCGTGGAGATCGCGCCAAAATAAACAATTTTTATATGATATTTTTTTTCAAACGTTTTTTAATAAACTGCGATATCTATATATATAGTACGTTTTTAACATGATTTTGTGGTGCTTAAACTAAAAAGTATGGAAAATGTTGACTATTTTGTATGTGAATTATTTTTTCTTTAAATTATAAATTTATTTAAAAAAAAATCAATTATCATGTTAGGAAAATGTATATTTTGTTCAGGTCAAATGGATTTGGGAATTGTTTAATGATTATTGAATTTTGTGAACATTGCTGAAAACTAATAGGCCTAGCAGCCCTAAATACTTATAACTGTCCAGTACACAAAGGCCCATAATCGCTACACTGATCTGGGCCATAATCGCTAATCTGATCTGGGCCACACACCTCCCATCCACAATCGGCCCAAATGTTGTCTGCCGTCATGCATGCAGTGCCATCATTGCCACGCATGGCCCAGAGTTGGCTGACATGATGCATGCCAGTGCCGGCAACACGCCAGCAGTGCCATTTTGAGGCCACATTTGGGCCAAGTCTGTTTGCTATGTGGGAAGAAGAGACGCTCACAGGTAACTCGCGCACGCATCTCTCTCTCTCTCTCTCTCTCTCTCTCTCTCTCTCTCTCTCTCTCTCTCTCTCTCTCTCTCTCTCTGTGTTCCTTCTCTTTCAGTTCTCTGTCTCTCTCTTTTAATAATTAATTTAAATAAATGTGATAATTCATTCAAATAAAAGCAATCCGATGGCTCTACTTTATTCAAAGCGGACGGAGTGCTAGAAAATAACCGTCATTTTTACACGTCTGTTAAAAAAAATGACACTGTAAACATTAGTTACAGCTTTAACTTCTTTTTATTACTTCTTTTATTAAAGGATTTTAATGCACGACGTAGAGGCAACCACCCTCCGCTTCGCGTCGGGTGGTTCTTCGCCTCTACGTCTGTGCATTAAAATCCTTTAATGCATGGCTAGCCGTGGATTATCCCTTACTTAGAAGATCTCTCCTCTCCTTCACTTGTAGTGTCACACTGCCACCATAGTTAGTACAGAACAGTTAAACTGACCATCATTCTTCAGAAAAATCCTGCAGGTCCTGCAACTGGTTTTGGTTTTCCAGAATCTTCTGCATATTTCTAAAAACTATCCCACATCAGCCAGACATGTGTGTGCTATCTGGGAGTGGAGATAGATACACCACAATAATGATTTTTGGGTTAAGAAAAAGAATGGCAATGAAAACACCAAGACTTTAAAAGCAGTATCCAGGTTTATTAAAATTCTGAGCACCCAGTCTATATTATCGGTTTTATTTTTTTCAAAAAAATTTTTCCCAAAGCCTGATTTAGCCACCATATTGATATCCATATTTCCATATATCCATCATATTGATCACCATAATCACCCAAGATTTGCAGTTTGCATGTGTGAGAAAGCATGTGTGAGATTTTAAGAAGAAATTTCGAGAGATTTCTTTGAATCATAAAGACAAAGTTTCAGTAATACCATAATAAATAGTGTTGTTACATCATCTGTAACTGAAAAATCTCTTGTCTGTATAAAATCAATTTTAGCCTAATGTTAAGCAACGCATTGAGGTATTTAAATAATTTCTTGAGACGTTATAATTAAGGTATTTAACTGAAGTACTTAGTTATTCTTGGAGTTAAACCATCCCGATATGTTTGTCATGATTCATGATTGAGCGGGCGGCAGTGGGACTTCAGTTGGAGGGTTTGGCTTATCATCAATCTTTAAATAACAGCAAAACAGCACTGGTTCTTGACCGAGACCCAGTTTGTACTGCCACAGATATAAAGACTCATTTGGCTTCAGCTCAAATGTGAGTTCTTCTTCCACTTCAGTCGCTGCGTTACAGCTTTCGTTTTCAGTGCTGACGTGTGAACCTCCATATTCTGCAGAAAAGGAGAAATGCAACTTCGCAATTAACCCTGAAAGCTCTCCAGATCCAGCTGTGGATGATGTGGATATCTTCCAGTTGTGCGTGATCTGAGACGTCATCTTCTTATTGTATCCAACCTTTTTATTGATGTTCTTTCACTGTCTGTCGTCAGGTTGGTGACTCTGCGGTAAGAATTGCCCTTGATGATGTAAAAGTTGCCTTCCCAATCACCAAGGTAATGGTCTCCATTTTGGCAGGAAGGGTGCAGACTGAAAATAGAGATGTCTGAACCTTCTTTGAAATCACTTGACTGCATATAGCACCCGAGATCAGAGCAGATTATGTAACAGTAGCCATTCATACCACAGAAGTCTGTCCCCTTTGCTTTGCTCTTGGGAATAATGCCTTTCATCGTGCCTGAACCTGCAACACAGAATAAGTCAAACATTCAAGCTCCACACCAGATGGAATGCTTTTATTCTATAGATTGAGCTCACTGATAACCAAAACAGATTTCTATATGAGAGAAGAAAAATGAAAGCTAATTGCTGATATAATCCAGAGCTTTTATTTCAATGCGTTTAATCATCTAGCAGAAAAGACACTTTTTATTTCAAAATTTACCTCTAATAAATAAGGTGTTATGCTAAGTACACAACGAACAATCATTAATCAATTGATCAATTACATCAATTTCAGTTTAACATTTTATGGTTGATTCTAAGTGCTCTTGTCTAGTGGAATTAAAGGTAAGATTAATTTCCATTGAAACACCAACATTTATATATAGCCTAATAGTGACAATTATCAGGGTCAAAGTAGTTCCCTTTCGACGGAATTCAAACTGCGTAGATGACGACACTTTGGGGAACGCCCTTGTAGCGTAACGCATCTGAAGTATGAATGAAACTAATCCAATCCTGATTGGTCCTGCTTCATGACATAGCATGTGACGGCATAATCGGAAGCTACAAAGGGACACAACAGAGTTAGCTTTTTTCTCTTCAGCAAGCTCTCTGTGTCAAACTGTCTGTCCTATTTGGTGTTGTTTGTCTCATAAGAACTTCAAATAAAGGTCTGCATTGCAATATAGAATCTAGTGGCTCGGATCTCGCGTTTGCGAGATTAAAGGTGAGGTGGACCCAGTTAACTGCCCGGTTGGCTTCAGTTGTGGAGCCGAGAATGCTTCTCGGCTGGTCTTACCCTGTCCACACTCAAGGTGTACGTGGCTGCCATTGCGGCTTTCCTCTGGGAAATGGGCCTCTGGGGAGACATCAGCTGGTCATACGATTCCTCCGTTCAACATGGGACCTGGCAGTAGTTCTCGAAGGGCTGGTCGAGGCCCCCTTAGAACTTCTGGAGCCGGCTGAGGCCAAGAACCTCTTCCTCAAGGTAGCTTTTTTTATTAGCCATTACTTCTCTGAGGAGAGTAGGAGACCTTCAGGCACTCTCTATATCTCATGGGTGCCTGGAGTTTTCTCCAGGCAACATTAAGCTATCTTGCATCCCAGGCGTAAATCGCCCTATGTGCGTAAGTGCCATCTAATGTGGCACGGCCTACGGTTCTGCAGGATTTTCATCCTCCACCTCATGGGATGGCGGATGAAAAAAGACTTCTCTGCCCTGATAGAGCTCTCCAGAGGTCTTCTTCATAGCGGAAGTCAGACCAGTCGCGGTGTGTTTCGGGTCGCCCAAGATGGGGCTTCCCACATCCAAACAGACCATCAGTAATTGGATCGTTCAGGCTATCTCTATGGCCTGTCAGGTGCACAGTTTGCCTTCACATTTGGCCATGAGGGCTCATTCAACCAGAGGCATGGTGTCCTCTAGAGCCCTCCTTTCAGGGGCCCTGATCCAAGAAGTGTGCGATGCAGCAGAATGGGCCACCCCCTACTTTTATCAGATTCTATAGCCTGGACATTCCTTCTACACCAGGCACTCTAGTGCTCTCGTCCTAAGTGTGCCTGTGTGCAGCTTCACACTGGGACAGGCAGGGCTCGTCATCAACACGGTTCGAGATCCCTCGAAAGGGAACGTCTCAGGTTTCAACTGTAACCCCTGTTCCCTGAAAAGGGAACGACGATACGTACCTTCGCCACGCCTTCCCCTGCCTGGAGCGACCTGCTTCATAGCAGAAGCTAACTCTGTTGTGTACCAGTGTCCCTTTGTAGCTTCCGATTATGCAGTCAAATGTAACGTCATGACGCAGCACCAATCAGGATTGGATTAGTTTCATTCATACTTCAGATGCGTTTTGCTAAGGGTGTTCCCTCCAGGCTCGAGATGGTGGCCGGGACGTGTGTGGATCAGCGTTTAAGGTGACTTGTGACAGCAACGGCAGCTCAACGTTGGTGGCGGAGGACATGACCATGCCGGTTACTGAGGCTACTTGAGCCTCTGCGTGTGAGGAGGGCGGCGAGGCCAGGTTCCTCGCTCTAAGCAACAGTAGAGAGACGAACGGTAGAAAAGTTACACATTCGCCTGCTTCCCCAAAGTGGAGTACTGTTGTCAAAAGAGGAAAGCAACAGCAAGAAACTGCCAACATAGGAGGATGCTTTGCTACACCTGGTATAAGGAAACAATTGAGGGCACAGGAGCAGCAGGCAACATTAAGACGGTGACCACAAAACTGGTGAGTGTTTTTTGCCTCTAAATTCGCACCTGAACTAATGCCCAGACATTAACTGATTATCTATGGGATCAGCTGGGCCTCGAGGTAACGTGCCTGAAAATAACCACTGTTAATAACAGATTTGCATTCTTTAAAGGTGCCATGTGTAACAATTGAGGTAAAAATATAAAAAAAATGAGCTACACGCATCAAAAGAATGAGAAGAAATAAGGGCGATTATGTCATAAAAAAAATGACAAGTTATAGTGCTGCAGAGATATTAACATGAATTAGCATGCTGAATTACTAGCCACGGCCCGACAGGTGTCATAATACCAGTTTCGGCCATGGGAGGCGGTATGCGGGCAACATAACCACCATACAAACTGCAATACACGAATAACTCGCACGGCTTGTGGGCGTACTTGAACCTGATGTCAATCGTGTGGAAAGTACAGCCCACTACTACATTTCAGTTCAGGGAAGAGAGCGGACCTATATTATGTTTATTAAATTGCTTTCCTGAGGTAAATCTGTCATATTAGTTCTCCAGCTATGTTATTGACCTCTGCACGCTGATTAAAAAAATGATTGGTCGATATTATGTATGAGGAATACATTTTGGTAAGTTGTAGCCTACTATATCTTTCAACAGTGTTCGTGTTTTTTTACTTAGCTAGTAGAGATGATCGGTTCACGTGCGCTAGGGATCTGTCGTGTAACATTTACAAGCGCCAAAACGGTATTTATTGTTTGAATTACGTAATAAAATTGACAGAATCTGAGAGCTGAGATTTTTTCATAACTAACCTGCTCTGTCTAGTCTGTGTCCTCTGTGCTTTGCGATTTTTCTGTGCATGACAAAATTGATGTGTGGCGTGAGAGCGGGTGAAAAGTGTCAATTGCGTGTGTCTCCCGGTGAATTCGTGAGAGTTGGCAGCTCTGAATGGCGCCAGCTTGGTCAACATCAGTGAATGCTGTCTGCCAAATTAATGTAATTCAAACTAACAATAAAAATGACAAAACAAATATGAACATATTCACTGGTAAAGGTGAAGGGGAGTAGCTTGAAGATGTCATATTTAAAAATCACTTGACATCCACCAACGTTCCTCTGTAGTCAAAACGTCCTCTATTAGTAGTTGGCTCGGCTTCGGCTTTGGCTCTAGGGTCGTTGTGAAGGTAGGGGCGGAGCATAGAGACTATGCCGTTTCTCGTTTGTTACTCTAGAGCAGACCAACTCACTTTCTAGAGGTATACTGCCCCCATCTGGTATGGAATGTGGAGTATGAATTGATTTTTTGGCCGACGTGACACAGGGCACCTTTAAAGTGTCAGTGGAATGCAATGATCTGGCGGAGATGTATAAAAAACAGATCTGGCCGGTGGGCGCCGCTTTTATGAGCAATGCAGCAGATCTAGTGTTGCTGGAGCAAACTGTGCCGGTCTGGCAGTGACTGGGACCTCGTCTGCCCATGCCACTGAGGCTTAACACTGAACGTATGAATATAAAAGTAGTATCGTACAACTGTCGTGGCCTGCGCGTAGAAGACCGAGCATGCTGTGTTCTTATAGACCAGCTCCTTGATCAGTGTGATGTGCTGTGATTACAAAAGACATATCTGACAAAACAGGATCTAAATGGATTAAGCACAATCAATGATAACTTCCATGGGACTGGGAAGTCCAGTGTGGACATTAGTGATGGAATAATTCGAGGGCACATTCCTGACGGAGAAGCAAATCTCTGGGATAAGAGACTTGACTCTTGCATTAACATAATTAGACTTGTTGAATTTTTTATTTTTGGCTGAACTAACTAACCCTTTATCCCCCTGGGTCAGCCGTCGCGCCCGCACAACCACACCGTTTTTTTTTTCTTATCAGTGCGAAAGACACTCAAATAACTGAGTCGATTTTGTCATACAGACAAGTGTTATACATCATTCAAAACTGTTAAATGTCTACTTTTGTTTGTGTACGCTCAAAATAGAAACATATTTTTGTGCTTTTCGTGAAATAAAGAACATGATGTGCATTCTGCTATCTCTCTCAGTGTGAAGTTCATTCTGAAACGCGACAGAAAATGAACAGTAACTCAGGAAATATTTGCCACACAGACATGAGCTTGAATACATATATTGAATATAGCTTGTGCATATTTTTAAATAATGTAATTCATATCAAAAACAAATATTCTCTGTTTAAGTAATTCGCATGAAAGCAACGAGAGGTACAGTTTCTCAAGCATCTGCTCATTATCTCTAATATGACCACATCCACGAGCGATTCACATGCTAGATGCCACCCTGTAAATGCCCTAATCACCTCTAAACAAACTTCATCATTCCTCTGCTTTTCATCAAGTTTGGAAGACACGCTGTGAATTTACCTTGGATTTACCTCAGAAGAAGAAGGACGCAATTTGAAGATAAGGTAAGAAATGTATCTTCACTTATATAAGTTATCGTATTATTGTTGTACAAATTTCACATTGTCCTAGTTGAACTGGTGCCAGACAAAAATGTATGAAGTCGACGAAAACATGTTGAAATATGAACTATAGACTGGTAGGCAACCTTTTAATGTTAAATAAATATACATGTATGACACGAGGATGTTTTTATGTTCAATAATATAAAACAGAGCATGATATAAATTTAGGCTAGTATGATTGTTTACTACGGTGGCCGAGAGAGCTCAATGCGCTGCAACTGAAGAAAACACATGCAAATAAAAAAAACACATGCAAATAGAAAAAACACCCGCAAATTAAAAAAACATCTTTATCAGTTTGACAACACACGTGAGCTCCAAATACTCACAACACCACCAAATACAGAAACGCGCTGCAAAAGCTCACAACACAAATACAGAAATGCGCTGCAAGCCGGGTTCGTCACTTATTTGGTTCCCCTGGAAACATTTCCGTTGTGGTCTGTGTTATTTGCAGCGCGTTTCTGTATTTGGTTGTGTTGTGAACTTTTGCAGCGCGTTTCTGTATTTGGAGCGCACGTGTGTTGTGAAACTGATGATGTTTTTTTGTTTATTTGCAGGTGTTTTTTTCTATTTGCATGTGTTTGCTTCAGTTGCAGCACGTTGAGCTCTCTCGGCCACCGTAGTTTACACTAACATGAAGAATATTATAATGTTTAGACCCGTGTTTACTGTTAAATACTGTGTTCGTGGATATCTGCTCACACGTAGATGTTTATAACGTGGTAACAATAATGTTTCATAGTTTGGAGCGGCTTGATCGCTTCAGTAAATGTTCTCTGCATTCGCTGTGAGTTTGAGTCACTCGCGCTGTGCGTTTGAAAAGCAAAACGTGCCAAACATTTGGCTTCATATTTTTACTCCAAACTCATTTCATAACGTCATAATAAATGAAAACATTTGAAGTAACATATGATAATCTAGTGCAGTGTGTAATGAAATGTTATTTTTTTTAATGATTTATCATTATAGGCCACCAACATTCCTGTAAAGTTAAAAATATTATTATTGTTATTATTATTTTATGCAGCCCTACAAGTATAAGCCTACAAGGCTAAACAAACCTGGTGTTCATTATATATATTTTTTTGCGAATTTTAAATTGCAATTTTAACCAGAAAAATCACAATTCGATTTTTTTCCCCAAACCATGCAGTCCTATTGTCATGAACTGCTCGGTGGAAACAGACAGAGGTGATCCAAATGCAGGCTTTACTGAGAGGAAGATCCAGAAACAGGTACGAGAGAACAGGCAGAAGTCAAAACCAGGTAAGCAGTCCAAATCAGCAATCATAAAATGCAGGGATAAGGCAAACGGGAAAACCAGATATAGGCAGGGAGTCCTGGAACTGTGAAACTAGAAAACAAGAAACTAGAAACTAGGAAAACGCTCAGCATGCAGTAGGAGCGCGGGGCACAACCTAACGCGGGGTTAAATGTAACACGGACCTTTTACATAGTTAGTCGGGATCAAGCCGGTCGTGTTTCCACTCTTTTTCTCGCGCTGCCAGAAGACGGTCTCCCGCGAATTTGCGGAAAGTTTTGATAAGATTTCATGAAGATGCTGGACAAAGAGTGTTTTGACACCATGCAAGTACATTTTTTCATTATAGGTTTTTTTCGGTTTCTGAGTTGGGTGTGTACGTCACCAAATCTAACTTTATATTGCCTTAATAACTGTCTTGTTGGCTAAAACATAGCACCGTTTTGAAACATGTCAGCAACTCCTAGCAACTGTTAGCTAGGCTTAAAATATGTTTTACACAGCGGGGTTAGATGTAGCACAGTGTTACAAACAAGCCGCCAAGTGTACAATGATAATCAAATGAAAACAGGGAGCCACACAACTTCTAGGTTTGAGTATTTATTTATATATTTAACTTTGTTGGACTTTCACAAACAATGTTGGAATTTTTTATTTTTTTTTATTTAGTTTACTATGCATTGATCACTTGTTTCTTTTTTTTTTTTTAAATATAGCCTGGTTTTAATGCAATAAACCCTTTAATTTTTTTATTAAAATTTTTTATTAAGTTTTTATTATTATTACTTTTATTATTATCAATAATAATAATTTTACATGCAGCTGCCACACATAAATGTAATTCAATTGCAATTACAATATTTGATGATTTTATTTATTTATTTATGTATTGCTTGCAAAACTGTGCAGCCCTTTTCTATGTCTCTATCCATGATATTGATCCATAATAGAAGGATGATTGGATGAAGGATGGATGTATGGATATCTATCTATACAGATGCACAAACAATATCAAACTATACAGATAAAATATTACTGAATTATGTGTGTTACACACAAGTGTTACAACTAACCCCTCTGTCTGTTACAATTAACCCCACATATGAGGTTGGTTGTAACATTTGCACTTCTGTCACTTTCAGTGCAACTGTACGAAAATGGAAGCTCCTAGAAAAAAACTTTAAGTGTTCATATGTAGCAGAGATGTGTATGTTGCTTGTGTAAAAAAAAGATGAATCTAACTTAATTATTTTTTAAATAATTGAGCCAAAACCAAAATGTGTTAGGTTGTGCCCCGCTCTATAACACTTTTATAGACACAAAACTACTCAAAGGTACAAAGAGCCACTCAGGCTTAAGACAGGTGCGCTAAACAAGATAATCAAACACAGGTGCACAAAATCAAAGGTAATCAGACTGGGTGGAGAATGACATAGATATAAACACTAGATGTCGCCTGGCTACGGCAGTTCATTGGAACGAATGCGTCAATAGAGCCGCCATCTTGAAACAGGGGAACCCCTCATCAGCGCCAATGTAGGAAATGCTCTAACGGAAATAAAATCACCATAAATCGTCATGAATGCGATTTTCTAGTTGTTTTGGTTCGTTCCAACGGTCAGACATGTATTTATCATTGAGTCCAGAGATATTTAAAAAAATGTACAAAATTTCACAATCTTGTAAAATGTAATCCCTTGATGTCTGTTTTTTAGATTTCGTTCGTGTGGACATCCATACGCAGCACAAAAGTCCAGCATCATCCATGAATTCAGCATTACCTAGCTACTTCCTATGACAAGACCCCTGTTCCAAGATGGCGGCGGTTTCGACGCATGTTTAGAACCCCAAGGCGACATCTAGTGTTTATATCTATGGGAGAATGAGAGAAAAGAAGAAAATAATAAACAGGGAATGGAGTGCCCTCCTGAGGCTCTCGAGGGCACTACGTCTGCCGATCGTCACACCTATAGTTTCTCTCGATATCAGCATGTTCACATGTTGTTGTTGTTGTTTTACAGGGACCAGATGCCACTGATGAGTCCTGATGACTTAAACATTCACACAAGTCTCTGTACATGAACATGGTAAAGTAAAAAAGTAAAAACACATTGAAATTAAAGGTATGTTGAACAGGAACTGTTTCAGAAAAGGCAAATAGGTGTGTGACTGTTCATGTCATTCTATTTTGATCGGCATGTTCAATAATGGGCCTTTTTGTCCTTTGTATCTTTGGATTATGTTCTAGTTCCCTAGTTCAATATTCATGATGAGTCAGTCCTCCTTGGATAAAGCTTTCTTACACAAAACATGTCTTACAAATTTTAAATCAATATATTGTTTTATGTGTGGGCAGGATGATTTTCACAGAGTTCTGAAACAAAAATTCTAGGCTACATGATACAATTTTCTAGCCTGGTTGACACCAGACTCTTCTCAGTCGTAACTGAGAGTGGGTCTGGGGAAGGTTCATTCACAGCCCATTTCCAAAGAGGCGTCACCAACGGACGTCGCTCAAATGCCTCTGGGATAGACCTAAAACCAATCAGAGCGATCGTCATTGTGTAAAGCCCGTCTCAACGTTTGTGATTGGTGCCTCGATTTGGAAAGATTGGAAATGGGCTTGAATGGGCTCTTGGGCAGACTGACTTGCAGAGCAAATCTAAATTTGTTAATAGGGTTTTCCCAGGCTAACAATTTTCAAAAGTCTTATGAACAAATAATCAGTATGGGTTTTATGGCCTTATTTTATTTTTTTACAAACCACGCATAAACGTAATTTTCTCAAAACTAAAAACCTTTACATACATGCTGCTCACATATTATTGTAGCAGAGTTTGTGCTTGGCCATTGAGACTTAAGTCTTGAAATGTCACTCACAAGTAACAGAAATAAGCACAAATGTCAGAGCATGTCGGAACACCTTCAGGACCCAGAAATCACCTCAGACCCCAGAGGGTTAATATAGTTTTAATAACACTCGAAAGCCTAGGTAATTCGACCAATGATTGGGAATTTTTACACTGGTTGTGAGATAAAAACACAGACCCTGTAAAAGTAGAAAAATCCATGAGAAACAACTGCCATCTGAATAGGGCTATATATATATATATGAACACAGAAAGATGGTTATTAGCCAGTTACCAAAGATTTGTGTCCTTAACCCCATATTTTGTGTTTAACAATTTCTTGTCATTTATATATTCCATTTGTAATGAATATGTATTTGCTTATTTAATATGTCTGTATCACATAATAATTTTGACAGCAAAATGTACAGGTGTTCAAATGAACTATGATCCGACAAGAGCTCAGTATTAGAAACACACTCACTTGTTCGACTGGAGACAGAGTCTGAAGAGCAGCTTCTCCTCGATCGAGTCTGAGAGGTGTTTTTCTAACAGATCTTATATAAAGCTCTTCAGAGAGCTGGACACACACACACACACAGTCAGACCAGTCAGCAGCACAGCTCGGTATTTATTAACAGTTGTCCATTGACGTGAAAAGGTATTTGCCCCTGTTCCAGTTCATACTAGAGAAAAAACTAGTGGATGGGAAAGTGGAATAGAGCAAAATAAATACAGGAATTTGGGAAGAATTTTCCCAACGAACGTGTAAACGAAGGGAAATGTCTCCATTTTTCTAAAAAACCGTGCATGTGTAAACGGGCCTAAAACAGGATTCATGTACAGCAACTCTAAAAGAAAATAGTAGCATTGTTCAGAGGAAGTGTTCAGCGTTGATTCAGTTCAATTTGTAAAGATCATCAATTATTAATTTAGTTCATCTAATCTATATAGCAGTTGTACAGAAAACAGTGATGTCATCATCAGCTCAATTCAGGTCTCATCCAATAGTGTCAGTACAGTCAGATCAATATATTGCTGAATATGAACTGTTTCCAGCCAGAGGCGAGAGTGACGAGGAACTGAAGACTGAAATTCCTGATAAGACTGAACACACAAGCTCTCACAAAAAACAAACACCGCGGAATAAAACAAATGTACTGATCTGAAAAAAAAAAAAAAATGAAGCAAGGACAAAGAAATCCATTTGCCTTATAACCCTTTTCCTTCCTCTCTGGTTGAAAATTAACAAAGAATGTCGATATAACACATATGATGTATCTTGAGCATCTATTGCTTTACTCTTTCGTGTTTGGGATTATTTTAAATGCATCAGTGAGATTGGTAAAATGGTCTCAATTTCACAGCAGTTTTATATTTATACACACCGCAGATGAAAAGTAGTATCTTTTGACTAATTCTGGCATATTTACATGGTGTAATATCATACAACAATGTTCATGAATATGCATGGTCTCTATCAAATAAACTAATAAATAAAATATTATGAGAAAGATTGAAGACTCTACAAGAACTCTATTCTGCTGTTAAAGGGATGTGCCTCTCATGGTCTCTGGTCAGACAGCTTTTCTAACCCTCGGGTCACAGGATCCTGTTCAACCAAGAGTTTTCTTTGTTCTGTTCTGGGTATTTAAGGGAAAGTGGCGAAACAGTCATTGGGATTCTGCAAGCAGAAAAGCCTCTTGAGTCCTGCGCTCAGATCTTACACACCACTGTGTGTCTCAGGTATTATCTTTCACTCTTAGATTCATCTTTGAGCAACTGATGTTATGTGTTTCTCATATGTTAATTGGCTTCTTATTAATTATGTAATTGACATAAATGTTATATTTGATTGATTCTGTAAACTTCTGAAATCATTTATTTTTAGTTGATTAAAGTGGAGCCTGGCATTTCTGCAAATATAGTGTCCAGGATAGATCAAACTGAAGGCGCATGAATGAATGGAGCATGGGGCCAGTGTTGCCAGATCTCACGAGACAAATAAGCAACCAGGCCCGTGAAAACAAGCCCAAAACAAGCGACTTTTTCTCATAGACAGTAAAAGAGCTTTTTCTGCGGAGCACCCCTAGGTTCCCGGAAGAGAAAAATAAATAAACTGTGTGCACGGTTTTACAATCCGTGAGGACGGATAGTTTTAAACTGTGGGTACAGATTGTCAATTTACATCCATGTGGACAGATTGGTGAACTGTGCTCAGTTGTAAAAATGTGCACACGGTACAGTTTATTTTTCTTCAGTAATGAAGCTTGGCTGTCCATCTAGTGAAAAATGTTGGTACTGCGGCCAAATAAAATCTCACTGAAAGCTCATTTTTTCCAACCTAAAATTTGGAACTCAACTTCTTCAGATTTTTCGCTTACATTTTCTTGGAGTTTTAGAGTAAAATATATTTTATATAAATTTAAATAATTATATTTTTACATTGTTCATTTTCATAAACTCAAACTTGTAGAACTTTTTTTTCACTTTGATAATTTCATAATACTTCACTCCAACAATAATCTGTCAAATGTCTTCTTTAAAACAAGACCAACCATAGGTTTATATTCCAAAGCATTCTTGAATTACAACCATTTAAGTTTGGATAGTGATTTTCATGTCTATGCGAAAAAAGGGGGAGTGACAGTTAAAGGGTTAAACGATATTAAACTATAATATCTATATCTATGATATCTAACATATAATTAATATATAAAAACTCTCCTACAGTCCAGTCACCATCAGTCGCGACGGTCGCAGTCTCGCACGTATTTTCATTTAAACATCACTCACTGACGTTTTCCTAACCAGAAAAAAACCCGATTGACCTGCTCTGCCTCTGATTGGCTAGTACTCGTTGCCATCTGGGTCAGAGCCAATTAGAAGCAGGATGGATGTGGGTGGGAAACTCTACTGTCTCCTGTGTGTATGGGGAAAGGGGAGGGACAGAGGGAACAGGCAAGGCAAACTCCTACGTTTAAATAACATACAGAAAATATCTGCTTGACAATGAGCTGGGAACAAGCCCAAATAAGCAACTACACTTTAGAAACAAGCCCAAAAAAAACGTGGCCCGTGACTATCAATATTTGTAAGAAACTTTACAGAAAAACAAGTCCAAAGTCGCTTATAATAAGCGGACTTGGCAACACTGCATGGGGCACTTCATCTGGGACCTTTTGATTTCTGTATATCACTGACTGATAATGCTAGATATGACCTTGTTATTTGACTATTATTCAAATCCACTTTTGCATGGTGTTTAAATGTGTGTTGGCAGTGTGTGAAGATAAAAATCCAGCCACTCCTTATTTAAATCCCCATTAAACCAAAGCGGCCTCATTACACATGCTGTTTTGATTCTCTGAGCAGTGTGACATCATCAGTGTGACATCATACTGATCAGGCCCCGCCCACTGCCTAATTGACGGTTCAGTATTACCATAGTTTCCGCCCTCAGCAAGTTGTACATTATCCGCCATATTTTCCGTTTATGTCTGCGCAAATCATTTCACTCCAGACTGCTGTGTGAACGAGGGGCAATACAAGGAAGACTTTGTTAAAAAGTTGTGACTGAAGGATGGATCTGTACCTACTGTTGGTGATCCAGCTTCACCTCCATAAGAAGTAAGTGTCACACCGTTTAGGATGCTGGGAAGTGTAGTGCTGACAGGTAACAGAGTTGATGACTGAGCATGTGACTGTGACACTCTGGGCCCTATCTTGGATCCAGCACAATTGACTTTGTACACCGACACATGTATCATTCCAATTTTGTATCCGACGCACAGCAGACTTTTCCTTCCGATGCACGCCGGTAAATCAGGGAATGAACTTGCGCTCCTGGGGACGGTTCAGCGAAAAGAGGAGGCGTGTTCCTGTGCAAACGTTCCCTGGTGCTATTTTGCAGTTCCAGAAAACAATTCTGCCTCAGAGCAGGAAAAACCTAGTCTAAAGTCAGTGCACAACACACACACACTTTGCTTCTCTCATCTACACAGACACAGCAGTTCCAATTTAGCAAACCATACATACTTGCAAGGAAAAAATTCCACATGAGGGAAACCATTGTGGTGTCCATGAAGATGTGAAAAAATAGGCATAAATCTAGCTTACACATTTACCCAAATTATAATACGCCTGTTTAACCGAAGCTAATTTGGGTGGGTTTCTCCAATCCCCATTCAACGCCACTTCTCTGTGTTTACGACTTTGACGAGAAGGTCGGTCTCCTCGGCTGTGAACCGCTCCTGTTGGCGCCTGGCTAATCCGCCATTATAACAGCAATCCGCCATGGACAAGCGCGCCTGCTCTTAAAGGGAATGTGAGATGACGCTCTGATTGGTTTATTTCACGTTACGCCCAAACCACACCTATGAGTAATGCAGCGACTTCAAACCAACACATTTTAGATTTGTGTCGGGATCCGATCATAAACTTACTTTGATTTTGTTTGATACTTGCTTTTCAGATCTTTAAAATAGGGCTCTCTCTCTCTGTCTCTCTCTCTCTCTCTCTCTCTCTGTGTGTGTGTGAGTGTGTGTGTGTCTGTGTGTGTGTGTGTGTGTGTGTGTGTGTGTGTGTGTGTGTGTGTGTGTGTGCACATTGTCAATGAGTCAGTGTCACCAATTTATTATTGTGGTGGTTCTGCATTTTGGATTATTTTATTTGACAAATTTTAAGAGAGCAGTTTTTATAGTCTCACAATGTATTGTCCAAATGTGTGTGTGTGTGAGAGAGCATGATCATTTTGCATTGTGGATGTCTTTTGTATTGTTGAAAGTGTGCCACTTAATTACTGTCTATGTGTGTTCTGCGTTGTTTCTGGTTTTGGGGATGAATTTTGTCCATTTTATAAACGGGCTCTCGGTCCCGAGAGTGACTTTTTTTCACACTAACATAAAAACAGATATCATCCCAAATTTTTTGTGTAGTTTTGGAAAGTGTTGACAACTGTACAAAGTGTCTGTACAAGTGTCCATTAGGACAAAGATCATTTTTAGTCATCGGGGGTCAAAAAGACCCTGAAGACCACACAAGGGTTTTAAAGAAACAGATTGGCAATGAAAACACCAAGACTTTAAAAGCAGTTCCAGCTTTATTAAAAGCAAAATCCAAATGGTATATGCCATAATGTAAAACGTGGAAAATATGTAAAAAAGAAACAGCTTTTAATTAGCCTACATGTATACGCCAAATGCATGAGTACAGAATGCAGCGCTTTTTAGACTTGTGAATCAAACACATTAGTAGACTTCAATTAACTATGACTACATCTACAATAATATAGACTAAGCATGCATTCTTTTCTAGCCTAACTTTTCCAAAGCCCGATTAAGCCACCATAAGATCTGAAAGATCTGTAGTTGGGTTGCATGTGTGTGATTTTAAGAAGAAATTTCAAAAGATTTAAAGTCGGATTCTGTCTGTTTCTATTAATCATAAAGACAAAGTTTCAATAATACCATAATGAGAATAGTGTTGTAATCTGTAGTTACATTGACTGTAACTGAAAAATCTCTCTGCTATATAATACAATTCAAGCCTCATTTTAAGCAATGCATGCAGATATAAACAATGACTTGGGACGTTATAATTAAGGTATTTAACTGAAGAATTTGATTATTCTTGGAGTTAAAGCACCCTGATAAGTTTTCATGATTGAGCGGGCGGCAGCAGGACTTCAGTCGGAGGGTTCGGCTCATCGACAATCTTTAAATCACGGCAGAACAAAACTGGTTCTTGACCAAGACCTATTTTTTACTGCCACAGATATAAAGACTTGTTTGGCTTCAGCTCAAATGTGAGTTGTTCTTCCACTTCAGTCATTTCATTACAGCTTTCGTATTTAGTGTTGGCATGTGAGTCTCCAAAAAAGAGGAGGTGCAACTTTAAAATTAACTTTGCCTGATCTCCAGATTCAATCAAGGATGATGTGGATATCTTCCAGTTGTGTGTAATCTGGGACATCTTCTCCTTATCGTATCCAGCCTTTTTATTGATTTTCTTTTGCCACGTCACTGGTGTATTGCTGTCATTAGTTAGAGTTTTCATACTCTCCCAATTGCCAAAGGATTGGCCTATAGTTACTGTCAGCCCACCAGGAAGGAAGTTAAGAACATCAGGATGAACAGAATAGACACCAACACACTCATCTTTGCTGAGGTCAGTGCCTTTGTAGTACTCAACTCCCCAATCTGAGACTGGCTTTAGGAAGAAGCAGTCGTTTGACAGGCCCCAGTAATAGAGGCCGTTTCTGCAGTTGGGAGGGAGCTTGTATTCTTCAGCATCTGAGTCTGTATTCATGTTTGTTGTTTCTCGGTAAGTGCCCCTTTCTTGGAAGATGATGAAAAACTTGCCAGAAGTTGAGAAGTAATGGTCTCCTCCCTGGCAGTTGGGATGAAGGCTGTGAACTTCAGCACCGCTGTCCGTCGCCAGGTTCTTGACTCTGCGGTAGGAATTGCCCTTGATGATGTAAAAATAGCCATCTTCATCCCCAAGGTAATGCTCTCCATTTTTGCAGGCAAGGTACAGACTGAAAATAGAGATGTCTGAACCTCTATTGATACTACCTATCTTCATATAGCAGCCAAGATCAGAACGGATTATATAATAGTATTTGCCCACTCCACAGATGTCAGTGCCTTTTGCTTTGCTCTTGGGAATAATGCTGTTCATCGTGCCTGAACCTGCAACACAGAAAAAAAAGAAAAAAAAAACATTCAATCTCCACACCAAATGAAAGCGGTTACTTTAGTCCTTCTTTAGACTTGGCTAATCAAAACAGCTTTGTATCCCTTACTTTTTTTTTAGTTGAAGTTTATTCAAGTGTGCTGTTACGGCCGCTAGGGGTCGGCCGTAACACTAAAAGGCATAAGTCAAACTACCAGAGAGATATCAAAAATAACATGCGTTTATTTCCATAAGGGTTTTAGCGTCAGGGGCAGACAAGGCCAAAATAACAACAATCTTTTGTTAAACCTCTACAATTCCTAAAACAAAAGAAAACAAAATACAATCTAAACTTACCTACCTCCCTAAACCAAAACAATGTGAAAAGATATACAAAATAAAATGGTGTCAAACCCCCTACCTCCCTTTTTTTGACAAAAATATTTACAGTACCTAAATGTACAAGTCCGTAGCAAACAAAACAATCCGGAATCCAAAATCGTAGTCAAACAGGCATGGGTCAGTTAACAAGGATAAACAAAGGTTCAAAATCACAATCTCCAAATATCACTCACAGCACAATCTCAAATAAACACTCATAAACTCTCTGATACACTCTAGAATAGACAATAAAACAATAGCAAAGTGGTAACAATCAACGATGGCACAATAGTGGGACCTCTTGTTGAGTGTTTGGGGCGGTTCTTATATGTGGATCAGGTGTGGAGGAGAACCAATCGGAGCCTCCAACAAATTATCACCAGATCCGCCCACCTGTAACACAAACAAGCACATGCACATACACAGACAATAATACACAGGACAGAATGGAATCAGTGAGTAAACATTAAAATGACTCAGGCTCATAACACCCCCACCCACAAAATAAAACATACACTGTTTTACTGATTGACCCGGGACAGTGAATCAGCAGTGACATTGTCAATACCCTTTTTATGACATATCTTCAAGTTGTAACTTTGACACATTAGTGACCATCTCATAAGACGATGATTAGCATTTGACATGCGTTGAAGAAATATAAGAGGGTTATGGTCAGTGTAAACAGTAACAAGCTGTGAACTCGAACCAATGTAGACTTCAAAATGTTGGACAGCGAGAATTAAGGCAGGAGCTTCTTTTTCGACGGTACTGTAGTTAAGCTGATGCTTGTGGAATTTTTTTTAAAAGAAACTAATTGGATGACTTAAAGGGTTAGTTCACCCAAAAATGAAAATTAAGTCATTAATTACTCACCCCCATGCTGTACCAACCCCGTAAGACCTTCGTTCGTCTTCGGAACACAAATGAAGATATTTATGATTAAATCTGAGAGCTGGATCACTGCTACATAGGCTCCCTAAGGGAATGACACCGGACGGCCCAGAAAGTCAATGAAGAAAATGTTTAAATATTCCATGTCACAACAGTGGCTCAACTATAAGTTTATCAAGCGACGAGAATACTTTTTGTGCGAAAAAAACAAAAACTAAAATAACGACTTTATTCGACTATTCCTTTTCTTCCTTGTAGACCTGAAACGAGACTTCAAGAGATTTCCACGACGCATGCGCGAGAACTTAACTGAAGTAGTTGAAGGAGATCGCAATTCTTGCGCATGCGTCGTGGAAATCTCTTGAAGTCTCGTTTCAGGCCTACAAGGAAGAAAAGGAATAGTCGAATAAAGTCGTTATTTTAGTTTTTGTTTTTTTCGCACAAAAAGTATTCTCGTCGCTTGATAAACTTATAGTTGAGCCACTGTTGTGACATGGAATATTTAAACATTTTCTTTAATGACTTTCTGGGCCGTCAGGTGTCATTCCCTTAGGCAGCCTATGGAGGAGTGATCAACCTCTCAGATTTAATCATAAATATCTTCATTTGTGTTCCGAAGACGAACGAAGGCCTTACGGGGTTGGTACAGCATGGGGGTGAGTAATTAATGACTTAATTTTCATTTTTGGGTGAACTAACCCTTTAAACCAGCAGCATCTGTCTGAAGTAGGACGACACCTGCACCGGTACCACTAGCATCTACTTCTAAAAAGAAAGGCCGTTCAAAACAGGGGGCAGCAAGAACAGGGGCACTACAAAGCAATGTTTTCAAAGCTTCAAAAGCAAATTGACATTCCAAAGACCACTTAAATGGGACTGCCTTACGTAATAATCCGGTGAAAGGAAAAGCAACGTCAGAACAATTCTTGCAAAAACAGCTGTAATATCCAGTCATTCCAAGGAACCGACGGAGCTCTTTCTTAGTTTTAGGAACTGGGAAATCAAGAATGGCTTGTATTTTTGAGTTAAGTGGACAAACCTGACCATTACCAACCTCCTTTCCTAGGTACGTAACAGTGGCACAACCAAATTCGCATTTTTACAAGTGCACTGTGAGATAGATAGATAGAGTCTTTATTGTCCCATAGGGATAATCATTTCCACACATCCTTTTTCCTTCTTCCATAGCACAGAATATCACATATAAGGAACACATAGAAACATGTAACAGATGTCCAAAATACAAACACACAGCTCATTAAGAGACCCACATAAACACATCAAAGTGAACTACAAGGCAACTGAGATGGGGGGTGGCAGTATTACAGCTTGTTCAGCACTGTGATTGCGGTGGGGACAAAACTTTTTTCGAAATAGGCTTTAGTCCAGGTTAGTGCTCTGTATCTGCGACCGGATGGGAGTAGTGTAAAGAATTTATTCAGGGGATGGTCTGTGTCAGCTACTATTGCGTGTGCTAGGCGTGTGATGGCTATGTCATTCATGTCTGATAAGCTGGGTGTGGGGAGATTGATAATCTTAGAAGCAATATGTGTGATTTTAATGAGTTTGTTTTTGCAAGTGATGGTTAACATTGTATAGAAACAGATTGAGCAGTACAGCAGGGTGGATTGAATTATGCTTTTGTAAAGTAGCAGCAGGAGATGTGGGGCAACAGAGAGGGCTTTCAGTTTGCGTATTACATGTAGTCTTTGTTGTGCACGTTTCTGGATGGCAGTGACATGTTCTTTGAAGTTGATTTTATTATCTATAATGAGCCCCAGGTATTTAAAGCTTCTGACCTGTTCGATTGGTTGACCGTGGATATGGGTATGGTTCAGTCCAGGTGGTGATTTGGATGTGTACATGACCAATTCTTTTGTTTTGTCTGTATTTAGTTGTAAGTAATTGTTCTGACACCAGTGTGAAAACTGTCAAATTGAGTCCTGATATGCTGTGATGGAGGTGTTGTTGTTGAGTAATCCAACTATGGCAATGTCATCAGCGTATTTGTAATAAGTAGTGACCGGTGATGGGCTATTGCAGTCGTTAGTGTACAGGGTGTAGAGGAAGGGGCTGAGAACACAGCCCTGTGGGGTACCAGTGTTGGTGAGGATGGTTGATGATGTTGTTGACTCAATCCTAACGGTCTGTGGTCTATTGCTGAGGAAGTTATGAAACCAGTGAATGAGAAGTGGAGAGATATTGAGATAATTTAATTTCTTGATGAGCTGGTGACACTGGATTGTGTTGAAAGCGGAACTGAAATCAATGAAGAGTACTGCGGCAAAGTTTCCAGATGTCTGTAGGTGTTGAAGAATAGGATGAAGAAGGCATGCCACTGCGTCCTCCGTACCTCGTCTGGGTCTATATGCAAATTGATGTGGGTCCAGGTGTTGTCTGACAGTTGGCAAGATGAGGTGGAGGATTAATTTTTCCAAGCATTTCATGATTATGGGTGCGAGTGCAATTGGTCTATAGTGATTAGGCTCTAAGGGGCGTGGTTTCTTTGGAATAGGTGCAATGGTCGAGGTTTTCCATAGGGTCGGTATTGAGGCTGTCCTATACGATTCCCAGAAGATGGTATGGAAAATAGGAGAAAGCTCCATGGAACAGAGCTTAAGCACCCTTGCTGAGATGCCGTCTGGCCCTTGCCTTGCCAGTTTTGCACCTGGCCAGCTGCTGTCGGACATCCTCCTCTGTGAAGGGAGAGTGCGTGGGGTTTTGGCATGGAAGGGCCCTGAGCAAGTCCTCACATGTGGCAGAATAGTCATGGGTGTCAAATCGAGCAAAAAAGTTATTTAGGGTGTTGGCAAAGGTTAATGGATCTGGTGCTGTGATGTGGTTCGGTTTTTGTTCCTGTCCAGTTAGTATTTTAACTCTTTGAAAAGCTTGTTTTGTGTTCATGTTACTGAATTCCTGCTCCATTTTATCTTTATATTTTATTTTTGCTTTGCGGATGTCGTTTTTTGTCTGTCTATTAAGTAATTTGAGAGTGGCCCAATCCTTCTGCTTGAAAGCTTTTTGTTTTTGTTTGAGAGTGAGCTTGATATTAGGGGTGATCCAGGGCTTAGAATTTGGATATCTGGTGATATTCTTTGTTGGAATAGTTGTGGTGATGCAGAACTTTATGTAGTCTGTAATTAATGAAATCCGCTCATACAAACTTCCCTGAAAAACATCCCAGTCAGTGCAGGCAAGAGAGCCCTGCAACTGTGCAATTGCATCCTCCGACCATTGGGTGATGCTGTGCGTTTGTGGCTTGATGCGCTTCAGTTCCGGTTTGTATTGCGGGAGAAGGAACACAACATTGTGGTCAGAGAAGGCGAGTGGAGGGTGAGCCCGAGCGCTGAAAGCATCAGTTATATTACCATAACACAAGTCCAGAGTGTTCTCTTTTCTTGTGGGAACATCCACGTACTGTTGGAAGGACGGCAGTACGTCACCGAGGATACATTTATTAAAGTCCCCTAAAATAAACGCCGGTGCCTCAGGGTACTTGGCTAGCATGGAATTAGCCACCTCGGCTAGTATCTCCGCGGCTACCTTGATGTTAGCACTAGGAGGGATGTACGTACAGGTGACAACCACAGCGGGGAATTCCCTCGGGAGGTAAAAGGGACGCAAGGACAGGGTCAGCATCTCCACGTCTGGTGTGCATGCCCTATTATGGACTTTGATGTTATCACACCACCTGTTGTTAATGTACACACAGACCCCGCCACCTCTCCCTTTGCCTGACTGGCTAGTTCTATCGGCCCTTATGATGGTGAAGTGATCAAGACTGACCTCAGCGTCTGGGGTCTCCTCGTCCAGCCAGGATTCAGTCAGAGCGATAATACAGGCGTCTTTGAAGGCTCTCTCCGTCAGGCACTTGGCGTGCAGTAGGTCCATTTTATTCCGGAGGGAGCGGACATTCGCCAGTATGATGGAAGGGAGAGGGGGTCTGAAGGGACGCTTCCGAAGTCTGGTTCGCACTCCGCCTTGTCTGCCTCTTCGCCTCAATTTTACCTCGGGCGGTAGTGTAATCGCAGGCTTCTGTTTGCACCAGATGGTGGATCGTAGCTGTAAAAGATCCTCACGGCTATAGGTGAGTAGTCCTCGGTCGCTGGTTTCTAGTGCCAGCACCGAGTGAATGCTAATAGTCCAAAACATTATAAGTGCGATTCCGATTGCTTTGTAGAGATCAAACATTGTGTAGACAGACGAGACTTAACAATAGACGAGAGACAGATTTCACAAAGGACTTCACGATAGCTATGGATCACAGACAGAATGTGTGTCGTCGCAGCAGAGCATGCGCCGGAAGTCCTCAAGGTTTTAAAAATTTGCATTAGCATCTCTCAGATGTTTGAAGACATCGTCCAAGGTTCTGAGATGGTCTTCCCACGTATCTGAGTAGCACACAACATCATCAAAATAAGCTTCACAATTAGACACGTCAGACAACACTATGGACATTAAACGCTGAAAGGTTGCTTCAGCATTGCGAAGGCCAAAAGGCATTACTCGGCACTGTAGAAACCAAGGGGCAACCTCCCCGTCTCTCTCTTGAAGCCAACACAGAAGTGAATGAAACTGCAATTCATCGAGTGGCCGCTTGAGGCTGACTGCAAAAGCGAGTCAAATCTGTATCTACCCCATGTTAAAGGCACACTATGCTGGAATTCCGTTTTTGTCAAACAGCGACCCCTAGAGTCGCTGTGGAGAACTTGTATTTAACGTTACTGTCGTAAATGCCACTCACGGAGAGCGTCTGCCATAGACTGGTCTCTGCACTCACGGCCTGATACTCCTTTGAAGCTGTTATATTAAGGTACACATCTTGCATAGTGTGCCTTTAAATAAGAGATCTAGCGCTAAAATGTGTTTTTGAACTCAACCTGAGCGCTCGTGTCCGCTGCTATCAGTGTCATAGATACATAACGTTATAACGTTATAATGACTATAGTCATTGTGTCTCGTGTGGCGGCGCGCGCGCAGTCTTCACTCGGACGCGCTCTTCAATCTATCGTCGTTGCGGAGACTATTTATTCCGGTGAAATCACAAAATAAAATGCACACAAACTTAGAAAGATTTACTTACTAGGCCATCAACAAGATCGCCAGGTCAGCACCACTGTTGCATCCAATGCTGCTTTTTAGCTCGCGCCAACGAGTGAAAGCCCGACCGAGAGGGACTCACTCTTGTCCGGTTGCTCACTTGGTCAGATTCTCTTTTCCTTTTCCTAGTCTCTTCCGACCGCGTTTTCTTTGCTTTTTCCATCGTCAAGTATCACGTCTGAAATGCGCGCAAGTGGCTTCGTGCTTCAAATGTTGTTGTTGATGTGTGTGACATCGTTGCCGTAAAGCATGTCGTCATTCTCGCGAGATTTGTCGGGGGCGCTCCTCTCAAACTTGCATTGCTGGTTTTTCCAGCGGCGTCCCCCCCAAGCTTTACTACCAGGATGATTCGCCCTAATATGAGTTTGTTTACCACCGAAATGACTTTGAAGCTGTTATATTAAGGTACAATTCTTGCATAGTGTGCCTTTAAAATGTCTAACTTCACAGCAGAAAAAAACATGTTTACAGCCTGGTGGCAAATTGTTTTTTTGGGCTATGTGCTAATTTTGCCCTTCATGACGACTGTGAGGGGGGTGAATTTTTTTTACAACTCATCTGTTTAAATTATATTTAAGCCTTAAAGTTCTGCATAATTAAGGGCGTGGCCACTTGAGTGACAGGTGGATTGCAGCTGCTTTCACTGCTAGTCGTTTGTCTGCTGTCTGTTAGCGTCACCCTCAGCTGTGTTTCTACTTTTTCCGGGATTATTTCATACAATTTAATACATGTATTATACCTTCGCCCGTGCACGCCGTCGGATTCCGTCGTGTTGAGTATGGAGAGAACGACCAGCGCTGTGTTTCCAGCTGTTTCCCTCACATGGACTAATGGATTTCTGATGATCTCAGTGCGTTCTCTCCATCCATGCAGATGCACACCATGATGCACACCCTTGAATGAGCGCGGATTTCTAGTTCATTTACTTGAACTTCTGAGGTAATATCTTTGGTTTGACCCATCTGAGAAACTAAGAGGCGGCCAAAATCAGAGAATTAAAGCTCTTTACGAACTTGACGTGAGATGCCGACTGACATATGTGCTTGAATCACTGTCACTCACATGCACAAGCTTAGAGCAATATTGTAAGTTACTAATACATTTTTAACTAGCAGAATAATAATGCATCACGATACACATAGTTGACTGCTTGTATGTTGTGAGAAATGTGTGTGATCTGTGTTATGTACTGTTGTATACATGCTCTTAACCTTGTGGGATTAATAAAGTTGATAAAAAAGTAAAGTAAATAGTCTCACTTTTAGTTACGTCTTAACTATTATAACATTTCGTAGGGCAAAAACATGAACTTTAACCATTGACTTTTTCATTGACTTTACTTTTTCAATCGGCTGTCACTTCAGCGTGAGGGCAGTAGCATATCATTAGTACCTCAGCTCCACCCACGTCCCGCCTCTTTGCCCATTTTAATTTATCCAGTAGTGACGAGAGGTGACGCACTGCCAAGATGGCGACGGCCAGCCCCGCCCACTTTAGGCTTCAAAAACGCTCTTCAGAAACCTACGGGTGACGTCACGGATACTACGTCCATATTTTTTTACAGTCTATGGTAGAAACTAGGGCTGGGTAAAAAATATCGATTTCTCGATATTAATCGATTCTCATTTTTACGAACCGATATCGATTCTTAAATCTCAAGAATCGATTAGTCATCCTGTTTTCATTTGATGATCGCGTAGAACATTGTATCGTGCATCCCATCCAATAAATCGAAATAATCTTTGTGCTTTGTGACTATTATTATGAAATAAAGTCTCAAATTTCGAATTACGTCCATTTTCTTACGAAATTCAAAAACATAAATACCGTTTTGGCGCTGTGGCGTGAGATCGCTCTGGCTCAGCTCAAGAGAAGCAGCAGCACGGAGCGCACATGATCTCATTCTCCTCTTCCGCCTTAATAATACAAGTTACTCCGCCTTAATAATACCAGTTACAGCGCCAAATAAACATCAATGAGCATCTGAAAGTGTGTTAAAAGATAGAGTACAACTTCGAAATCCGTATCATGTAATGTGGTATCGCTCAATCAGTGTTTCATCCGTGGAAAGACGTCAGTTAAACAGCAAGTAAACAATGGCATGTAACGTCACATTTACCTCAGAAAAAAACATTAAACTTAGTAACTTAGTCAGTTAGTCAGCTAGAAAAAATAACTCTAGAGAGGAGAATTTTGCTAAATATATGCACCATAATACATATTCATTATAATTTTTAATGTTCTTCAATATTTAATGCATGTTTGAATAAATCTGGCAAGTTTTTATGACAGCCACCATTTAAATGTTTATATTTCATATAACTTTCTTATTATAAAAATAAATAAGTGTAATTTAAGTGTTTGTATAGCTTCAAATCAGTTAATTTTTACCTTCAAAATTATAGTAGGCTAATGAAGCCTAGTAGGCTACAACTGACTCCCATAGTTTACAGCATTAGTTAAGAGATTTGTTTTCCTTGAAAAAATTTGCCATGTATTGTACCTGATATCCAAAATAATCAATATTGAATCGAATCGAAATCGAAATCGAATCGAATTGCAAGCTTGTGAATCGAAATCGAATCGAATTGTGAAATTTGTGTCAATACCCAGCCCTAGAAGAAACACATCAGGGGTGGCAAAAGCAGAGATTTCAGATGCTCGCTCTGTTAGTGACACCTGCCAATACCCTTTAAACAAATCAAGTTTAGTCATAAATTTAGCGTCACCTACACGATCAACGCAATCTTCCATGTGAGGCAGCGGGAAGGAATCAGCTTTGGTTAAAGCATTAACTCTCCTATAGTCGGTACAAAACCTTGAGCTACCATCCGACTTAGGGACGAGTAGACATTGGGGGCTCGTCCGGGATTAAAATAAAAATGTATATTTTAAGTCTACTTTTTATATACTTATCAGACATATACTTTATGTACTTCTCAGAATTTACTTAAAATTGCACTTAACTATACTTGACTTATACTGACAGGATTAAATGCCTGAGGAAGGAGCCAGTAGTGCAACACACAGGGTCTGACCCGGGTGAGATGCAGGAGGAACCCGGCCTGGAATCACCCCACAGTGCCCAGAACCTCCAGGCACCAGAAGCTCCATCCTCAGGCAGAGTAAACCAACAAGTAATAATGAAATGGACAGCTACCAGCAGGAAAATAGACTGGTAGCAGTTTGGAGAAGATGTTACCCACATAACATCAAATATGTGGAAGGGTGATGCTGACAGTTGCCTTCAAGCCCTGACTATAATCATCGTAAGTTACAGAGCTGAACGGTTCCGTAAAGAGGATGAGAAAATCGTCAAAACTCCATATACCAAGAACTGGAGAACAGAGAGAATTCATCAACTGTGACAGGAACTCCACATTCTCAAAAAGCATTACAAGACTGCAGAGGAGGAGGAGAAGCCACCGCTTATCGAGCTTCGCAACATTATTAGGAAGAAGCTACATACCTTGAGAAGAGCAGAGTGGCACAGGAGACGGGGAAGGGAGAGAACTAGGAAGCGATTGAAATTTATTGCCAACCCCTTCCGTTTGCTCTGGAATCTCTTGCGGACGATATGGCACAGGGGGATTATTGCAAGAATTCCACAAACATTGAGCAATTTAGGTCCATTTCGCTGCTCAGTGTTGCGGGCAAAATTTTCCTCTGTGTCCTATCCAGGCGAATGATCGACTTTCTGCTTAAGAATGATTATATTGATACATCAATGCAGAAAGGAGGGACTCCCGGGATGCCTAGCTGTCTTGCGCACACTGGAATATTCAGCCAGTGGATTATAGAAGCACGGGATAATAATGAAGACCTGGTTGTGCTATAGCTTGACTTGAACCGGCACTATCTCCCCAGTATGTCCCCAGTAAGATCACAGACTTTATCCTGGATTACTATAAAAACTTCAGCTTGAGAGTCACGTCTGGGTCTGTAACATCAAGTTGGCATCGCCTTGAGAAGGTTATTATTACTGGATGCACAATTTCAGTAATCCTTTTTGCGCTTACCATGAACATGGTTGCCAAAGCTGTCGAGGCGGAGTGCAGAGGCCCGCTGTCCAAGTTTGGAGTGTGACAACCACCGATGTGGTATGTATGGACAATCTCACAGTCTCGACATCTTCTGTTCCGGGTAGTAGATGGATCCTCAAATGTCTTGAGAGGCTTATCAAGTGGGCAAGATTGAGCTTCAAGCCTTCCAAATCCAGATAACTTGTCCTGAAGAAAGGTAAAGGTAAAACCATATTTTATGGCCTCTGTTGGTACACGAAGTGCCGATTACATCAGTTGAGCTAATGGAGAGGTTACCTTTACCTTTTCCAGCTATCTCTGCAGATGGCTCAGTCTACCACGCAGTTTGAGTACAACAGCTCTGTATGGGAAGAGCAACACCCTACAGCTCCCGTTTAATAGTATCACAGAGGAGTTCATGGTTTCCTGCACTAAAGAAGCAATGCTGTACAGAGACTCCAGCGACCACAAAGTATCAGCAGCTGGCATTGAGGTCCGTACTTGCAGAAATTGCAGAGCCCCAAGGGAACTGGAGGCAGCAGAGGGCAGGCTAAGGCACAAGGCCGGGTGGGAGCAGTGGCTTGTGGAAGAGAAGGGCTTGGCAGTTTCCCAATGCCAAGCTACAGCCAACCAAGGGGCAACAGCGGAGGAAGTTCGCATTGGTAAGGTGGCAGGCATGATGCAACAAGGGGCATTGATGAGAAGGGAAGGCGTAATGGAACAGAGGCTCACATGGTCTGACATCTGGCAAGCAGAGCCGCAGCGCATTCAATTCTCAATCCAAACTGTCTTTGATGTTTTACCAAGCCCATCAAACCTCCAGCTCTGGGGCAAGGTTGATACTCCTTCCTGCTCCTTCTGCAATGGAAAAGGGTCACTAAAACTCATCCTGAGCTGCTGCCCAAAGGCTATTGGGGATGGCCGTTACTGCTGCCGGCATGACCAGGTTCTAAAGGTAGTAGCGGAGAGTGTCTCCCTGGCCATTGCAAGCAGTAAGTACCATCACTGAGCTAGGAAAGAAATACTGTTTGCGAAGATAGGAGAGCAGCCAACACTGCAGCACAAAACTCCAGCAGGACTTCTTCTTTCTGGTCTTTCTGGCTTGAAGAAATGGCTTAAATTCCCAGCACACATCACAGTAACATCTTTGCAACCTGATATCATTATTCTATTGGAGATCTCGCAACAGCTTGCTTTGGATAAAAAGGGGTGATAAGTGATCAAACGCTGCTGGGACGTAAGTCGGGGCTTGATCACCCCCGACTGGGTCACCTGGGTGAGGGTGTATGATGTTGAAAGACCCGAAACAAAGATGAAGCCAGGAACAGAACTGATGATGCGTCTCAGCGCATCCGTAGGATGTATCTTTCACCTACTTGACTCATACTGATAGAAAGGTCTAAGTATGCTATATTTGGGACTATACATGTACTCAGTCTTTTGAATGAGATATACAGTGCCTTGCTTACGTATTCAAACCCCTTAAATTTTTTTCCACATATTGTTATGTTGCTGCCTTGTGTTAAACTACTTTAAATTACTTTTTTCCTCCACATCCATCTGCACCCCATACACCATAATGACAAAGCAAAAAAAAAAAAAAAAAAAAAACAGATCTGTGACAATTTAGCAAATTTGTTCAAAATGAAAATCTAGAGTACTAAGTACTTAGTTAAAGCACCTTTACAGCTTCAAGTCTTTTTGGGTATGATGTGACAAGCTTTGCACATCTGAATTTGGCGATTTTCTGCAATTCTTCTCCTCAGATCCTCTCAAGCTCTGTCAGGTTAGATGGGAACTGTTTGTGGACAGACTTTTTCAGGTTTCTCCAGAGATGTTCGTTTGGGTTCAAACCGTGGCTCTAGCCAGGCTACTTAAGGACATTCACACAGTTGTCCATAAGCCATTCTTGCATTGTCTTCTTGATGGCAGGTGGACCTTCTTCCCAGTCCAAGGTTCTGAATGCTCTGGACTAGGTTTTCCGTTGAGGCTAACTATATTGTAATGGAATTTTTCCATGTAGTATTCTTATTTCAGTTATTCCTAATGTTGGCCTCATCTGTTTCTCTCATTTGTAGTGAGAGGGGGCTGTGTGATAATTTACTGTGTTATGTTTGTCAGTGGAGGTAAGGGAAAAGCAGGTGGTCAAGGGGTCATCCTGAGTGCATTTGTATTTTATAGCCTAAAGGGTTAAAGGGGGGCATTAAAATCTCAGGGCCAGGGAGGAATGAAGAGACAAAGTATATCTCTCTCTCTGAGGGGAGGGAAGAAATAAGGCCTTGGGGTATAAGAAAGACAGGCACTGCTTTCTCCTTATCTGTCCTCACTGACTCACGAATGTGTATTGGTGACGAGGATCTCTCTTGCAAGAGAAATAAATACTTTTTAAACTATTGATTTGGACTCAGTCGCTTACTCAGTGGTGGTGTTTGTTGAATGATAAAAAATAGCCACAACAGCTTGGTGTCAGAATAGTGGGATTTCATGGACGTGATCCGGGAACTGACGGAGGGACGGAGGCTGATCACCTAGGAACTGACAAAGTTTCTAACCCTACCTCGAGAAAAAACATTAAGAGACGAGGGACCGTTTCCGCCGTTAGGACCGGATCCGGCCACTGGAATCAAAAGAACTCAAAGTGGCACAGAACAACATCTCTGGGTAAGCAAAGCAAATTCAGTTTAATAGAGGGGAAAGAGAGAAATTGAACCATATTGGCTGAGGGCTGTTTCTGTGGTGCGTAATCTGATTTTAATTGAGATCTATATATAGATCAAGAGGTTTCAAACAGATACGAGAGAAAATTATCTGAGATTAACTGAGATTTGTAGCGGATCAAGAGGTTTCAAACAGATACGAAAGTATCTGAGATTAACTGAGATTTGTAGCGGATCAAGAAGTTTCAAACAGATAGGTAACCTGAAAATCAGTTGTTCCACCACGGAGCCAATTGTTTTTAGGTGCTGAAGCTAATTAGGGGGAGCCAGAAAAGATTTTTTTTTGGTAAACCTTAATTAGGAGGGCACTAACAAGTGCAACCCGACCGATTTGGGTTAAAAGAAAAATCGGGTCTGTGTGGGGACGCCTGACAGATCAAGAGAACGCGCGGTGAGAAATCCACAGAGAACAGAAAAAGCAGCCAGTATGGGGAAGTCTCAGAGCAAAATTATGAAATATGATACACCAGTGTACTACCAAATGAGAAAACATTATGGTCAGAAATGTATGCTAGATATTGAGAAGTTAATCAAGCATCATGATTTTCCCGAGGGGGGAACATTGAGCCGCACGAGGCTGAAAGTGGTGAGAGACTCAGTGGAAAAGAGTAGTGAGAAACAATCAGCTTGTTGCTGCAAGTGTGTTAAACATGTATGTAAAAGATGTGAAAACACAGTCGATTGCTGGCTTGAGGAAGCAGATAAAAGAGAAAGAAGGCAACTGCAAAAAGAATTAGCAGGAAGGAAAAATGAAAAGTGTGAAAGTCTGGCTGTATGTGTGTCTGCACCACCAGAACCGACTAACCCACAGTATGTTTGTGTTTCCCCACATGAAATTGCGGTGAGACCGGCACCGCCGGAGTATAAAACACACTTCCCAGGAGCCGGATTGATTGCACTGAAGTTCGACCCCGACCTTGACTGTTCTCCATCGAGACCGACCCAGCCACGAGCACAAGCCGAACCGCAACCCGAGGCACAAGCAGCAGCGAGAGAGAGAGAGAGACAAGCACAAGCAGCGCGTGACGCAGCGCGTGAAGCGCAAGAAGAGGAAAATGACCGAGCAGCGAGAGCTGAAGCGCGGGCCGCGCGGGAGGAACAGGAGGCGAGAGAAGCTGCACGAGCAGAAGCGCAACAACAGCAAACAGCGCAGATGGCGTTGGCTTTCCAGCAACTAGCGATGCAAACGGCGCAGGCGATGCAACAGGTGCAAGCAGAGGGACAAGGGTCCAGTCACGTGACCCAGAGCGAAAAGGAAGAAACCACAGAGAACACGGATGAGCAACGCGGAGCCAAGCCGAAGAAAATCGTCACAAGATCACAGATCAGAGATGAAACAGTTAACATCACAGTGAAGGTGGAGAGAGAGCTGCAGCTGGCTGCTGTACAAATCAAAGCTAGCACGAGTGCACCCCCAGCGCGGCAGAACTGGGCCAATAAGAAGAAGAAAGTGTATCAGGGAAAGTGGAAATGTGGACTGTGCGAAAGCAACGAACATGAATTTTTTTAAATGCACGAAGTGCAGAGTGTGCAAAGGCGACGGACACTGGGCAAAGGATTGTCCGGAGACACAAAGGGCGGATTGACTATGGAGGAACGGAGAACAGGAGAGGGGAGGGCGAGCGACAGGCATTCAACCGACTGCGAGAAAGGGAAGTGAAATTTTGCTAACACACGCACAACACGAACACATACACTGACGCACATAATGCTTCTTGCAATGAAGAAAATGCTAGCAAATCTTTATGTGCGAGTGATGAAAATTTGAATAGGGCTGTTACTGCTGAATGTCTGAGAATGTACAAGGGTGCAGGATTTTTAAGACTACCGAGATATCCACTGTTAGTTGACGGTACAATGATAGAGTTTCTCGTGGATTCGGGGGCTGCCCGGTCCACAATAAGGCCATATGACTTGCCATGCAAACCGAGATTGACGGATGTGATGTTTGAAAGCACGTCAGCGTCAGGGCATGTAATTTCAGAAAATTTCACGGTGCCACTACGATGCGAGACGGAGGGGGGCAAAGCATTGAAACATGCGTTTTTGTGCTCTGCAACCTGTCCGGCTCCATTGTTGGCACGAGATCTAATGTGTGAATTAAATTTGAAACTCACTGCGGGCCCGATGGGTATCGTGATTGAGGAAGAACAGCAGATATGTTGTGCAAAGTTTGAGCCAAAATGGGCATATGAGTGGCAGATAAAAGATTTTGATTGGGCACAAATGATTTTGAAAATGGCAAAGGATCGGACAGTATCAGATAACACAGAAAATATGATGCCTGACAAATTGCATTGCACGTCACATGTTGTCTTTGAGCGTGAACCTCAGTTTGAGGAAGCGTGGTTTAACAAGACAGAAGATGAGAAAATGAAGTTTGATAAAATGTTCTGGAATGAAAATGTGTGTGCGCTTTCAGCTTGCCTGTCAGAAAAACAAATGCCGCTGTATTTGATAACAGGAATGTCGGCGCCTCACTTATCAGTAACCAAGGGCAAAGCGCAGCAGTGGGCAGATTTGGGCCCTTTTGTGAGACAGTGTGTGACAGCCACAGATTGGGCTGAAAGGGGAGACGGGGTACAGAAGAGTGACAGTGTAGGGGCATTTATGCTGCCATGTGATTTTGAGGTTGATGTACACAGAGCTGTGACTGCTATTGTTCAGAGTGTAATGGAGAAGCATGATCGCGGAGCTATTTCTGCCACAGATATTCATCCTATCCTGGCAGAAATACCTTCAACGTTGTGGGCGAAACACAAGTATGATGTTGGGTTGATTAAAAATTGTGAACCAGTAGTAGTCACCCCAAAGTCTGACTACAGGCCGTGTCAACCGCAATATCCCCTGAAAAAGGAGGCATTGCGGGGGATCCGGCCAGTTTTTGAATCTCTCCTGAAGGAGAAAGTCATCATCCCGTGTCATGATTCTCCAGTACGAACACCCATTTTCCCCGTAAAAAAGGCAACAGCTAATCAGGATGACATTGTTCAGTGGCGTTTTGTGCAGGATTTGACTGCAGTGAATGCAGCTGTTATCGCAAGGGCACAGCGGGTCCCAAACCCGTACAATATTTTGTCACAGATTCCACAAGACGCAACATATTTCACTGTGGTTGATTTGGCCAACGCTTTCTTTAGCGTCCCAGTGGCAAAGGAAAGTCACATTCACCCGCCTTTGCCAAGGGTTTTGCGAGTCTCCCACGATATATAATGAAGCGCTGAAACGCAGCCTCGAACCGTTAATTTTGTCAAGCGGAACCGCACTTTTGCAGTATGTAGACGATCTGCTAATTTGTGCACGAGATGAGGCTGTGTGTGTGGCTGACAGTGTATCTCTCCTGAGGCATTTGGAAAAGGAGGGGCACAAGGTCAGTCTGGCTAAGCTGCAGTTTGTGAAGCAGGAAATAACCTTCCTGGGTCACACGATTACACCAAACAGTAAAGCTCTTTCTGAAAAACGAGTTAAAGCGATCAAAGAGGTACCCAGACCGGTAACAAAGAAACAATTGTTATCCTTCTTGGGAATGTGTGCATATTGTCGAACGTTTATTCCAAATTATGCACTACTGGAAAAGCCCTTGAGAGCCCTGACAGCAGGGAAAGGGCTGAGATCATGTGACAAGATTGATTGGCCCACAGAAGCACAGGATGCTTTTGAAAACATGAAAAGGCAACTGGCTCAGGCTCCTACGTTGGGCCTACCAGCAGTTGACAAGCCATTCACACAGATGGTAGATGAAAAGCACGGTTTTATGAGTTCAGTGCTATTGCAAACCCATGGTGACGGACTAAGACCAGTAGCATATTTTTCAACGAAACTTGATGCAGTTGCAGCAGGTCTGCCACACTGCCTGAGGGCTGTGGCGGCTGCTGAGCTGGCTGTGCTGGCCTCAAGAGAATTTGTGGGGTATTCTGATTTGACTTTGATGGTCCCACACGCAGTTACCATGATTTTGCAAGAGCAGAAAACATCACACTTATCTTCGGCCAGATGGTTGCGATACCATACGATTTTGCTTGATATGCCGAACATAACTGTGAAACGATGCACAACTTTGAATCCTGCCACACTTCTGCCAACAGAAGATGATGGGGAGGAACATCACTGTTGTCTGTCTGTTCTGGAGGAGGTGTGCACTCCACGTCCAGACCTGTTGGACACACCTTTGGAGAATTGTGATAATGTCCTCTTTGTGGATGGATCGGCATCCAAAGATCCACAAACAGGCCTGAATAAGGTTGGTTTCGCGGTGACCACTGAATTTGAAGTGGTGAAATCTGGCAAATTGTCGGCGACTTATTCGGCTCAGGCAGCTGAATTGGTTGCACTGACGGAAGCGTGTAAATTAATGGCAGACAAATGTGTGACGATTTACACAGACTCGCGTTACGCGTTCGGGATCACGCACGACTTCGGAGCAATCTGGAGACACAGGAATTTTTTGAAGTCGGATGGACATCCGGTATTGAACGCCTCACTAGTGTCAGCGCTTTTGGAGGCCATTCTTTTGCCAGACAAGGTTGCAGTCTGTAAATGCGCAGCGCACTCTAACGATAAAAGTTTTATCTCCACAGGAAACGCACGAGCCGACGCGGCAGCGAAGGCCGCGGCAGCGCAGGAGACAAAAGAAACGACTTGTGCTTTGGTATCTGTGACTAACCCTGACATTTCTCTTTGTCTAGAAAGCATGCAGACGTTTTCCACAGGAGCAGAAAAACAGAAATGGAGGTCGTCTGGCTGCAGTCTCAGGGGGGGTGTATGGATGAAGGATGGCATTCCTTGTTTACCAAAGCATTTCTTTCAGCATTACGCTAAGTTGACCCACGGCCTAGACCATGGGTCAAAGGGAAGTATGGTAATGCAGATGAAAGATTTATGGTATACTAAAGGTTTCACAGTCTTTGCTGAAAATTTTTGCAAAAGATGTGTCACTTGTAACACACACAATGTGGCAAGAGGGATAAAAACACCCTTAGCATCTCAACCAGCCCCAGCAGGTCCGTTTGAGTATCTGATGATGGACTTCATCGAATTAACCCCTTGTGGGAAACAGAAACACTGTCTGGTAATGGTAGACATGTGGTCAAAATGGGTGGAGGCTTTCCCGACCTCACAGCAAGATTCGGCAGCAGTGGCAAAGGCCCTGCTAACCGAAATTGTTCCGAGGTGGGGAATACCAAGAAAAATCAGCTCTGACAATGGAAGACATTTTGTAAATGCTGCAATAAAGCAGGTGGGAGAGTTCTTGGGCATTGATATGAGAACACATTGCAGTTACGCTCCCTCATCAGCGGGAGTGGTAGAGAGATCAAATCAAACAATCAAGAACAAATTGGCAAAATGTTGCGAAGAGACGGGTCTGTCTTGGGTTAAGGCCCTACCAATTGTACTCATGTACATGAGAATGAGGAAACGAGTGAAAACAAATCTGAGCCCATTTGAAATTTTGTTCGGCAGGCCGCCATTTATGGGCATAGAAGGGGGTAAACAAAGGCTGCCATCCGCGGATGTGTGTGAGAATGACATGTTGAATTACTGCAAAGAAATGTCTTGTCTGTTATCACAAATTTCTGTGCAGGTGAAAGCTGCCCAGGGGAAAGTTGCTGAGACGTTTCTGCACAAGGTCAGACCGGGTGATTTCGTGGTGATTCGTGATCACAGAAGGAAAAGCTGGAAGGCGAAAAGGTGGCTTGGACCTTTCCAGGTGCTTCTGGTGACGTACACGGCGGTGAAGGTCGCAGAGAGGGCCACGTGGGTTCACGCGAACCACTGCAGGAAGGTGCCGCCCATTGCGGAGGCGGAGCAATCGCAGGAGGAGGGTCAACGATCATAAACGTCAAGTCCAGTTATTGAAAAGCAAAGAAAGGTACCGTTATCTGCGCAAGAGCAAGGCCAGACAAAAGACATAACAAAGCCTGCAGCATTGAAGCAGCAGGGACAGCGGGAAACCGTGCGGACAACGGAACAGATAAGACTTTCTTGTTAGTGCTTTTAAAGATTGAACTTTCTTAACAATTTCTGGTCACACAGCAGATCAGAGTAACCGAGAACATGGAGCGGACAAGGCCGTGGCACCCATTCAGAGTGCCAGGAATGTGTGGCCTGGTTAAGACCACATGCATAATGACTGTGTTGTCAGTGACAATTTGCTTGATAATACTGCATTGTACAGCAGGTCTGAAAGTATTGCCAACAGGAAATCAGACCAACAGAACTGAGACAACGGGGCGGAGTGTGCAAGATGCTAGGTGTGTCTTGTTGTTTCAACATTCCAGATTACAGTGACAACATAACAAATGTGATCGAGCACATGAGAAGGGCGGTGCAGGAGCCTGAACCAGTGGAGGAGAACTGGCTGACCTGGATAATGAATTTTAAGGGGGGCTGGGGATTTTGGTTAGCTCAAACTGTGTTGCCAATTTTAGTCATAATAGTGCTGATTCTGCTATGTATACCATGTATTATACAATGTGTGTCTAGCTTAGTGCAGAGACTGGTTAAAGTTGGAATGTCTGTTCAATTGGTGAAAATGACAGCCTATCCGAATGATGATGTTGATGAACAACAATATGATGACACAAGTAGCGGAAGCTACAGCGAAACGTGTTAATTGAGTAAAGAAAATGTTTTCCTTTATCACAAGATGGCGTGAAAGGACGAGGGTCGAATAGAGGGATTTTTTTATTATATTTTTCCATCTGTTTGTTTTTTTCTTCTATTTGTTTATTTTCTGAGAAAGATTAAGGGCTAAAGATTTAAAGAGGGTTAAAAGCAGCAGTCATCCGTGTTACGAGATGGCGTACAAAGATAGGGTATGAAACTGAGTGATTTTTATTATACTTTATATATTTTGTTTCCTTACTATGTTTACTTGCTAGCTAAAATATTAGGGGGACTTTCCCCCACAAAAACAGCCTTATGCTTTTTCATTCTAAAATTCTTTCTTCAACAGGTACAAGGAGAGTGATTTTATGTAACGACTTGGACTTGCATTCATTATTACTATTATTACAATGTGATTAATCAGTTATCAGAGTATGATAAACAGAGAGGAGTTGTAATGGAATTTTTCCATGTAGTATTCTTATTTCAGTTATTCCTAATGTTGGCCTCATCTGTTTCTCTCATTTGTAGAAGGTCTGTTCATAAAGACACGGCGGAAGTGAACGCTGGCGCGACTCGCTGCCGCTACTTTCCGATTGTTTGTTTAATTTTGGGCTTTTTAACTTCGGCTTTTATTGAACTTTTAATTGTTTATTGCCCTTGCTGATATACTGTCACCGATTGCTGCGTTTATACCAGCTATATCTGGCTCTCTTGCTTTTTTACCTGACTTTCCTGTGTGAGCCAAAATGTGGATCAGCAAGTTGGTGATACTCATGTGGATTGTTGCGCTTTTCCTTACAAGTTCCTCCTCGGCTCTGTTTCAATACTCGACTGCCGAGCTTCTCAAACTCTGCTTCAATCCGACTGCCTCATCACTGTTAAAATCGACGCTGCACCCAGGCTCGGAAAATGCTCGCTTACCTCGTCGGAGATATCTTCATCGTGGGTCCCGACGGAGTTTTAACATCGATGCCTCCACTTCAATCAACTCCTTCTGGTCCTCATCTCGCCGTCAACCGAGATCATCCAGCAGGAGGGTGGACCAGAGTGTGCTAACCAGTCTACCCAGGTCTACTAATCCCAGCTCTGTCTCCCACAAAAACAACTGTAGTGATCTCCACTTTGGATTATACAACATACGATCACTTTCGGGCAAAGGACTTATTCTCCAGGATTTCATCAATGATCGTAAATATGACTTTTTTAGTCTGACAGAGACTTGGCAGCAGCCAAATGACTTTTCCCAGTTGAATGAAGCAACTCCCCCCGGGTTTGTTTACAGCTGTCAACCCCGCACTACAGGTCGCGGGGGAGGTCTCGCGATAATATATCGCGAGAGTTGGAAAGTCTCGCCTGTCTCTGTGCCACTTTATCAGTCATTTGAGTCTCTTGTCATTAAACTAAATGGTCCATCCCCTATCATTGTAGCCACCGTGTATCGTCCACCGAAGCCCAATTCAGAATTCATTAATGAATTTTTAGCTTTTCTTACACTTATATCACCTCTTTCTCCTAATGTTATTCTCCTTGGTGATTTTAATATCCATATTCATAAAGACAATAACTATCTCACAAAAGACTTTATATCATGCCTTGATAGTTTTGAATTGCAACAGTTTATTAATTTCCCCACCCATTCAAAGGGCCATATTTTGGATTTACTTTGCTGCTTTGGTGTCACTCCTTTTAACTGTACTGCATTTGACCTTCCCATCTCTGATCATAAACTTATTTCATTTAATGCTAAGGCTACACTGTTCAAAACGAAACTGTCACGCACTATCTCTTTCCGTAATATCAAGTCCATTGACCCAGCAGCTCTAGACTCTGGTATTGCCAATCTTCCCAATATTGACTTCACATCCACCCCTGATGAACTGCTCAGTCACTACGATTGTGGCCTACACCATCTCCTCGATACGTTGGCTCCAATAAAAACACGGACTGTTTCCTTTTCCCAATCTGCACCCTGGTTTACTTCTGAACATCGCCAACTGAAAGCTAGAGGTCGCCAACTGGAACGCCTCTATAGAAAAACTGGTCTGGCCATTCACAAACAAATGTTTTATACCCATTTACTTTCCTATAAAGATTCTCTTTCCACTGCAAAGTCCAACTACTATACAGACTTAATCAGTTCAGGCTCTGGTAACTCTCAAGCACTTTTTTCACTGGTGCATAAAACATTTTGTCCACCTGATTCTCTACCACTACATTTTTACTCCACGGACTCCTGTAATTCTATTATGACATTTTTTTCTACTAAAATTGATCGTATATATCAACAGTTACCCCCTCAGATCTCAACCTCTGAATTATCATCTGATTTTCAAATATCTTCTTGTCATCTCTTATCTACCTTCACCCTTCCCACTGATGTTGAAATAGTCAACCTTGTTCGCAAATCTAAACCATCAACTTGTCAACTTGATCCTCTTCCGACTATATTGGTTAAAATGTGCATTCACTCCCTGACCCCTCTTATAACTGCAATTATCCATTCCTCTCTTATCACTGGTATTGTTCCGTCAGCCCTCAAATCAGCTGCAATAACCCCCATTCTTAAGAAACCTGGGGCTGACCCCAGCAACTTTAACAATTTCCGCCCAATTTCGAACCTCCCTTTCCTTTCAAAAATCCTTGAAAAAGCAGTTGCTTCTCAGATTCATGACCACCTCACCCACAATAGTCTCTTTGAACAGTTCCAATCAGGCTTCCGTCCCCTTCATAGCACTGAAACAGCTCTTGTTAAAATAACCAATGACCTCCTCACGGCTGCGGACTCTGGATTACTAACAATCCTCATCCTCCTGGACCTGAGTGCGGCTTTTGACACCATCTCCCACACCATCCTTATCGACCGATTAGCTTCCCTTGGATTATCTGATACACCCTTGCACTGGTTTAAATCATATCTCTCTGGCCGTACTCAGTTTGTACAGCTCAAAAATTTCAGATCCCACTTTGCTCCTCTTTCCTCTGGTGTTCCCCAAGGATCTGTCCTTGGACCCCTTTTGTTTATTATTTATCTTCTTCCTCTTGGCCATATTTTTCGTAAACATAATATCCAGTTCCATTGTTATGCAGATGACACCCAGCTCTACTTATCCACCAAACCCACTACATCCCTCCCTCCCACTTCCCTATCAAACTGTCTTCAGGAAATCAGATCCTGGTTCTCGCTAAACTTTCTCAAGCTTAATAGTGACAAAACTGAATTCCTCCTTATTGGCACCAAATCTATCCTCTCTAAAATAAACGACTTCTCCATCTCCATTGATAATTCTTCTGTGTTTCCCTCCCCTCATGTTAAGAGTCTGGGTGTCATCCTAGATAGCACTCTGTCATTTCAGTCCCACATTAATAATATCACTCGGTCAGCATATTTCCATTTACGTAATATCTCTCGCTTACGTCCAACTCTCTCCGTCAACAGTGCTGAAATTCTGGTTCACACCCTGGTTACCTCCCGCTTAGATTATTGCAACTCTCTCCTTTATGGGCTACCTGACAAATCCATTCATAAATTACAACTAGTCCAAAACTCTGCTGCTCGTATCATTACCAGAACCCCCTTCACCAGTCACATAACACCTGTCCTGCAGCAACTTCATTGGCTTCCCATTAAATATCGCATAAATTATAAAATTCTTCTCCTTACATTTAAAGCTATCAATAATCTTGCCCCTAAGTATCTCACTGAGCTCCTTCATATCAAGATACCCACCCGTTCTCTCAGGTCCTCTTCTTCCACTCAGCTTATCCTTCCACGTGCTCGTTTGGTTACCATGGGGTTTAGAGCTTTCAGTCATTCAGCCCCATATCTTTGGAACTCTCTGCCCCACTACATTCAACACTCCACATCCATAACAACCTTTGCAACTCACTTAAAAACGTATCTTTTTAGACAGGCATACTCTCTTTAATTTTAATATTATTTTGACTGTAAGAATCTTATCCTTTTTCCTGTTCTTTTTAATTATATCTTATGCTTTCGCTGTTTTTTTTTTTTTTTTTTTTTTTTTTTTTTTTTTTTATTGGATTGAGTGTTTTATTGTTGATTTTGTAAGGTGACCTTGAGTGCCGAGAAAGGCGCCTATAAATAAAATAAAAATAAAATGCATTATTAGAGGGGGCTGTGTGATAATTTACTGTGTTATGTTTGTCAGTGGAGGTAAGGGAAAAGCAGGTGGTCAAGGGGTCATCCTGAGTGCATTTGTATTTTATAGCCTAAAGGGTTAAAGGGGGGCATTAAAATCTCAGGGCCAGGGAGGAATGAAGAGACAAAGTATATCTCTCTCTCTGAGGGGAGGGAAGAAATAAGGCCTTGGGGTATAAGAAAGACAGGCACTGCTTTCTCCTTATCTGTCCTCACTGACTCACGAATGTGTATTGGTGACGAGGATCTCTCTTGCAAGAGAAATAAATACTTTTTAAACTATTGATTTGGACTCAGTCGCTTACTCAGTGGTGGTGTTTGTTGAATGATAAAAAATAGCCACAACAATATTTTGCTGTGTTGAGCATTCCTTTTACTCTAACGAGTCGCCCAGCCCCTGCTACTGAACTACAGTGTTTACACTTGGGATGTCAATGTGCAGGTGACACGCAGTGCCTGGTTTCCTCCAGACATGATGCTTGGAACTGAGGTTCATCAGACCACAGAATATTGTTTCTCACATTCTGAGAGAGTCCTTTAGGTGCTTTTATGCAAGTGGGGTTTCATGTGTCCTCACCAAGGAGAGGCTTGATTCTGGTCACTCTGTCATAAAGCACAGATCGCTGAAGTGTTGCAGTGGTTTTTGTCCTTTTGTACGCTTTTCCCATCTCCATATATGATCATGGAGCTAAACTAGAGTGACAATCAGCTTCTTGGTCACCACTCTAACCAAGGCCCTTCTCCATCGATTGCTCAGTTTGGCCAGGAGGCTCTAGAAAGAGTTCTGGTTGTTCCAAAATTTTTCCATTAAGGATTATGGAGGCTACATGCTTCTATGAACCTTCAATATAGGTTCATATAGGTTCAATAACGACTTTGGCGAGCAGGACGAGGCCGAGGGCCACTGACTGAATTTTCCGGCTATCCACGTTTTCACTGTTATACAGTAGGGGGTGCTATTGCGTATCTTCTCAAAGAATACAGAATCTCCGGATCAAAACAGAGGAGAAGAAGAGGCAGAAACAAGTGATAGAAAATTGATAACCCAAATGTAAAATAACACGATTATAACATTAAACAGCATATAAATCAAAACTGCCTAACGTTACTGAATGAAATGTCGACCCAGAACGAGCTATAGGACTGTGAAGCTTTGGGGGTGTTGATGGACTCGATCTACTCCAACTGTGTGTTGATCATTCTGAATCCCATCCGGACATATTCTTTGACAAAAATGCGATTTTCTCTGATTGTTTTTAAAAATGTTACCCACATTCAAATGTTGATAAAAAAGGATGCATGAGGCAATAATTAAATGTTTTTAAAATGGAAAGAGTTGAAGTGCAGTTAAGGTATATTTCAAGTATAAAAAAATAATACCTAAATAGGAACATGTAAGTATGATGTTAAGTTCAATTAAAGAAAACTAAATAAATAAAATCACTAAACTAGTATTTTACTGAGAGTTTGAAATGTACTTTAATAAACAAAAAAAAAAGTAAAATAGTAAACAATTAGTATACTAGTACTAGTACAGATTCAGCCCAAATGAGAGACACAGTTGTGAACTAGTTGTGCACTTAAAGTTTACTACTGTTACACTTATATACTTATACTTTTATATACTAAAAGTAGGCCAATTTAGTCCCAAGCAGTATTGAAAAAGTAGACATAGAAGAATACTTCTAATACATTGATATGTGTATACTTACTACGTAAAGTCAGGGGCGTAGGAGCAATTTTGAACCTGGGGGGGACAGTAAATGCTAGGGGGGGGGGGTGGGGGGGGGGGGAGAGAATGTCCCGAATTTTTGTTTATATTTTTTTATATATATGGCACTTAAATGCTAATTTCTAAAGACTTATGGGAACAGACTGTATTACTTAGTTTGTTTCTAAGCAGTGATTAAATTGTGATTTATTATCTGGGCTCTCCCCAGGCGGGGTCCGGGGGTATGCTCCCCCAGGATTTTTTTTTTTGAAAAATAAACCATTAAATGGCACTTTCTGGAGAGTTTTGTGCAAAGAAAATGAGTCTTACATGATATGTGAAAAACTGCAAGGTTAAGAGCATATACTTTGCATTGTTGTAGTATCAACAGGTATTAGGACATTTAACATTTACATTACTGTTAATCAGTCATGTACTGATTAACTAAAAATTAAAAACTCAAATAAATGGTTGATTTAATTTCCATTAACCACCTAGCTTACCCCCCAAGGATAGATTGAAAAATAAAATCAATCTATCCTTGTGGAAAGGTTCCTTGGTAGCTAAAAGTAGGTCGAGCAAGTCTTATATTTCTGTAATTCACACAGATCAAACACAAATATGCTGCCTGAATAGATTGCTAGTTTATTTTGAGTAGCCAGCTAGCAGTTCTCTTGGCAGTTTGCTGATAATCCGGTGTCTGAAGTAAAATGCTCGAAACATCTCCTGAGAAAAATCACATGGCCAACCTAGTCTTGGTTATTTAATTTAGATTTAGTCTTATTTTCCTTACCTTGTCATTCAAAGCCAGGGCACTTTATGTGTCACGATGTGGGTTCATGTCTTGTTCCTGTCTGTCTTGTGTTTCCCCATTATTGTGTATTTGGTTTAGTCCTGTTCCAGTTTTCCCGCTCCTCGTTCATGTTTACCACCTGTGTTAGTTAATTTGCCCAGCTGTGTCTCGTTTCACTCATCCGTTCCCCTGTATTTAAACCCTGTGTTTTAGTTCAGCCCTTGTGAGTTCTTGTTGTTGTTATGGTTGCTTTTCATGTCTTTGTGTTTCCTGTTCTGAGTTTATTTGTTCTGAGTTTATTTCATTAAAGTGCTTGCGTTTGGATTCACTCTCTGCTTCATTCCTGCCAGCACGTAACATTATGTACATTTCTGGAACTTTTGTTTTGCGCTTCCACATCCCGCGCAACTAGGATCTCCCAGGAACACTCATTATATATTGCTGCGTACATTTATCCGTGTCACCTAGATGCGCATGCGCGAGCGGTGCGCGATCATGGTCGACTGACAACGAGATTAGCATCTGAAGAGTTCGGCCGTTTTTTAAAATTGAATTATGTATTTAAAAGTTGCCGAATGGATTAATTTGGAGACTCCGAAATCGGCAGAGATAGGCAGGCAATGCAAAACAAAATCTTACATTGGGAAATAGTGGGGGGGACAAAACTTCGATTTTGAAATGTGGGGGAGACATGTCCCGTATAATGGCTCCTACGCCCCTGCGTAAAGTATACTTAAAAATACACTTGAACATTACTTAAATATGATTTATCCAATTCAGTTTGAGCTCTCCAGTCATTGATTTAAATTCAGTAGCTTTCAGACCTCCGCGGCTATCAACTACCAGCACAATAACACACTCAGCAAAATATCATCTAATTATTGTCATCGATAACATATTGAGATATCATTTTTTGTCAATATCGCACTGCTACTTTCCACACACTCTTTTAGCGGTAAAACTAATGCGGTGCGTTGGAATTCACACTCGTCTTCATTAAACAGTAAGACCCCCTTTCTTTGATCTTATTGGCCATCTCACTCATTTTGACATTGACGTGAGACTGTTGAGGCAGAGCAATCTAAAAACGTTTAAATCTTTTTGTCATCCAACTAATAAACAGAGCTGCGTCTAAGATTATCAAATATTGAGGGACCATTTGGTCACTTATCATTTTTAGAGAGACGTCTAAATTTGGTGGTTATAGCATACTCTACATTTTATACATTTATATGTATTATATGTTCTACATTTAACATTTATAATGAACAACTGCTATACAAAGGGTAAAAAACATCTTAGACCTACCTAATTCAGAGGAAGTTGCCTCTTTTCCGAGTTGTGTAGATGTTGACAGTGGAAGCGTCAGAGTTAGAGCCGCCTCTCCTTTAGCTGTGGGGTTTTAAAAAAACGATAGATAAATATCTGCATTTTAGCATAAGCCTAAATTAAATTTAGCAATAGCCTTATTTTACTCATTCTACTCATTAAAATGATAAGATAAGACAAATAAAATGGTAATTATATTATATATATTTTTATTTTTTATTATTAATTCATAGCTCCCACAAAATCATTCTGACTCTGGTCTGGGGCAGTTCTACAGCATTTATTAATCTTAGTTAATATTAATTTAAACATTTACTAAAACATTAAAATCAAAGGTTGCATTTGTTAACATTAGTTAATGCACTAAACAATGAACAGCTGTATTTTTTATTAAGTAACATTAACAAATGTAATAAATGCATTGCTCATTGTTGGTTTATGATAGTAAATACATTACATTAAGGTTCATTAGTAAACATTAAAGCGTTACCAGGGAAATAATATAATTGTTAATCAAATGGAACTCACTAAAAAATAAACTAGAACATATGACAAAAAAGATAAATGTAAGATGTCTCCAAAATGCAAAGAATAAAACCCCAAATAAACGTCAAATACAATATAATATCCAGAAAATATATGCTCTGCCACGTGGAATTTACAAAACACTAAATAATATTACAAATACCATCCATTAAAAATAATCACATATAAATAAACAATATATTTCTTTAACCAGCATGGATGGCCAATATAGTTAAAGACATGAAAATAGATATCAGAGAGAACAGCGATAACCCTTCTTACCTCGGCACAGGCCAACAGAACTGTGACTAAACAAAAGCTCAACTCCGTCAGAGAAGAGAAGCCGCAGTCACATCATGTAGACCTGCGAGACACTCATGACGTCACGTCAAGCTGCTGGCGAGGATCCACTGCCCTGGCCCAAATTACACACTCAGCACTTGTGTTTTTTTTCTCTTTCCTTGTTTCCCCCCTCAAGGTTATAACAATACAACAGATACAAATGTTTCACATATAATGCCCTAAATAATTCCAAAGCATAATAAGACATTAATAACTTTTTTAACATCCGGTATTGTAGGGCTATATGATCAACGTTAAAGATAACATTCATCTCAAAGATATTGAAGAAAAGTATATTCACATATTAAAGAGGAAAAAGAAAGACAAAAATAACAGAAAAGTGTATATGTGTATAATCAAAATAAAGAGGAGGAATTTAATTCTTTGTAAATGCCCATAGTTCTGGTAAAAGTCCTTAAAGTCCTTGTAAGGTTTTAAAATAAATCTTCATATCAGCCTTGAAACTGGAGATGTTGTGTTTCCTTTCAGATCATTTACACTTGAGTATGTAGAACTTACCAAGATAAATGATAAGATTTAACAAAAAAACATAACATTTTGTAGTATTCAAATAAATAAATAAATAAATAAATGTATTTGAACATTGCCCACCCCACACCACCACCACTACAATGCAGCCTACAGCATCTCATCAGCAGCATGACACAGCACAAGTGACCAATCAACATCAAAACAACAATGCACTGCCAATTATAAAAGGGAATAATATAGTTGGCTGCAGTTAAATTAATACTAATTACATGGAACTCACAAAATAATAAACTAGAATATATGACAAATAAACATACATTTAAGATGCATCCAAAATGCAAGGAATAAAATCCCAGAATACCCAAATAAGTGTGCCTTAAGTGCCTCTCTTTCTTCAGGCTCTACCTCTGAATCAGCTAGTTGTCCCAAAAGTGGTAGTTGCCAGCACAGAGCTGCATAATATCTGCCTTGGAGTTGGAGATGTTGTGAATGAACTGACGCAGCATGATACAGCAGAAAGCAGAGGATCAGCTAAAAGAGATACAATTTGAATAGACTAAAAAGAATTATGAATATAGTTGTTTAATCTCTAATTCTGATCAATTCTGACGTCTAATTCTAATAAACCACATTTACATAATATTCAATTTTGTTTTATTTTAATATATATTGGACGAATAAATCTGTGAACAAATTAAAATGTATTAAATGTTAACTATTCTGCCCTAAAAAAGGCAAAATACCTTAATTCGATAGAGTGTAGAACTGAGAAAAATGACTTTTTAGTTGTCCTGCCAAATTGATTATAGGTAGAACACTGGAAATCTGGCATTTTTTGAAAATGATCTACATAACAAAATCTTGACTTTTGACCACTACTTTAAAGTAACTGTACTCTGCCTTTGGTAGAGTACATGCGGACACATGTGGTCAGCAAAAAGTGAGAAGTCATGCCAAGGCAAAAGGCAAGAACTTCCAAATTATTAATATTTGGTTGCTGATCACCAAAATCATTATAGTAACACCTGTATAAAATCTAGTGATCGTGGCATTTATTTTGTATAATTTACAATTACTTATAGCCATCTACATATCCTGTGCTTTGGTTGCATTCGGATGGCATAATTAATACATTAGACATGACAAAATACCTCCATAGCGGTAAAGAGTATCTTCAATTGGTATCGAGAGTAAAAGACTTGCTAACCACGCGTTCAAAATTATCACGATAAAACAGATCCTCGCGCACATTCAACCCGGGGACTGGTTTATAGCTGTGTATCTGAAAGACACATATACTTTCACATTCAGATAACCCCTTTATCACATGCGCTTCCTGAGATTCGTGTTCGAAGGTGTAACGCTCCATGTAAGTTCACGAAAAATAAGAAGTTGACGCAGTGCTTTCCCCTTTGAGACTCAGGGGGGAGCGCGTTCTGGACTACCTAGACGACTATGCCAATGCATTTATAGCACAACATTCTGTGTTCTGCGTCTTTTCAGTATGCAGTGGTTTCAGCTGTCTGCCCTATTCATTTGCTTGTGCACTTCGCTTTTCCCACAGATTTATTCCGGACAATGTGATTGTAGGTATAACCTGGTTGTAAGAGGCCATAGGAGGTGGGCTGGAGACTGAGGCCATATGAGGTGGGCTGGAGACTGAGGTCATAAGAGGAGGGCTGGAGACTGAGGCCATATGAGGTGGGCTGGAGACTGAGGCCATAAGAGGTGGGCTGGAGACTGCGACCATATGAGGAGGGCTGGAGACTTAGGCCATAGGAGGTGGGCTGGAGACTGAGGCCATAAGAGGAGGGCTGGAGACTGAGGCCATAGGAGGTGGGCTGGAGACTGAGGCCATAAGAGGAGGGCTGGAGACTGAGGCCATAGGAGGTGGGCTGGAGACTGAGGCCATAGGAGGTGGGCTGGAGACTGAGGCCATATGAGGAGGGCTGGAGACTTACGCCATAGGAGGAGGGCTGGAGACTGAGGCCATAGGAGGTAGGCTGGAGACTGAGGCCATATGAGGAGGGCTGGAGACTGAGGTCATAGGAGGCTGGCTAGAGACTGAGGGCATAGGAGGAGGGCTGGAGACTGATGTCATAAGAGAAGGGCTGGAGACTAAGGCCATAGGAGGTTGGCTAGAGACTGAGGCCATATGAGGTGGGCTGGAGACTGAGGCCATATGAGGAGGGCTGGAGACTGAGGTCATATGAGGTGGGCTGGAGACTGAGGCCATATGAGTAGGGCTGGAGACTGAGTTCATAGGAGGAGGGCTGGAGACTGAGGCCATAGGAGGAGGGCTGGCCACTGAGGCCATAGGAGGTGGGCTGGAGACTGAGGCCATAGGAGGAGGGCTGGAGACTGAGGCCATAGGAGGAGGGCTGGAGACTAAGGCCATAGGAGGTTGGCTAGAGACTGAGGCCATATGAGGTGGGCTGGAGACTGAGGCCATATGAGGAGGGCTGGAGACTGAGGTCATATGAGGTGGGCTGGAGACTGAGGCCATATGAGTAGGGCTGGAGACTGAGGTCATAGGAGGAGGGCTGGAGACTGAGGCCATAGGAGGAGGGCTGGCCACTGAGGCCATAGGAGGTGGGCTGGAGACTGAGGCCATAGGAGGAGGGCTGGAGACTGAGGCCATAGGAGGAGGGCTGGAGACTGAGGCCATAGAAGGTGGGCTGGAGACTGAGGTCATAGGAGGAGGGCTGGAGACTGAGGCCATAGGAGGAGGGCTGGAGACTGAGGCCATAGGAGGAGGGCTGGAGACTGAGTTCATAGGAGGAGGGCTGGAGACTGATATCATAAGAGGCGGGCTAGAGACTGAGGCCATAGAAGGTGGGCTGGAGACTGAGGTCATAGGAGGAGGGCTGGAGACTGAGGCCATAGGAGGAGGGCTGGAGACTGAGGTCATAGGAGGAGGGCTGGAGACTGAGGCCATAGGAGGAGGGCTGGAGACTGAGGTCATTTAGATTTAGATTTAGATTTAGCCATTTAGCAGACGCTTTTATCCAAAGCGACTTACAATTGAGGACTAAACCAAGCGAGTCATCGTGAAGAGGCAAAAACAACGCAAGAAGTGCTCAAAATACAAAGTTCAGACATAGCTCAGAGTAGCATAAGCCAGGCAAGCGAGGATTTAAAGGAAAGGATTTTTATTTTTTTTATTATGTTAAGTGCTCCCGGAAGAGAAGTGATTTTGTGCCCCGCTGTGATGGTACCACGAGTCGTCGCTCATTGACCGATCGTAGGCTTCTGGTAGGGATGTAGACTTGTAGTAGTGAGTGGAAGTAGGAGGGAGCTGAACCTGTGGTCAATCTGTAAGCAAGCGTCAAAGCCTTGAACTTGATGCGAGCAGGGAGTGGTAGCCAGTGCAGAGAGATGAACAGAGGAGTGACGTGGGCCCTTTTGGGCTCGTTGAAGACGAGACGAGCTGCAGCATTCTGGATCTTTTGTAGAGGTTTAGTTGCACATGATGGAAGTCCAGCCAGAAGAGCATTGCAGTAATCAAGCCTAGAAATGACCAGGGCCTGGACGAAAAGTTGCGTTGCATGATCAGTTAGGAAAGGCCTGATCTTCCTGATGTTGTGCATAGCAAACCTGCATGATCGAGTTGTCTTTGTAATGTGGTCAGTGAAGGTCAGCTGATCATCAAAGATTACTCCAAGATTTCTGACCGACCTTGATGGGGTGATTGAGGATGAATCTAGCTGGATAGTGAGGTCGTGCTGTAGAGACTGATTGGCAGGGAGGACAAGAAGCTCAGTCTTTGCCAGGTTGAGCTGCAGGTGATGTTCCTTCATCCACGCCGAGATGTCCGCCAGACAGCTTGAGATCCGTACAGCTACTGTGGGATCATCTGGTTGAAATGAGAGGTAGAGCTGGGTGTCATCAGCATAGCAATGGTAAGAGAAACCATGTGCCTGTATGATGGGTCCCAGTGATGTGGTGTAAATGGAGAAGAGGAGCGGTCCAAGAACTGAACCCTGAGGAACCCCTGTGGTCAGTCGATGTGCTTTGGATACCTTACCTCTCCATGCAACCTTGAAGGACCTACCTGTGAGATAGGACTCAAACCAGTTGAGGGAGGTTCCAGTGATGCCCAGTGATGAGAGGGCGGACAAGAGGATCTGATGATTCACAGTGTCGAAGGCAGCAGACAGGTCCAGTAGAATGAGAACTGATGATTTGGAAGCAGCTTTTGCAATCCGCAGGGCTTCCGTGACTGACAGCAATGCAGTCTCAGTTGAATGTCCTTTCTTGAAGCCAGATTGGTTGACATCCAGCTGGTTGTTCAGAGACAGGAAGGATGATACTTGGTTAAAAGCAACTCATTCAAGTGTTTTCGCAATGAATGGTAGGAGAGAGACAGGTCTGTAGTTCTCTAGAAGTGATGTGTTTAATGTTGTTTTTTTTAAGCAGAGGAGTTACCCGAGCCTGCTTAAATGCTGTAGGGAAAATGCCAGTGTGGAGGGATGAGTTGATAATGTGTGTGAGAGCTGGTAGAAGTGTGGGAGAGACGGCTTGTAGAAGGTGTGAGGGGATGGGGTCTAGAGGGCAGGTGGTAGGATGACTGGAGAGGAGAAGTTTAGATACTTCTTCCTCGGTTAGTGGAGTGAAGGAGGAGAGAAGGTTATTGGCTGTGGGAGAGGTTAGTCTGGGTTCCTGTGTGTGTGAAGCTGAGAACTGACTGCTGATAGTTGTAGTTTTGTTAGTGAAGAAGTTAGCAAAATCATCAGCAGTTAGCGAGGAGGTGGGTGGTGGTGGAGGTGGACAGAGGAGAGAGTTGAATGTCTTGAACAGTGTTTGTGTGTTAGAGGCACTGTTGATCTTGTTGTGGAAATATGTAGATTTTGCAATGTGAACATCAACAGAGAAGGCAGAGAGCAGAGATTGATAACCTACTGAGGTCAGATGTGTCTTTTGATTTGCGCCATTTCCTCTCCGCTGCCCTGAGCTTGGTCCGGTGTTCACGAAGAACCTCAGATAACCAGGGGTTAGGGGGAGTAGTGCGTGCTGGCCTAGAGGAGAGAGGGCAGATATTGTCTAAAGAAGAGGTTAGGATGGAGCATAAAGTATCCGTTGCAGTATTCATATCCAGAGATGAGAAATGTGAGGGTGAGGGAAGAGAAGATGACACAGCAGAGGAAAGATGGGATGGAGAAAGTGAGCGCAGGTTTCGTCTGAAAGTAAATAGTGGGGAGGTTGGTGGAGCATGGGTAGTGAGTTGTAGATTGAAAGTAATGAGGAAATGATCTGAAACTTGGAGAGGTTTCACCAAAATGTTGTCTGTGATACAGTTGCGTGTGTAAACCAGGTCCAGTTGGTTGCCTGACTTGTGAGTACCGGTGGTGATGAGGCGTTTGAGATCGAAAGAGGCTAGGAGAGAGATGAAGTCTGTTGCATACGGTTTCGCTAGGTGGATGTTGAAATCGCCAAAGACTACAAGTGGGATGCCATCCTCAGGGAAAGAGGACAGCAACACATCCAGCTCCTCTACAAAACTTCCCAGTTGACCTGGGGGGCGATAAATAACTACAATATGGATCTTCATGGGAGTTGTAAGTGTAATAGCATGATATTCAAATGAGTTGTTATTGCATAGAGAAGAGAGAGTTGAAAATTTCCAAGTGTTAGAAATGAGAAGACCAGTGCCCCCACCCCTCCCCGACTGGCGAGGGGTGTGAGAGAAAGAGAAGTTGTTAGAGAGAGCAGCAGGGGTTGCTGAGTCTTCTGGGCGGATCCAGGTCTCAGTCAAGCCCAAGATATTAAGAGTAGAATGAGATGCAAAGGCTGGAATGAAGTCAGCTTTATTGACTGCTGATTGACAATTCCATAGACCCATAGAAAGAGTGAGAGGTGAGTGTGAGAGAATGTTTCAAATATTTTTATTAAAGCACATGTTCATATCGTTATAATTTCTACATCATACACAGGAGTATAATGTATAACCACATAGAAATGTGTGCAGTTAGGACATACAGTCCTCTTTTTGTTTTAGAACATACAACAATGTCAAAAACAAATAATAATATAAAATAAAAACAGAATCAACAGATAAACATAGAATATAGAGAAAAAAAAAAAAAAAAAAAGAACTAAATAATCCCTCTTTCCCACCCTACCCAGCCTAATCCTTCCGCCTAGATATTACTTTATTATAGTTAGAGGGAAACATTAATTTCCACTGCCAGGAGAGAGATAGTGAATGAGAGGTGACCACACTTTTTCAAAGTGTGGGAGTTTATCCATAAGAATATATTTTATTCTCTCTAAGTAGAGAGTGTTAGTATGATCACTGAGCCATAACTTTGTGGTGGGTGCTTCTTTATTTTTCCAATGCATGAGAAGTAGCTTCTTTGCGGTGATGAGACTATAGGACAGGAGGCATTGTTGATAGTTATTTAACTTTTTAATATCCTCTGAAATTCCTAAAATAATGATGAGAGGATTAGGCTCCAATTGTATTTTAAGTATCCTAGAAATTAAACTGAAGATATTAAACCAAAAGATCTTAACCTTGGGACACAGAACGAAGCTGTGAAGCAACGTGTCTTCTGCAACAAGGCATCTGTCGCATAGAGGGGATATCTCAGGGTATATTTTGTGTAATCTCTCTTTAGAAAAGTGAAGACGATGTAAAATCTTAAAGTGAATTAGACAGTGCCTAGCATTATTGGAACATCGATGAGTATGTTCCAAACTCTTTTCCCATAGAGGGTCTGGGATCACAATGCCCATTTCTTCCTCCCATTTTGTTTTTATTGAAGTGGAGATCACTGGGCTGATAGACTGCAAAGTGTCATAAATATAAGATATCGATTTTTCAAAGCATGACATGGGTCGGAGGCATCGATCAAGACAAGAGCCTGAGAAGATCTCAAAATTTTGCAAGTATTTTCTTACATAGTTTCTAATTTGCAAGTATCTAAAGAAACTACTACCCGGTATATTATATTTACTCTGTAATTGTGCAAAGGATGCAAAAATGCCATTAATGTATAGCTCTCCTATTGTATGGATGCCTCTATTCACCCAGAGATTAAAAGTATTATCAAGAATGGATGGAGGAAACGTAGGGTTTCCAGTGATAGGTAATGCATAAGATATGGGTTTCAACTTAAAGTGTGATTTGATTTGTTTCCAAATACGCACTGTACTATGGATCATTACATTGCTATTGTATAAAGACTTCTCAATAGTGTAAGGTGCCAGAAGGATGGCACCTATAGCGTTAGGCTGGCATGCCTCTAGCTCTAATTCGAGCCAGTTTGGTGAAGTAGCAGTGTTATCCAGCCAGTACGTCATAATCTTAATATGTGAGGCCCAGTAATATGATAAAAAATTTGGGAGTGCCAAGCCTCCCTCTATTTTAGATTTGCAGAGGTGTTTCTTGCCTATTCTGTGGGTTTTGTAGTCCCATAAGAAAGGGAGCACAATCGAGTCAATTTTTTTAAAGAAAGATTTGGGGAGAAATACTGGAATGTTCTGAAATAAATATAGTAATTGGGGCAAGAAAATCATTTTGATAGCATTCACTCTACCAAGTAGAGATATTGGCAAAGTCTTCCAGAACTGTATATTTGATTGTAATTTAGACAGCAGTGGTGGGAAATTCTCCTTAAATAGATTAGAGTGGCTTTTTGTAATCTGGATTCCTAAGTACGTGAATTTTTCTGAAGATACACTAAAAGGGAGGTTCTGTAACCAGGCAATATTCTGCACCTGTATGGGCATTAGCTCGCTTTTATTCCAATTTATCCTGTAACCAGAAAAGGTCCCAAATGAATTAATTTTATCGAGTAACTGTGAGATTGTGACTTGGGGTTGAGAGATAAATAGTAAAACATCATCGGCGTATAATGAGATTTTATTTATAGATCTTTGTGTATTATAACCATAAATTAAAGGGTCTGAACGGATACTCTCGGCAAGGGGTTCGATTGCTAAAGCAAAAATTAGGGGTGAAAGAGGGCACCCTTGTCTCGTTCCTCTATGTAATCTGAAACGGGGGGACAGTATTTGATTAGTCAGAATCTGTGCACAGGGGTTGTTGTAAAGAAGCTTTACCATTGATATGAATTTTTCTCCAAAATTAAATCTCTTTAAAATTTCGAATAGATACGGCCATTCGACTTGGTCGAATGCCTTCTCAGCATCGAGTGAAAGGATGGCTAGCTCTTCTTGTGGTCTGTTAGTAGCATACATGATATTAAATAAACGTCTAAGATTGAAAAAAGAATTTCTACCTGGTATAAAACCAGTTTGGTCTGGATGTATTAATTTATCTAAAAAGGTGCTCAATCTATTGGCCAAAATTTTAGAAAATAATTTCCCATCTTGGTTTAATAAAGAAATAGGTCGAAAAGAGCCGACCTCCTCTGGGTCCTTACCCTTTTTATGTATCACTGTAATAACCGCTTCTGTTAAAGTAGGAGGTAGGACACCATCCATGTGGGCTTGAGTGAACACCCTATGTAAATATGGGCACAGGGTAACATTAAATTTTTTATACAGCTCACCTGGGAGGCCATCCGGGCCTGGAGCTTTATTACTTTTGAGTGAAGTAATAGCCTTTTTAACTTCTTCAACAGAGATTTCAGAATTCAGCTGAGCTGCCTCATTTTCATCTAGTTGGGGGAGATTGCACTTATTTAAAAAATCTTGCATAGCTGTATAGTCTGTATTACTTTTGGAAGTGTACACATTTTTGTAGAATTGGAGAAATCGATCATTAATGTCTTTGGGATTAATCAGAATCTCACCTTTATCAGATTTGATTTTATGTATTGTGCGATCATTTTCCTGTTTTCTGAGTTGCCGGGCTAAGAGTCTATGTGGCTTGTCATTGAACTCAAAATGTTTTTGTTTTGTATATAAAAATGCCTTACTAATCCTTGCCGAGAGTATCTTGTTATATTCATATTTTAAGGCAGATATATTTTTGTGCAAGTCACTGGAGGGGGTTTTGGCATTCTCTTTATCTAGGAGGTTAATTTGGATGTCTAGTTCGAGCAATCTAGCTTTGTTCAATTTCCTTCTAGATGCTTCAAATGAAATTATAGAGCCTCTAATAAATGCTTTGAATGCCTCCCATAGAACAGCAGGGGTGGTTTCTGAATTATCATTAGTATCAAAATAAAGGGATATCTGAGATTTTAAATAATCACAGAACTCTATTTCGGTTAATAAAAGAGGGTTTAGCCTCCAGTTCATCTGTGGCTTCACAATGTTTTGAATATTCAGAGTACACGTAAGGGGACTGTGATCTGAGATCAAAATGTTGTGGTATTTCGGATTTACAGCATAAGGTGTTAGTTTTGCATCTACAAGAAAGTAATCTATCCTGCTGTAAGAGTTATGTGTTGCGGAATAAAAGGAGTAATCCCTACTAGTCGGGTTAGCTATTCTCCAAATGTCAGACAGATTATTATTATTGATAAATGTATTAAGAAAGACACTTGAATTACTCCTCTCTGCCCTGCGAGTGGAAGATCTGTCTAAATACGGATCTAATACACAATTGAAGTCCCCTGCAATAATCAAGTTCGTCTGGGATAAATCCGGTATAAAAGACATTGCCTTCTGAAAAAATGATGGATTGTCTATATTTGGAGCGTATATGTTCATCGGGGTGAGAGGTGTAGAATATACTTCCCCAATTACAATCAGAAATCGACCTTCCTTATCAGATATTGTATCTTTGTGAATGAAGGGAATGCCTTTCCTTATCAAAATTGCTGTACCTCTTGCTTTAAGATTAAATGATGAGTGGTATACATTATTAATCCATTTACACCTTAACCTGATATGAGAGTCTTTTTTCAAGTGGGTTTCTTGTAAGAATATTAGATCTGGTGCCAGTGATTTAAGATGGGCAAAGATTTTACCTCTTTTAATTGGGTTGTTAAGTCCACGCACATTCCAGCTAGCTAAGGTTACACCCCTCCTTCCTTCTCTTGTATTTAGATCATTTTGTATTGGCATATCAGAAAGAAAATAGAGTAGATAATTGTTCCAATTAGTACACTTTCAAGTTGTGATTTTATAGTAGAAAGACGGCTAAGTCCCCCCCCCCCCCCCCCGCCCCCCCTTCCCCATCCTATAAACTCTTTTAAACCCTCTAGAACAAACTGAGTAAACAAAAAATAACAACATTTCTAGCCAATACTAAACAAACGTATGGCACGAAAGTACTTCGGGAAGTATTGATGAAAGAAAATAAGTATAATAAAAATAAAAATAAAAACTATTACTTCCCTGAGCTGTTACTGTTAACCCTTGTTAACCTTAGTAACTAGAGCTTCTCAAATAGCTCGACAGATTAATTTGAACAAAACAAAAACATTAATGCTGTAAGGTATAAAACGATGTGTGGTCTAACGCACAGTCTCACCATATTTTGATGGATAGGACCCGTATGTTAGTATAAGTGCATTGTCCACATAGCAGGACCACCTGGTAAGTCACCTCCTCTGTCAATATCTATTGTGGTTGACCAAAATGTTTCTCAGCATACTCTTGAGCTTCCTTTGGGTCGGTGAACGATAGTTTCACTCCTCCGTGTGTCACCATCAGCCTGGCAGGATAAATCAGTCCGTATCTGACGCTTGGTCTTCCTCGTAACATTTCTCTGACTTTAGTGAACGCCGCTCTCTGTTTGACCACAGAAGGAGGGAAATCAGGAAATATGTGTATTTTCCGTCCTTGGTATTCCAGCTTATTCTTTTCTATGGCCCTACGTAAGATTTCCTCACGGACGTGGTAGTAGTGAAGCCTTAAAATGAAGGGTCGTGGGGGGTCCTCTGGTTTCGGTTTCTGGCGGTTTATCCTGTGTGCCCGATCTATCAGTGGTTGCTCCGGCAAAGACAGCGCATCGGATAGGAGTTGTGAGATGAACTCTCTGGGCCGTGGCCCCTCTTTTCCCTCCGGTATTCCTATAATCCTAATATTGTTCCGTCTGGAGCGCGCTTCGAGGTCCTCACATTTTTCATCCAGATGTTTAACTTTAGATGTCAGAAGATCCACTGTAGACTGCAGTGTGGAGAGGATGTCAGAGTGGGATGAAGCGCTTTCTTCCAGCTCTTTCAAAGCAGTCCCGTGTACTGCTGATATGCCTCTCAGCTCAGAGATAGATTTCTGGATGTTTTCATTAAGTGAGGAAATCTCGCCCCTGATGGTAGCAGAAACTTCTGTGATACGGTTTTCTATGGTGGCACAAACCTCTGATCTGATCCGGTTCACATCTGCGCTTAAAGCAGCGATGGCCGCGAGCACCGTCTTATTAGAGGGTTCGTCCACAGTGCAGTCATCAGCCTCCGTGGCCTCCGAGCAGGGCGCGCCCGAGGTCTCTGGGCCTGTCTCAGGTGCCTCGCTTTTCTTGCCTTTCTGTTTAACCATTGTCGAAATCGAGCAGGATATTTTGTTCCGGTGATTACTGCGACGTTTATGTTCTTCACGAACTGGGTAACAATCGATAATTTTGCGTTTTTGTTCAGTTTTTGAACGGATTTTTGACGAGCTATCTTGAGGTGCGTCTTAGCCTTCCATTGCTCACTAGCGCCCCCCCAGTGTGAGAGAATAGGGCGCAGATTAGCAGTATTGCGCTGCCTTCTGTGCGTGGTGAGAGAGCATTGTCGAGAGACAACAGGAATGTGTTGAAAGCACATAATGCTAATGGGAAATAAGATAAAGGTAGGAAGGGAAAGGGTGAAGAAGATACTTTAAGTGCCTTGCAGGTGTCCTTGCTCGGTGGAGTCGCGCAGGTAGAGTCGCAGGTCTTTACCCGAGTCGGTCTTAACATGAGGAGGTTAAACACGAGAGCTGACTGCTTCCGCTGACGCTTCCGCAACAGCGTGCATACTAGATATAATGCTATCAATCGCCTGAGTGAGGACAGCTGTGGTAGTCCTTGCAATTAGCACAGCGAAAGCAAATATCCCGAGAATGGCCGAAATCAAAACTAGCTGTCATGAACAGCAATACTTAAGTGCTACAATAACAAACAGACTACAACCCTTAAGACGGCAGATATTCAAAATAGGAACGCGTCTAATTAAATTAAAGATATTTAGTGAAGATAAAAATTACAAATAAGCAAAGAATCGAAAATAGCCCTACTTACTTGACAAATGGTAAACAGAGCAACAGGAGAACTGGATATTAAGAAAAAACAACTTACGCGCTCTTGTCGTTCTCGCAGAGTGACTGCTTGTCCTGGCTATAGGTCATAGGAGGAGGGCTGGAGACTGAGGCCATAGGAGGAGGGCTGGAGACTGAGGCCATAGGAGGAGGGCTGGAGACTGATGTCATAAGAGGAGGGCTGGAGACTGAGGCCATTGGAGGTGGGCTGGAGACTGAGGTCATAGGAGGTGGGCTGGAGACTGCTGTCATAAGAGGAGGGCTGGAGACTGAGGCCATAGGAGGAGGGCTGGAGACTGAGGTCATAGGAGGAGGGCTGGAGACTGCTGTCATAAGAGGAGGGCTGGAGACTGAGGTCATAGGAGGAGGGCTGGAGACTGAGGCCATTGGAGGAGGGCTGGAGACTGAGGTCATAGGAGGTGGGCTGGAGACTGCTGTCATAAGAGGAGGGCTGGAGACTGAGGTCATAGGAGGAGGGCTGGAGACTGAGGCCATAGGAGGAGGGCTGGAGACTGCTGTCATAAGAGGAGGGCTGGAGACTGAGGCCATAGGAGGAGGGCTGGAGACTGAGGTCATAGGAGGTGGGCTGGAGACTGAGGTCATAGGAGGAGGGCTGGAGACTGATGTCATAAGAGGAGGGCTGGAGACTGAGGCCATAGGAGGTGGGCTGGAGACTGATGTCATAGGAGGTGGGCTGGAGACTGAGGCCATAGGAGGAGGGCTGGAGACTGAGGTCATAGGAGGAGGGCTGGAGACTGAGGTCATAGGAGGAGGGCTGGAGACTGATGTCATAAGAGGAGGGCTGGAGACTGAGGCCATAGGAGGAGGGCTGGAGACTGAGGCCATTGGAGGAGGGCTGGAGACTGAGGCCATAGGAGGAGGGCTGGAGACTGAGGCCATAGGAGGTGGGCTGGAGACTGATGTCATAGGAGGTGGGCTGGAGACTGAGGCCATAGGAGGAGGGCTGGAGACTGAGGCCATAGGAGGAGGGCTGGAGACTGATGTCATAAGAGGAGGGCTGGAGACTGAGGCCATTGGAGGTGGACTGGAGACTGAGGCCATAGGAGGAGGGCTGGAGACTGAGGCCATTGGAGGTGGACTGGAGACTGAGGCCATAGGAGGAGGGCTGGAGACTGAGGCCATTGGAGGTGGACTGGAGACTGAGGCCATAGGAGGTGGACTGGAGACTGATGTCATAAGAGGAGGGCTGGAGACTGAGGCCATAGGAGGTGGGCTGGAGACTGATGTCATAAGAGGAGGGCTGGAGACTGAGGCCATTGGAGGTGGGCTGGAGACTGAGGCCATAGGAGGAGGGCTGGAGACTGATGTCATAAGAGGAGGGCTGGAGACTGAGGCCATTGGAGGTGGACTGGAGACTGAGGTCATAGGAGGAGGGCTGGAGACTGAGGCCATAGGAGGAGGGCTGGAGACTGATGTCATAAGAGGAGGGCTGGAGAAGACAGTGGGAGAACTGGTCCTTATTTAAAAGTAGTGATGAAATTACTAGTGGTGGGATTATGGGTGCCTTTTGACCAATCGCCTCATCCAGGGCATTATACTATGGCCACAAGGTTGCAATTTACTCCCCATTGTCCCTTCCTGACTCAGTAGGTGGGTACTTCAATTCCTACAATAATTATATGATATGATAAGAATGAATGAATAAATGTGTGTATAGTTATTTTTAATCTGTGTACTGTACATTGTATATTAAAACACAGATTAAATGGGTATTCTATTGTACTCCACATAGTGGATACACAAGATGATATTATAATGTCTTTTTTTTTAAGTTCTCCCACTTCCTAGATGCCTTCTGGACAGAACCCTTGCAGTTTAGGCCCATCTCTTGAATCACTGTTCTGTAACATAGTATGGGTTAGCTACATCTGAGTTAATGAGTTAGCTACATTTTTGTGTAAACAAGTCACAGTAGAAATGAAGAGAGGTTTAAATAAGTAATTTTATATTCTATATGTACATTCTATATTTACTGTACAAAAACAGTAAATGCACATGTGATATTCATCCCATAACCATTAAAATACTGTAATTTGTATAATAATTACACATTTTATGAATACGACTTACACATACGTGAACTGACTGGTTAGGTTGGTGACGTGGAGCGCACACAATGACAGTTGAGGGATTTTCGCTCTCCACTTCCTGTGAAGTGATGTATCGGATTCTAGGGCTGTAGTACTCGAATCCGGTCTAATGTTATCTGACATCAGTGATGATTTCTTCAGTTTTAAATTGACAATAGAAAATGTGTTTAGGACGAACAGAAATATTCTCCACCACGCCTACAGAACGAAAGACATTTTTGTATGTGTGTTCATTTATTACTAGCCTATTAGGGTAACGTTAACTGCCCAAATTAACCGACCAAGTGCTCACTACAACGGAACGCGTCTTCTCATGCTGTAGTTACTATCTTACTAGCTACTACTTAAAAATCCTGGGTGTTGTGAAACTTTTGCTTTTAGATCAACAAATAATAACCCAAAATTACTGTCTTGATAATGTCAAGCATAAGACTTTTTTTTTTCCTGTCCTGGACTCGGTCTTGACTCGGACTCGAACCTTTTTGGACTCGGTCTTGACTTGGACTCGACTAGTTCTGGTCTTGGACTTGTCTTGGACTCGACAAAGGTGGTCTTGACTACAGCCCTATCGGATTCTTTCGGATTGGAATCTCACTTAAGTTGCCGGAATACCCTGTGAAGTCCACTTCGCCGTCCACTTACGGTCGAATGTGACGCACCGATTGTCTTATTATAGGGAGTTTACGTTTATCAGTTTCTTGTGGATAAGTGTGCTGGTCTTGTGAATAAATGTTCAATATTTGGTGCTATATCGCTAGTAAATGAACAGTAGGGCTGCATTTGTGGAATGTGTTTTACTGAGTGGAAAAAAGAACGCAAATATCTCTATTAGCTGCAAAGTTCACTGCGGGGTGCATTAAACAACATTTAAGAGTACACTAAAAACTTCATTGTTATTTAACACATTTAATTAATAAATTAGATGTACTGTTTTACCTTCATTTGTTAAAAAGCGTTATATCATCATCATTAGGCACACAGTAGTCATAAGTCCTTACAACACAAGACATAGGGCCCTATTTTAATGGTCTAAAGTGCACGGCGCAAGTACACCAAGGGCGTCTCCAAATTCAGTTTAACAATGTAAAAAATGGTCGGCGCACCAGATGCATGGTCTAAAAGGGTTGTCCCGGTTCTCTTGATGAGTAATGGGTGTGTTTTGGGCGTAACATGCAATAAACCAATCAGAGTCTCTTCTCGCATTCCCTTTAAAAGCCAGTTGCACTCACGCCATGGCGGATTGCTAGTTACATAGCGGAATTTGCAAGCGGAAAGACTGAACGCGTCTCCAGAGAGGAAACGGATCTGCTTGCACACCATCTACGGGACAAGCTGGATTCCACCGTATCTTTATATACACATACACAATAATAATCTTTTACAGCTTTTTGTGAGCTCATCTAAAGTGAGGAGTAGTTATGCCTCATAAAGCTTTAACAAAGGAGATTTAAAGTCTCAGTTATCTTCTAAACAGAAAATAAAACAAACACAACACTGTGATACAGAAAATAGAAATATTTATTTCACAATGCCAAGAAATAAAGCTGTAAATCAAAGACAAGATTTTTTTTAATTTTTTATAAGGACAAGGACATTAATCAACATTTTTGTAAATATGCCAGTGTTAGTCAGATGGATAACTTACAACTGCAGACCTTTGGCAAGAAGTTTTTGAAACCTTCAAAACCTTCAAAATAAAAATTAAAAAAAAGAAAGTCTTCTGTAAGAAGGAGCTGAAGCAATCTGAAAGAAAGCTCCTCTGAGGAAGATTGGAGCATGTAAGAAGTACCTTGGATGTCATGAGTGTGACACCGACTGCAGACACACATTCTTGTGTAAAAATAGAGACTGCAGAAAAGAAAATTCACTTGATCATGATAATTTCCTCTGTCCAAGAAGAGAATCCACGAGTGGCAGTGAGAACAGTCTTTAACGGATATTAGGAAGGTAAATGTGCTGACAGAGCGAGAGGAACGTTTAGCTGAGCTTTCCTCAGAGCTGGCTGAGCGATGCAGAAGAGCAGTGACTTGCACTTTTATCAGAGGAACACTTTCATTTAAAAGTGCAAGTCACTTGTCAGCTTTGTTGGTGAACTATATAACCCACAAGGCTGCAGAAAGGTTGAGGTTAATAGTTGGTCATTCATATGTAACACAACTCTTAAGTTAATAGAATCACTGTATAAGAAGCGATAAACATGTTGGGTAAAAAAAACTCTCATTTCATTACTGTAACATTCTATAAAAACACAATTTATTGATTTTTGAAAAAGTAAAACATTTAAAATATGGCTGTTTTATATATAAGGTCTTGCATAAGCTTGCCTCACTTCTGTTAAATGAGTGTATAAACAGAGGAGAGAGTGTGGTATCAGCACCAGGGGCCCGTTCTTCATATGTCGCTAACTCACTTAGCTGAATTTGATTGTTGGCGATTTGGCATGATCTTGGATTGTTTGGTTCTTCGACGCTCATCCTGGACTTGCTGTCATAGCAACAGTTGCGCAAGCTTGACCCTGCTCGCGAGCAGGCTTATTTCATGTTAACAGGATTAGATCGCAGCTTTTAAGCGGAGCTAATACGGGACGTCCTTTAGCGCATGCAGCGCGATAGTGTAGGATACTTTCTGAGATATATATTTTTTCTTGTGAAACGATCGTGAGGGTGTCATTTACGTTTTTTTGGAAAATGCACATTAAATGTTCGACTCGTCGGAGTCGGGCTTTAATAACAGCACAAATAAACAGCATTGAGATTCTTTGCGAGTGGCTCTTTCCTTTACACTGGAGATGCGGAGAACTTGATGAGTGCTGTCTGTCGTGCCATTCGCAGTTTACCTGGTGCTCAGGCAGTTTTTAGGGGGGGGGGGGGGGGGTTGTGGCATTTGCAAGCCACTTGTACACCCAAGATTGTAATGCAGTGTTTTGTTTTTTTTTTGCCACCAACGCAGGTAGGGTATTATAGGCTAATTTTTAATGAAGATCATGCAATCATGACCATGCCGATTATGACTTACAGTATGTGTCCCTCAGGCTTCAGTAACGTGATTGGTGACATAGACAGACCATAGACAGCACATATGTTCCCATCAAGGCCTCAGTGAAGGGGATTTTGTGAACCGAAAGGGGGCTCACAATGTAAATGTGCAGCCACGTTACTATTGCGATTCTTAATATTCCTGATTGGTAATATAGCAAATTTTAAAAAAGGCAGTTGACTGAGTAAAATCTCTTAGATGGTGTGTGACTATGTTCCATATCACAAATGTGAAAGCAAAATGGCCAGGATCTGTGCATGACTCAAGAATTTTCAGAGATTCACATTTATGCACATTATTTGAACGTGGTAAGGACAATTATAAATATCAAGCTCACTATATTACATACACTTATGCTGATCATTACAGAACTGCATTTTTCCATTATACAGGTGATTACAGCAGGATCCTGCTTGGAGACAGGTGATTTATGACCCCATTCCCTGACCCAAACCCCAGACCAGTTACAATGCAGCTCTAGCCAGGACAAGGGCACACAGTGAAGTGAACTTTAGCCAACTAAAGGGAAGATTTCAGTGTCTGGGAAGCCTGAGGGTTGCACCTGACAGGGCCTGTGACATTGCATTTGGGGGAACATTTGCATTTGGGGGAATGGGCATTACAAAGTGTTGTACTTTCTTCCCTTTTTATGTAAAGTTAGAGAAAGTCCACTTACTGCACATGCTTCAGCCACTTGCTTGGGAACAGATAAAAGTGTTGGTGTTTAAAACTGCATAAAAGAGGAAAACACAATTTCATTACAATGAAGTACACTGGGGGGTAATGTGATCAATAACTCATGGCAACATATTTTTTTACATTAACTATGTAGTTTCACAGTCACACATGTAGACTTTCACAAGTCAAAGCAATTCATTACTACTCAAGGTTTAACAGTTGACATAACTGGACAGCCATTTGGATTATAGGCCTACTTAATTTAATGCAGCAACAAATTATTTTACAGTGTAGATCATTTAAAGTTCATTTACCAGCAGTGAAGGTGTTCTGCTCCTGGCCTCTGGCTGTGGGTCTGAGGAAGAGCTGAACCCAGGGATGCCCTCCACAATAGGTCGTTCACATTCCACCCAAGAGTCAGCTCTTCTGCCTGGGTATAATGTGGGGGTGCAGGACCCCCAAGGGCCAGCTCTTCTGCCTGGGTATAATGTAGGGGTCCAGGACCCCCAAGGGCCAGCTCTTCTGCCTGGGTATAATGTGGGGGTGCAGGACCCCCAAGGGCCAGCTCTTCTGCCTGGGTATAATGTAGGGGTCCAGGACCCCCAAGGGCCAGCTCTTCTGCCTGGGTATAATGTGGGGGTGCAGGACCCCCAAGGGCCAGCTCTTCTGCCAGGGTATAATGTGGGGGTGCAGGACCCCCAAGGGCTAGCTCTTCTGCCGGGGTATAATGTGGGGGTGCAGGACCCCCAAGGGCCAGCTCTTCTGTCTGGGTATAATGTGGGGGTCCAGGACCCCCAAGGGTCAGCTCTTCTGCCTGGGTATAATGTGGGGGTCCAGGACCCCCAAGGGTCAGCTCTTCTGCCTGGGTATAATGTGGGGGTGCAGGACCCCCAAGGGCCAGCTCTTCTGCCTGGGTATAATGTAGGGGTCCAGGACCCCCAAGGGCCAGCTCTTCTGCCTGGGTATAATGTGGGGGTGCAGGACCCCCAAGGGCCAGCTCTTCTGCCTGGGTATAATGTAGGGGTCCAGGACCCCCAAGGGCCAGCTCTTCTGCCTGGGTATAATGTGGGGGTGCAGGACCCCCAAGGGCCAGCTCTTCTGCCGGGGTATAATGTGGGGGTGCAGGACCCCCAAGGGCTAGCTCTTCTGCCGGGGTATAATGTGGGGGTGCAGGACCCCCAAGGGCCAGCTCTTCTGTCTGGGTATAATGTGGGGGTCCAGGACCCCCAAGGGTCAGCTCTTCTGCCTGGGTATAATGTGGGGGTCCAGGACCCCCAAGGGTCAGCTCTTCTGCCTGGGTATAATGTGGGGGTGCAGGACCCCCAAGGGCCAGCTCTTCTGCCTGGGTATAATGTAGGGGTCCAGGACCCCCAAGGGCCAGCTCTTCTGCCTGGGTATAATGTGGGGGTGCAGGACCCCCAAGGGCCAGCTCTTCTGCCTGGGTATAATGTAGGGGTCCAGGACCCCCAAGGGCCAGCTCTTCTGCCTGGGTATAATGTGGGGGTGCAGGACCCCCAAGGGCCAGCTCTTCTGCCGGGGTATAATGTGGGGGTGCAGGACCCCCAAGGGCTAGCTCTTCTGCCGGGGTATAATGTGGGGGTGCAGGACCCCCAAGGGCCAGCTCTTCTGTCTGGGTATAATGTGGGGGTCCAGGACCCCCAAGGGTCAGCTCTTCTGCCTGGGTATAATGTGGGGGTGCAGGACCTCCAAGGGCCAGCTCTTCTGCCGGGGTATAATGTGGGGGTGCAGGACCCCCAAGGGCCAGCTCTTCTGCCTGGGTATAATGTGGGGGTCCAGGACCCCCAAGGGCCAGCTTTTCTGCCGGGGTATAATGTGGGGGTGCAGGACCCCCAAGGGCCAGCTCTTCTGCCTGGGTATAATGTAGGGGTCCAGGACCCCCAAGGGCCAGCTCTTCTGCCTGGGTATAATGTGGGGGTGCAGGACCCCCAAGGGCCAGCTCTTCTGCCGGGGTATAATGTGGGGGTGCAGGACCCCCAAGGGCCAGCTCTTCTGTCTGGGTATAATGTGGGGGTCCAGGACCCCCAAGGGTCAGCTCTTCTGCCTGGGTATAATGTGGGGGTGCAGGACCTCCAAGGGCCAGCTCTTCTGCCGGGGTATAATGTGGGGGTGCAGGACCCCCAAGGGCCAGCTCTTCTGCCTGGGTATAATGTGGGGGTCCAGGACCCCCAAGGGCCAGCTTTTCTGCCGGGGTATAATGTGGGGGTGCAGGACCCCCAAGGGCCAGCTCTTCTGCCGGGGTATAATGTGGGGGTGCAGGACCCCCAAGGGCTAGCTCTTCTGCCGGGGTATAATGTGGGGGTGCAGGACCTCCAAGGGCCAGCTCTTCTGCCGGGGTATAATGTGGGGGTGCATGACCCCCAAGGGCCAGCTCTTCTGCCGGGGTATAATATGGGGGTCCAGGACCCCCAAGGGCCAGCTTTTCTGCCGGGGTATAATGTGGGGGTGCAGGACCCCCAAGGGCCAGCTCTTCTGCCGGGGTATAATGTGGGGGTGCAGGACCCCCAAAGGCCAGCTCTTCTGCCGGGGTATAATGTGGGGGTGCAGGACCACCACCTGTTTGCTTTTCCTTTTCTTTTTTTCTCAGCCTTTTTCTTGGTTGCTTTTATAAACAGGCAAACAATTTCTTAACAGTGCCTTTTTAAAAGACTGGACACAGAAATCCATTTGCCTAATCTTCTCCCCTCACCGGCCCTCGGTGTCGCAATATGATTGATTATTGTCTATGCTTGATTATTCACAGACTATAAATCTAACACATTATCAATTTTATTAGTTGTAGCTGTGTTGTTTGCATCAATGTATGCCTGGCATGTTTTTACCCTTTGTGATGGATTTTTTAATGAATACAATAGTAAACTGAATATCAAACTAATCATAACTCTAACATCTAACCTTACTTTCTTAGGCCTCCTAACATTTTAACATTTGAACAAAATGTACTGTTCGAAGCTAGTCGAAAACTCGTGACTGGTGTGTGAGTGTAAAAATAACAAATATGTGAAATGAAACTAGACAGATGTCTAGGTTTGAAACTTGTGATTATGAAGTAATCAAGAGTGTGTGACACCTTTGTCTAAGCCTCTCACTTTAACCCTCTGGGGTCGGCGGTATCGCCGGCGTGACCAGCTCACATTTTTTCTTATCAGTGCAATAGACTCAAAATACTCTGTTGATTTTGATCTTACATATAAGTGTTATACATCATTCAAAACTGTTAATGTCTGCTTTTATTTGTGTACACTCATAATAAAAACAAAATGTCGTGTTTTTCGTAAAATAAAGAAAATAAACATGATGGGCGTTCTGCCGTCTCTCTCAATGTGAAGTTTATTCTGAAACACGACAGAAGATGATCTGTAACTCAGAGAATGTTTGTCACACATTGAAACGTATGTCTTTACAAAGCTTGGAATCTCTATTTTTAAATGATGTAAATTATATCAAATATATAAATATAACAAATATTCTCTGTTTAAGTAATCCATATGAAAGCAACGACATGTATAGTTTCTCAAACGTGTCCTAATTACCTCTAATGTGACCACACCCACACGCGCACGAGCGATTGACGTGCAAATGATCCACGTGAAAGAGCAGATCTAAAAACTCCCATCACCTCAAAACAAAGAATCAGAGACTTCAGTAGCCTACTCCTATGCTTTACATCGAGTTTGGAAGACTGTGTTGTGCACCTTGGATTTGCCTCAGAAGAATTAGAAGAATGCCATTTGAAGATGAGAAAGATTTTTAATGTAAGACATCCACTCATAATGTTATTGTTATTTATTACATGGGTTGGTAGAATTCTAATGTAGAATGCGGTGTGTTATTTCTTAACAGACGCTGCTAAGTATAACACACCGTTGCTAAGTATAACACACCGTTGCCATGAAAAACAGAGCGTTGCCATGGACGCAGTTCAGAGACGGAACGGACTATGTTCTTCAGCGGAACCAATACAATAGTTTTTAAATCAATAAACTCCTTTTTAAATCAATATTTTGTGTCAAATTATTGATTTATTTGGTAGGTAGCCATGTAATAAGCGGGATAATGTATAGCGAGGCGGTTGTTATAGCGAATACAGACCCTTCAGGCTAACAACCGCCTCGCTATACATTATCCCTCACATAAACTTTACATTGTAGCAACTAGTCAAATTGGTGCCAGACTAAAATGAACGTTATGAAATGAGATTGGAGAAAAACATGAAGCCTAATCCTAAATTTATGTACACGTACATGACACGAGGATAATAAAACACAGCATGATAAAAGTAGGCTAGTTTGAGTGTTTACTCTAATATGGTGAATATTATAATGTTTGGACCCGTGTTTACTGTTAAATACTGTGTTTGTGGATATCTGCTCACACGTAGATATGTATAATATGGTAAAAAATAATTTTTCATAGTTTGGAGTGGCTCGATCGCTTCAGTAAATATTCTAAATGTAAATGCACACGCTGTGACTTTGAGTCACTTGCGATGTGGGTTTGAAAAGCAAAACACGCCAAACAATAGGCTTCGTGTTTTTATCTCATTTCATAACGTCATAACGAATGGAAACATTTGAAGTAACATATGATCCATATATTTTTCTCTATCGCGAGATTAACTGTCTTTTTGGCCTAGCAAACTTTGTAATTTTTTTCACATGCTTTTGCAACAGGACGTGGCATGCGTTTTATTGCTTCGTCGATCAAAACGCAAGCGCAGCGGCGCGCACACCGCAGTCAAAATTCTAAATAGTTCAACTTTTGCCGCTGTGACGATTACCAATAGAAACGATTTTGGCATCCAAAAAGTTTTGAAAACTGGCGTAGCACCGCGCATTCCGCGTTCCTGTCTGAAAGCACCGGATCTAGCTAGACCGGAAACACATTTGTTGCGAGCCGGCCAAATAGTAGGTTAACGAGTGGATGACGAGCGCGAGACGCCGAAATGGATGCCAATAAGATTCTGAATCGAAAGTTTACTTTTAAAAAGTTGCCAAATGGTTCCATTGACAAGACCAAAGTGATCTGTGTGTTTTGTCGTTATGAACTGAGCTATCATCATCGCAGCACGTCCAGTCTGAAACACCACTTGATGGCCAAGCCCACACACACACACACATCGCGAGTTAACTATGACATTAATGCGATTAATCGTGATTAAATATTTTAATCGTTTGACAGGCCTAATATATATATATATATATATATATATATATATATGTGTGTGTGTGTGTGTGTGTGTGTGTGTGTGTGTGTGTGTGTGTTTTGTATATTTTTAAATCGCAATTTTAACCAGAAAATATTCTAAAATGTATTACCAAAATCCCTATAGTTTATCTTGATATCAGCATGTTCAAAGTTGTTTCCTTTTTTATTTTTTTTACAGGGACCAGATGCCACTGATGAGTCCTGCTGACTTCAACATTCAACAGTCTCTGTACATGAACATGGTAAAATGAAAAACCAAACACCTTGGAAATGACCGGTATGTACTATGTTTCAGGAATGGCACAACGTTGTGTGACTGTTCAAGTCTCTGTCTTTAGATGGGTGTTTACTAATGTGCTTTTTTGTCCTTTCTTGTGTATCTTTGGATTATGTTGTGTTGTTAATAAATCCAAACAATCTAAAAGCCATTCTTTTTTAAAACTCATTCTTTGTGCAAGGCTCATCATAATGATAGGGCCTGATAGCACCTGATAGGGCCATTAGGGGAGGGTCTTTGTCTTTCTCAGGTGTGAAAAGCAGTAATATTAATGAGAGATCACGCCTACTCGCATAAAGCTTTCTCACACAAAACATGTCTTAGAAATTTTAAAAGACTTTATTGTTTTATCTGAATGAGTAGTCAGGATGATTTTCACATAGTTTTGGAACAAATATTCTAGGCTATGTGATACAATTTTCAAAAGTCTTGTGAAGAAATAATCAGTATGGGTTTCATGATCTTCTTTCATTGACAATTATTTTTAGTTTTTTTCACAAACCACGCATAAACATAATTATCTCAAAACTACAAAATTTAACCTACATGCTGCTGACATATTACTGTAGCAGAGTTTGTGCTGAATACAGTGTAATCAGACTCTAGGCATGAAAATGTCACAAGTAACAGAAATAAGCACAAATGTCAGAGCATGTCAGAACACCTCCAGGACCCAGAAAACACCTCAGACCCCAGAGGGTTAAACTACACCAACCAACACCAGCAACCACACACAGCATAAAGTGAGGGATCAAGGACGTGCTAGTAACGACCCTCCCTCGCACACGAGGGAAAGACCATTGCAGCCAGGGTGCGAACAACGGGGGAGCTCGGCTCCCCTTCATAACACATGGGCTTCACTGAAAACGTGATTTGTGAAATTTTGGGGGTCTCAAAAAAATTGCCAATATGTTATTTTGACGTGCAATTTTAGTGTTGTGTAATGTGATCATCGAGGATTATTCTGCGTAAAATAGCAAAAATATCATTCATCCATGCATGACGGCGATTTAAACCTAATTCACTTCAATAAAGATAACTATACATGCTATACTTGTCATGAGCATCAAGGTGTGGTGGCGCTGCAGTGCAAATTCCACTCATGTTTAGTACATGTTAACTCAAAGATTCGTAGAAAAAATATAAATGTTGCAGGCCATTGAAGTCCTTGAAATCCATTCTGCAGTTAGCATATAGCATCATATAGCCATGGCAAAAAGAAAACAAGGCCGTTTAAGCTGGGGTGACAACGCAATAAGAAGCTGAAGAAATAAAGTCCTCTCTGACTGAACATGGTGCTCGTCAGAGGCCGGTCACGATCCTGATCCTCTTTTCCGTTAAACTGGAACAGCCAGCAGTGGAGAGACTGGGAGACCCGACATACATGGCTGTTTGTTAAGGATGGAAGCTTGGGGTGCATCGCTTGTAGGGACACAAAAACCCTTCTTCTGTCTGAAAAGGTACCTGGCACAAACTTGTCTGAGGAGTGGATTAATGGGGAAGTAAGCAGCACTGCTCAGAACAAGTTGATATATAAACATATAGGGACAGCATTGGACACAAGAGGGCCATTGAAGTGGCATTGACTAGCTCTGTTGTGAACTTTTTCTTCTAAAGTGTTAGAAACTCAGAAGCGAAGACCAGGAGACTCGGTTGTAGCAGGATTCTTTATTGCTGTTGCATCGCTGTAGTCTGCTTCGTCCAAAAATCTTAGCCAAGTCTAACTAAGGCAGTATACATTGTAGTTTATATACATTTCAAGGGGGTGGGATTACATGGAGGTGGAGACCCTCTGAAACAAAGCAAATGTAAATGAGGTATACAGGTTTTGGAACCTGCTCAGCATCTTGTCTTCACCCGGTGAGACACGAGAACAGGAAAGGCTGTCCCTTCTCGTACTGAGAAGGGACAGTCAGGACCCCTACCGTTTGCAGAGATTTCCTGGTCTCATCATTTATAAACTTTCTCAATATAAAATACTGTTGCATTGGAAATCTAAATTGAACATTTAAATAAATTTGTAATCCTACACTAAGCAAAAGGCGATTCTGCCAAATAAAGTAATTGAGTTGAAATCCAAATTAATGGAGGAGACCGCAACATCATTCAGGTCCGCCTATATGGTGGCTAAGGAATGACTGTCTTACAGAAAGCTCACCCCTTTAATGAAGCTTCAGGGGCTTAATGACGCAAATATGGGAACTGTGCATAAATCAGATCACTCCTGCACTGAGATTATAGGTCATATTGCACAGCCAAAAGGACAAACTATAGTTCGAACACTGATTGCAACGCCTCACAAAGAGTCTTCCTGGTGAAGGTGGAACGTCCAAGGGGCAACGAGATTAACAACACACCTGGAGGAAGATGTGGCGGGACTAATGGTTTAAAGGGGTCAGAGACTGGATTATTTTATAATGTTTCCTGGGGTACCCTTATAATGTTAGTATGATTTTAACATCAAAAATTGTCATAATTTATAAATAAAAGGCATTTTTCCAAGCCTGATTTTAGCCTCTGATTTGATCGCTCTGTTTTAAGGGGCGTGTCTGTGTGAGACTTCAGTGTAAACGCCCACTGCTGTGATTGGCTGACACGTTTGCACATGAAATAGCTAGACTTACATGTGGAACTCTCTCTAAAATGTTTACTACGTTTTTAGTATTACAGCTATCGAGATTAAGGAATCCTGAAAAGTATAGATCATAATGATCTATTCCCATCACAGGAAAGGTTGCAGTGATGAGCATTGAGTAGATGACAGACAGTCTGTTGATCGTGTATGAAATTACACCTCTGGCTTTCACCAAATAACAATGCAAACACGATGCGAATACAGTAAGAGCTTATTTGTACTGTACATTGTAACAGCACCATGATTTTGTGATGATTGATTTCAACGTGTTTTGGCAAGTGTCCAGATAAACTCGCTCTGTGTGATTGACAGCTTTGGCAATTGGAAAGGGAGCGTTCTTTGATTCTTTCTTTATATAATTTAATCACAGTTTAAATGGAATTATTTTCATCCTACTAAGAGAAACGATGTGAAGTTGATTGTTTAGTCACTGGCTTGATTTACTGATGCATAAACATTATTGAACGATATTTTGAGAGATAATCAGTCTGAACTTGAATAATTACATCAGAAATCACTGATCACAGATCAGGCATTAGAATTAACATGACTACTTACATGACTACCCCCCCCCCCCCCCACCCCCACCCCCCACCAATCCTAGCATTAGGATCGTTTGGAAGGTAATGATATTGATCCTGTATCAATCTTTTCTCGTTCTCATGTCGCTGTTCACTAACGCTCCAGTGGGCGGGGCCAAAGCTGAAGTGTGACGTCACAAGTTTCCACGTTTTAGATCCTGTCGTTTGCTGGCCTTGGTTTCAATAAAAGTAGTTTTTGGAATAACAAGAAAGTTTTGAGTTTTGAAACTTACAGGGTATTTTTATAGTATAACGAAAGTATACTATAAATTGCGTGTGTTGAACTGCTGTAAACTGTTGAACTGTTGAAGGTGTAAAGACGTTAGACAGTATAGTATTGTTGTGATTTTGCAGTAAAAACAGGTTTTATTATGTATAGCCAACAGGGGAGCTCCAGTAAGCACACATACGTCTCTAAATTGTATTTACATAAACCATACATCTTAAAGAGGTCTATTAACATCTGACAGGAAACACGTCGATAAGTATTGCAGGTGAGCATCTGAGTGAGGCCATCCCTAAAAATATTTTGGCTTGCAGTAACAACAACAACAACAACAAAAAAGGGTCGGTAGGTAACATTCTCGAAAAACAATTAGCAGAGTGGACTGCCATAACATCAATGAAAAGCATTACTGCAGGCTTCAACATGGCGAAACTTGTGTTGGTTGGTCCGATCCATTCGAACGTAAAGTGACAGCCCTATTGCTTTCTTTCTCCGCCAAAAGGCTCCAACCCAGTGGTGTAGTCTAGTTTTTTGTAGTGAGTATACTGTGATATATACCCCCCCCCACTGTAAAACTTGCCACCCATTTTCTAGTGTTTAGTGTTAATCATCAGCAAACTCAGCCAGTAAAGAGCTGCATTTAGCCTAAGATGTTATATAAATATGGTCCCTGAAGCACAGGTTTTATCAGCTGACGATTAAAAAAACATTTTTTTTTAAATAATAATAATAATAGTTTATTAAAACACTCAGAAACTCAAATGGTTTGACATTATAAGCACAAATACAAATTTACTTTTTAAAATGGTGTTGAAGAAAAAAAATATTTACTGTTTAAATTAAAACATGTATAAAAACTTTGTGATATTCCTTTAAAATAACGTTTAAATATATTTGAATATTATGAATGATGATAGTTTTATCAAATGAAATGGTACAATTCTTGTGCAGTGACTCATAAAAGCTCTGCGATGAAGTTCAAATGTGTCCATGTCCTCATAGACGCTAAAAACAGCACGAGTGTCACTTGCGCTTCAGTGTGCGTAGAGCACACATTTAGTGCTCATTCACAGAGACACAGACATGCAGAGTTTATTTCAATAGCAGTCTTTTTGAGCTTTGATATTCATAGACACTAGTGCATATCGAGATTTGATTCATTGTACCCTACTTTTTATTTATTCATTCAAAAATGGCCAAATTGCGTGACATTCCGCTTTGCAGCTAATTACATTTGTGACTGGATTCCGCGATTCGATCCGTGTCGCTGCGCAAACACAGACGGCGGGGTGAATTTATGAATGAAAGTTCTGTCACAAAACGATATTGTTACGAATCCTCGCGCTTTTTTAAGTGGGTATGCGGAAATCCTTGACGTTTCCTAGTGGGTATACGGCGTATACCTGCGTATCACGTAGACTACACCACTGCTCCAACCTGCAGCTAGTTCTTAACCACCTTAAGAACTAGCTGTCCTTGCTAGCCTATAGCACAACTCCATGTAATATAGGCTGACATATAGCCTGTTTTAATGCATTTTTTAGATGTATTATGGTGCCCAAACCCGTATGACTTTGAACGGTGACCGCAGACATTTTATTTACTGCAGCCGCATCCATCATCACTAAGCGCGAACTGTTGACAGTGAATGAAACGAAGCGAACGTACAATAATATATCTGCCATAAGGATCAGTGACCATAGAGGAAAGTTTAAATGGAAAGTTTTTCCGAAAAAGAATGGCCACCCCACGAGCATGGGAAGTGAACGGTGATTGATAGACCTGTGATATCCAACTACACCTCAATCTACACTGCTCGGTCCCTTTAATATGATTCTCTTGCAGAAAAATCACATCTGATGATAATGATTTACGGTGCCTAAATACTTTTTCTCTTTTTATAGCATGTCCAAGCCCCTTAACGTTCCAAGACACCAATGTCACGTTTTTCCATTCAAACAATGCCCTATCAGAAGACCTCGGCATACACAAAGAAAAAAAAGAGTTAAATCCTAGAATGGGCATCCTCCTTTGATAACATAACATGACTAGGAGCATCAGAAGAATACATTGTAAAAGTTTAAACAAGAAAATAAAAAGCACAGACAAATAAAGAGACAGCAAGTAAAAATATAATAAACAAGTCCAAGCCAAAAAGGACAACAACCCACAACTTACCCCACCCGCCCTCGTGTCTACCCGAACCAGACACAAAATTCCCAGTTCCATCCAGAAAGGAGCTGCCGGGCCGTTATAAAAAAACAACTCCTCAAAGGGGGAAATAAAAGAACACCTCCCCAAGGCCTCAAATATGTGATCACAGACTAAATATTACCGTAAAAAAAAAGAAAACTAAAATAAATAAATGGATACATATCAATAAATAAAATGAATAAGTAAAATGAATTAATTTAATTAAAAATAAAATAAAGTCGGTCAGAATATTTTTTTTTAAGAAAAAAGAGAAAATAATAATAATAAATATGGAGACAAATTCAGTGGGTTTACCCTCTTCCTCGTCCTCTTGTATCGCCACGATCTTAATATTGTGCCTCCGAGACCGAGCCTCAAGATCCAGAACTTTAGCGCGGAGCTGACTGTTTTGTTTAGACAGCTCTGAATACTTGGTTTCCAACTCGGCCACCCGGGCCTGCAGCTCAACCTGCGACGTCACAAGCTTCTGAAAATTGAGCTCAAAAGCATCAAAACGGGCATTTACTCCCCGCAAAATGGACTCGGACATCTCTTTGCAAATCTCCTTACACATAGCATAAGCAGTGTCCGGTAATTTCTCAGATTTGCAGGGAGAGTTGTTAGCTTTAGCAGTAGCTGCGGTGACTTGGTCATCAGCGTTCTTAACTTTGTTAGAGGCACTCGGCTTCGGCATTCTCGAGTCGAGAAAAATAAGTAGACACACTGTAATAGCTCACAACAAAATAAACACGGCAAAATAATAGCCTCGGAGAGGAGCCCTGACTAAACGCGCCTATACCTCAAGCATGCGCACTAGCGCCCCCGGATTTACTTTTTCTGACTGAAACCTGGCAAACGCCTGATGATTTCATTGAACTGAACCTTTTAACTCCTCCTTGATATAGTTATCTGACAAAACCTCGACAAAGGTGGTGGTCTGGCAGTGATCTTTAAGAACAATTATAAAGTGACTAAATGTGACCCCGCCCATGAGAACCCGGCTAAAGTCGCAAGATCTAATTTTGAGATAAAGAGTGTAAAGTAGTCCTAGTCATGAAAAATGTAAAAAATATGGAATATTTTTTTAGACTTGTAAATGATAGGTTAGATACTAATGTTTCGAAATGTAGTGTTTAAATTCGCTTCTCTGACATAATAAATATAAAAATTAACACTTTTATTGACATTTTCCCCCGAGAAATACGGGAAGTTAGTTCCACAATGTCAGATTTTCAATCGGCTGTGAGTTTAATGTTGGCGGATAAACACCCGGTAATTTGGGTGTCATTCGGTTCAGGAACTTCTTTTCTCCCATTAGAAAGTTAATACAGATCATAATATAAATGCGCATCACCGTCACCTAGCTCTGTTTTCGGTATGACAGGAAAGTTGCGACTTAAGGCGGGTATGGATTTCTCAATGGATTGCTTCGTATCACAACGGAAATTTCAGGAGGACTGTTTTTTTTATTGAAGATTAACTTGTGAATCTAACCAACATATTTTAAGGACGTGTCAAGCATGCTACCTCTTGAAACATTTCGGTGTTTTTGGACACTGACTGACCGTATGCAGCACCACTGCTGAGGAACTTTCTGGCATCTCGAACCAGCGACGAATGTGATGTTGTTAAACGACATGGCGGCGCGAGAAGAGTTGATTGCATCCTGTCTCAATAAGTTGTTTTCAAGTAATTTAGGAGGGATAGCCTCAAACCAAGATCTTAGAAATTGTATTGAAGATTATTTTGTCGGACATGAAATCAGTGATGATGATGGGGACTCTTTCTTCGACGAGTCTGAAGAGGAATTTGATGAAGGTAGGTTATCCTCTGTCTGCATTCCTAGCATTATCATAAACTCTAGGTTACCTAGCATTATGTTCTGCTTAGATAACTCATTGTCAATAACAGCCAATGTGTTGCCAACACAGGTTTATTTCGTGAAAATGCAGACAATTGAATTTAGTGCGAATGCTGTTGATTATGTCTTGTTTCAATGAGTTATTATGCCCCTCATGATGTTTATTGATCAGACTCTGAATCCCTTGCTTATCACCTAGCTTTTAGTCTGTCCCCTGTTTGTTGAGACAAACTTTAAGTTGGCTTGAGCAAGTTTAGATCAGAAAGTTTGAAAAAGTTTTAAGTAGTTAGAAGTTTAAAGTAGTTTAAAGATTAAAGTAGTTTGAAGTTTAATTTAGTATACTAGAATAATAATAATAATAATAAGTTTAAGTACAATATCAGTAAGATTATTAAAGGCATCTTGAATGTATTTTATGAATAAAAATGTAATGTGCTTTTTCAGACCAAGACCATACTGATGAGGAGGACGAGCCGGTTTTAGTAATTGAACCCCAAGCTGTAAGTCTAGGAAATATTCAAGAGGAAAAGCATCCAGAATCTCAATTTGCCTCCAACGCTGGACTTTCAGATGCTAAATTGAATGTTGTTTTTTCTTGCAACTGCACGTTTTACAATGGAGGAAAGTGTTCATCTTCATTCAAGCACCAAGAGTTGCTGTCGCTCAGGATGAGGTATTTGGAGATGGATAGTGTGGCCCTCGATCTGGTCCTGTTAGCTCAAATCCAAAGTCACCTGCACTGTGGGGAAGAGACAGTCCGCACTAAAAAAGCATCACAGACTGCACGGAAACGTTATCGCCTACATTATTTTTATGAAGGGCTGAAAATATGTCGGGATACTTTCATGTATATGCATGCCGTGTTTAAAGATCGCTTGGCTGCATTAATCAAGCATTACCTGCAGAATGGTGTGACTCCTAGGATCCATGGGAACAAGGGAAGGTTGCCTAAGCATGCATTAGAAGTTGATGACATCAAAAGAGTGGTTACATTCATCCACAACTACGCTGAGGAAAATGCCGTGCTTCTCCCAGGGAGAATACCTGGGTACAAGAGAGATGACCTCAAGTTGCTGCTCTCCTCCATCAGTAAAGTTGCAATTCACAAGCTGTTTAATGATTCCTGTGAGACCAGTGGCCATCGAGCTTTGAGTGAGCGAACGTTTTATCATCTCTGGCGGCAGTATGTGCCTAATGTGTTGCCGATGAAGCCGATGTCAGATCTATGCTGGACCTGCCAAAAGAACAGCACTTTACTGTTAAAGGCCTCAAAGAAAGACCTGAATGAGAAAACTGAAACATTTCGGAAAGCTGAGGAACATCTGTTGCAGGCCACAACAGAGCGGTCATTTTACAACACCAAGGTGCAGCAGTGCCGCAGAGTTGTAGCCGAGAATGGTGTAACCAAGCTGCTGGATCCTGGGAACAGTGCGCCCAATTCTTCGTCTGCTTTTGAGGTAATTTACTGCCCTATGCACGGTACACTCACTGTTATTGCTATGTTGTTATACTGTACAGAACATGCTGTTACAAAGACAAAATCCATCATTGACTAAGCTATCTTGTGATGTCTGTCATTAAGATCTAGCTTAATGTAATTGTTTTATAATTGTTACAATTTCATGTATTTAGTTAAAATTATGTAATTGACAACATGGCACCATTTGTGTCTGAATAGAACTTAATTTTTGATGATGCATTGACAAATTCAGTAAATATTCTCTGTATTCACTCTATCTCTTTAAGGTTCATTACAGCTTTGACTTTGCACAACAGGTCCATTACCCTCACAATCCCATGCAACCAGGACCCATTTTCTTCAAGACACCACGCAAGTGTGCTGTGTTCAGCGTCGTGACGGAAGGGCTTCCACAGATGGTGGTCTTCCTTCTAGATGAGGCAACTGTGGTAGGCAAAGGGGCCAACTGTGTCATCAGTCTTCTGGACTACTTTTTCGACAATTATGGTTTGAAGGAGACCCACTTGCACTTACATGCAGACAATTGCTCAGGCCAAAATAAAAACAATGCGGTCATTCAATATCTTCGTTGGCGCGTTGTAACAGGGAAGCATCAGAGTATCACCCTTTCATTCATGTTAACCGGACACACCAAGTTTGCTCCTGACTCTATGTTTGGCCTGTTCAAGCGCAAGTACAGGAATTCAAAAGTTGACTGCTTGGCTGACATTGAGAATGTTGTGTGCAAGGCTTCTCCAAGTGGTATGCTGATCCCTCAACTGTGTGGTGATGAGACGGGCAATGTCATCGTTCCTATGTTTGACTGGGACACTTACCTGTTACAGTTTTTCAGGAAGCTCCCCTCTATCAAGCCACTCCATCACATTGATTGCAGAGCAGATGGGACTGTAATGTGCAAGACCCTATCAGAATCTGTGCCAGTCACACACAAGTTGCTGAAGTGTAACCTAGCAGATGTACCGTGTGATAAACCTCCCACTTTAAAACCAGAGGGTCTTAGTGAAGAAAGGAAAAAGTACCTTTTCCATGATATCAGGGAATTTGTAGCAGAAAAATACAGGGATCTGGTTTGCCCTGACCCAAACATGCAAATGGAAAATGCTGTCCCTGCAGAGGTTGTGACACCGGTTGTAAAACTGGCATAGAACATGCATATGCACTCCCTTTAGAGTTAGATTTCTAATAATTAAAAAAAAATACCTTTGTGATTATATTGGTTATTATTGTTATTGATATTGACTGACCACGACCACATGACTGACCACATCATCGTCTGGCGGACTGCCTAGGCGGAGTACGTTTTCCATTCTCCGTTGCTGGGTCCACCGCAGGGCCATCAATGGAGACCTGCTGCCGAAGTGTTGACTTGACTGACCACGTCTTTGTACAGTGTTATTTATTCCTTTTTGTTAATCACCACAGGGTGAGACTGTTCTAGGTTGAGTGAATGTTGTTTTCACTTGTGTCTTTCTGATATGCGTTGTTTATTTACCTACTGACGCTCTTGTAATTGGATCTCTCTCTCTTTTATTATTATTAAATACATTATCATGAATTATTCTCGAGTTGTATTGGCAGGTTATTTCTTGATTATGCATATCCTACTATTAGAGTGCTGGTAATGGTAGGCCTGTACAGTAACTCTGTACACAGTATTGTGGTATCTCTTTCCTCCCCATGCGTTTCAATGTTATTTGTATGCATTTTGGTCATGCATATCATGTAAAAAGACTCATATTTACCAAATTAATAGAATTTCCCCCTAAAAGTATCATACATCACTGAATAGGGGAGGATGTAAGCTTTAATTTGGTATATGACACATAGTCAGGAAAATTATGGATCAGAGGTATTGCCAGAGGTATTGCCATTTTAAATTTTACTTATTTTCAAATTGGAATTTCTCAAAAACCTAAAATTCCGAGCTCGGAATTCTCCAAATCTTTGAAATGGCCCAACTCAGTCAATATTAGTTATATCAATGAGAAACTTTCACAGCCGATTCCTTATACTGGGTAGAATGACCTGATGTAAAAAAAATACATAACTAAAAAAATGACTTTAGCTGGGTTATCACAGGCAGGGTCACAAATATGACGTTCTTGATGTTTCTAGTTTTGAATGTCTATCACTTAAACTTGCTGGTCCCGCTCCGCTTCTGATTTTGTTGATTTATAGACCCCTTATATGTAATACAAACTTTTTCTCTGAATTGACTGAACTTCTCACTCTCGCCTGTGCCCGGCATGAATCATGAATCATGATGCTAGGTGACTTTAATATACATGTTGATTCTGATTGTACTGCTGCAAAAGACTTTGTCTGTTTTGGATTATTTTGAAGTATCTCAGCATATTGATTTTCCCACACATTCTCACTCTCATACTCTCGATTTGCTTTGTACTTTTGGTATTGACAATGTGCATGCTCAGGGTCATGACCAGGGTTCTAAATTAACACCCGCCAACCCGCCAAATGCGGGTTAAAATTCATTTTGGCGTGTTAATAAAAACTTACTAGCCAGTTTGGCCGGTGATGCATAAGGCTCTGTTTTCGGTCATTTATCCCTCTGGCAGTACTTCCTACATTTCCCATGAACACTGTGCCGTAATGCTACGTGATGACGTTTCATACGCCCATTGGCTGCGTGCAGTTTGCAGTGAAACATGCGCGAGAAATGATCATGGAAACGAACAGAGCGTCAGTCCACCAGAAAACACAAGGAAGATGAAGAACGAACGGAGCCAGAGCAGGGAGCATAGACTGAAAGAGGAGGGAGCTAGTAAAGTAGCTAAAGTAAAAAGTTAGTTAAACTAGTAAAAAGATTAAACTAAATGCGGCGGTGGTTGGGACAGACCTATGGGTTTAAATTTAAATGTGGTTTAACGAGTGATACGTTATTTTTTTTAAGTTTAAGGTTTTTGTCATTATTTCTGAACAAGCTTATACATTGGCAATATACACAACAAGCTTACTATATATCTTAAGGTTTTCTTTTAGTTGAAAACATTAAACAATATGTGTAAACAAAAAATAAAAACAACAAAAGCATTTAAGCTCAAGGCAGCGCAAACGGGGGAAAAACGCAAAAAAAAGTTATCGTACAGAGCGTACTCGAGTCAGCATACGGTTTATCACCGTGTTTATTGTTTCACGTTCATGTTGAGAAAAACAATAATATCCACATGCTCGGGTGAGAAAACGCGCTGCGCTGACACAGACGTTGCAGAGATGCGTGTGTGTGTGCAAAGTGAAGTAACAGCACTTTGCGTGTTCTGTTCTTAAACCTGTATCCCTCAACGAAACTTAAAGGAAGCATATGTCTCAAAATAATTTTGCTACCAGAAGATATCGGGGTACAGCTGCTGACCTCCAGTGGTTAATGCAGACTGCTGTTTCTTTGGATTTCATGTGATTTCTCATTGTGGTGGTGATATTATGATAACTCAGTTTAATTAATAATTGATTAAACGTAATTCCATTTTGTAATAGGCTATCATTTTCATCTAAGTAATTCCAAACTTCGCAAAACAGAACACGACATTATGTGATCAAATACAATCCACTTGTTAAATGCTCCACCCAGTGCATTTAATTATAACTGCATAAACAAAGAAAAGAAAATTTAGAGAAATTTTAAAGAAAAACATTTAAATTTGAATAGTATTTTATTTTTTGAGTAATAATTACAGATCGAAAATTTGAATATTAGTGCACACCCCTAATAGATAGATAGATAGATAGATCCCAAGCTTGAAATGAAATGTTTGCACTTTCTGTGTTGTACTTTATGTGTTTGTCGTGCCAACAATATTAATAAAATGATCAAATGCATTCAGTGGCACTCATAATTTCTCTTATTTTCACCGGAAAAAATTTGGCTAGTGGAAATTCTAAATGGCTGGTAACTTTAGAAAGTTACCAGCCACATTGGCTGGTGATCAAAAAAGTTCATTTAGAACCCTGGTCATGACTTAGGCATCTCTGATCACAAACTGATTGTCTTCGACTTCTCACTTCCTCTTGTAAAAACAAAAGCAAAAACTACCATATTTTACCGTAACTGTTGACAATTTCTCTGCTGCTATTGCTGTCTCTTCTATTCGTTTTTCACTCAATCTCCTGAGTCCTGATGAGATAGTTTCAACCTATGATGAATCTATTTATAAGGTTCTGAATGAGCTTGCTCCATTAATAACGAGAACTGTCCCGTCTACCCATTCCTCTCCTTGGTTTACCCCTGAGCTTTGAGTTATGAAAACAAAATGTAGGCGTCTTGAAAGACTTCAAAAATCTTCCCTTCTTGTCCATGCCATGGCCTTTTCAGATTCAGTAGTCAAATATAAAGAAGCACTTAAAATTAAACGCTCCAACTATATTTCTACTGTTATCAACAAAGCCAAGTGCAAATCTAAAGCTCTTTTCTCAGATATAAACAAACTGGTCAAACCATCCTCTGTTGCTACTGGCTCTACAAAAAATTGATAACATTTATCAATCTTTTTCTCCAACTGCCACTTCCAATTCAACTCTGTCTTTGATAGGCTGTCGGCTTGACACTTTTTTACTCACAAATACATCTGTGGTTGAAAAACTGATCATCAAATCTAATTCTACCTCCTGTACACTTGATCCTATTCCAAGATACCTTCTAAAAACTCTTTTGCCGTCACATATTCAACCCATTACTCATATTATAAACAGATCGCTTGCCACTGCATATGTTCCGCATGATCTGAAAGTAGCTGCCATCACTCCAATTCTAAAGAAGTCCGGTCTCGACAACGCCATTCAGAACAATTATAGACCAATATCGTACCTCCCTTTCGTTGGCAAGCTACTTAAGAAGGTAGTTGTGGCACAACTGCAGTCATATTTAGAGAAACATAATGTTTTTGAACCGCTTCAATCTGGTTTTCGCCCATATCACAGTACAGAAACAGCACTTTTAAAAGTGCTAAATGATCTCCTTCTGGCTTCTGATTCTGGTGCCCATATTATCCTTGTTCTTCTTGATCTCAGTGCAGCATTTGACACTGTGAGCCACTCTACACTTCTTTCTCGACTGTCTGCAATGGGTATCACTGGTGACTATTTCTCATGGTGTACCTCAAGGTTCTGTACTTGGTCCTCTTTTATTTCTCATTTATGTCCTGCCACTAGGACAGATCATCAGACGCCATGTTTCATAGTTACGCTGATGATATTCAAATTTATTTCACGGTTAAACCCAACTCAGTTTGCCCACCCACTTCTGTTGTCTCTTGCCTTCAGGAACTTAAAACATGGATGTCTGATAACTTCTTACAGCTTAATGCTGGGAAAACTGAAATTCTGTTGATTGGCCCTAAATCACAGCGTTTACCCAGGCATGACATTTTGATTGATGTTGATGGTGTCCAGATTAGGCCTTCAAAATGTGTGGAATCTTGGAGTTTTGTTTGATTCTTCGTTATGTTTTCACTCACATATCAGTCGGACTGTTAAATCGTGCTTCTTTCACTTGCGGAATATTGTTCGTATACGCCCCTCTCTTAACTTTGGAGATGCGGAAACAGTTATCCACACTTTTATAACCTCCAGATTGGACTACTGTAACTTCTCATATAGCGGCCTAGCCACCCAAGCTATACATCGCCTTCAAATGGTACAAAACTCTGCTGCTCTGGCCCTTACATTTAACAAAAAATCTACTCATATCACTCCTATCCTTTACCAACTTCACTGGCTTCCAATGCTCAATCGCATCCTGTTAATCTTAGTTTATAAAGCCTGTCATGGCCCCGCACCTAAATAGCTTGCTGAGTTAGTGTAACCATATGTCCCTGCTCGGACCCTTAGATCCAGCAATGATAATCTGCTTGTTGTACCCAGGTATAAACTATCTACTGTGGGTGGTAGGGCTTTTAGTGTTGTTGGCCCTAAGCTGTGGAATAAACTGCCCTCTGATCTCTGTGCCACCCCTAACCTACAGACCTTCAAATCTCAACTTAAAACTCATATATTCACCATGCTCAGTAAATAATTATCTTCCAATCTACTGCTTTGTCCTCCACTCTTTAATTTTTTATGTTACATGCTTTCTTTATCAAAGTGTATGTTTTCTTTGATTATAACTTCTCATGTTAATTATTTGTAGTTATTGGTTGTCTCCATCTGCTTGTCTGCTTGTTTAATTGTTATAATAAGCAGATTGCTTGTGTCTTTGTCTGTCAACTGTTTGTATTATTTTGTGAAGCGACCTTGGGTTCTTGAAAGGGGCTATAAAAAAATAAACATTATTATTATTATTCTCTTGCGCATACAATTTTAATTTATGCTTGCAATCTTATGTACACTTTCACAAATCTTACCCTGCGCATGCAATTCTTTTTGGCATCATATTACCTTCATACATTTCACTCTTATCTAATCTGAAGAGTGAACTTTGCATTTATTAGAGTTGCATAAATAGAGAAAACAGGAACAGAGCCAAACACCTTTCACATCAATGAAGTATTGCACTGACTGACCTTGAGGCTTGTGGGTGTGTGTGTCCAGCCCTCTGAAGAGCTTTATATAAGACAGTAATCTGCCAGAAACTCATCTCTCAGACTCGATCGAGGAGAAGCTGCTTTTCTGACTCTTCTGTCTCCAGCTACAGCCGTACAAGTGAGTGTGTTTCTAATAGGGCTGGGTATCGATTCAGATGTTCAAATTCAATTCGATTTTGATTCGCAAGCTCTCAATTTGATTCGATTTCGATTCTCGATTCGATTTTCGATTCCTGATTCGATTCTCGATTCGACTAATGAATATAGATGTAATACAAATCCTATATTTATAAAAAAGAACAGTGGACATAAGTTTACAAGTGGTTAATTAATACAAAGAAATTAAGAGCCACAAACCTGTATAAAACTCTTTTTATTTTAGGTACACTATACACTAAATAGACAGGATTTTGATGCAAGATGCAAAATTGACAATGACAATTGGACAAGTCAGAACAGTCGCACGCCTTGATCAAACAGGATCAGGTTATTTTATGTTTAAGATAGATAGATAAATAAATATCAGTTATGATTTTTTAGACAATTTTTTATTACATTGATCTCACCCTTAAATGTTTGTTTTTACAATGGGGTAATTTTTTTGTTAAGAGTTTATGCAACACATGGAAGCTTGATTTCAATCTTTGAATTAAATTGCAAAAAAGTAGCACAAATAAATACAATAGAATAAAGACACAAATAAAGAGACATAAAAACTAAAGTTTGTGGGTAGGTCAGAAATACTACAGAAACTGAATAAAGTAATCCAATGTAAAATAACACTGGATAGTCTTTTAGTCCTGACTGAATTAACCCTCTGAGGTCTAAGGGTTTTTGGGGTCCTTGAGGTGTTCTGGCATGCTCTGACATTTGTGCTTTTTTCAGTTATTTATAAACATGTTAATGGCAAAGGTGTAAATTCACTCAATATAGCACAAACTGGGCTACCGTAATATCTCAGCAACATGTATGTACATGTTTGTATTTTTGAGAGAATATTGCTTATGCATGGTTATTGAAAAAACTAAAACTTAAAGTGTCTGAAATAATCCCACAAAACACATACTAAATATGTGTCCACAAGACTTTTGACTAATGAGTGTTGTTGCCTAGAATTTTTGCTTCAAAATGATCTGAAAATCATCCTGCCTAATCATTTACACAAAAACATACACTGATTTACATTTTAATCGAGACCTTTTGTTTGGAAAGGCAATATGCGTGGAGGCGTGTTCACACCTGAGAAGACAAAGGCCGGATAATGTGCCGCATAATGAGCTGCATATTAATTAGCCCTTTCACACAGGTGTGTCACAGGATCCCAAAGAATGCAAGGACAAAAGAAATTATCTATATATACATATTTTACAATTAGAAATTGTAACCAATTACAATTAGGTTACAATTACAACAACAATTACAATTTTAACAATATTTCAAGTGTATTTCTTTATAAAAAGTATACATTTTATCATACGTATTAAAAAAAGGTAAGGATTCATTAGTTTGAATATTGGAACAAACACTATAATAACATCTTAGTTGATAATTCAATATACCTACTTTATTTTTGACAAAACATCATACTATAGTATATTTAACTATGAGCAGAAATTGGTGAACAAAAGCGTACCTATTTAATGTGACAGTAGTCTTTTTTTACAGTCAAAACTTTATAATCTATCCAAAACTAATCACAAAATATTTTTATTATTATTTAGTCTGTAATATATTGTGTATGATATATTAGTATATACATGTGAATTTGCAGCTTGTTGCTTATACAGACATTTTATTTCAACATATTTCAGTCTATTTTTATTCATCTTAGTAGGCTATAGCAATATAGTTTGTATGTGTTCATGTAAACATAACGTTTACTAATGTAGGTGCGAGAGTGAATGAACGGCACAGACACGCGCTGTATAACTGTAGTAAACAAAGCGCGCGCGCCTATGCCGTTCACTCATCATTTAGCCTACACACAGACACGCAATTCATATTTAAACAGTCTTTTTGCGGTTTACAGTCCGACACTTCAATATCACGATTAGAACAAAGCACTAGAATAAATGACTTACTACATCAGCTGGATCCGTTGCTCCTCGAAATGAAACTACCAGCACTTCTGGTACATTTTCCAGGGTTAGATAGTATTATTCCTCACAGTGAAAGGATACGCTGTGTACACAGCTGTACAAGATACTTACTAAACACGATGTGTTTTATAATCCAGCTGGTGGGCGTTGGCATGTTTGAATGGCTTGTCTAGATGGTAAATGGATGGTAAATGGACTGCATTTATATAGCGCTTTCACAGACCCAATGGCCACCAAAGCGCTTTACAATTTGCCTCACATTAACCCATTCACTCACTCATTCATACACCGATGGCGGTGTCAGCCGTGCAAGGCGCCATCCAGCTCGTCGGGAGCAGCTGGGGTTAAGTGTCTTGCTCATGGACACCTCGACACTTGGTCAGGTGGAACCGGGGATTGAACCACCAACCTTCCGGTTTGTAGACAATCTACATGAACCACTGAGCCACTGCCGCAACTGCTGCCGGCCTTGTCTAAGATCATTTGCGTTTGAATAGCGCGCGCTCTCCGTGGGCGTGGCACATTAACGCGTAATTAGGTATAATGAGCTGGAAAGAAAAATACTGACATCTCTCTCTTTTCATACAGATTACATAAACTGAGAATATTTGTTTTTTTATATAAATTAATTCATTTAAAAGAAGAGAGTTCAAGCTTCATTATGGAAAAACACTCGTGCCTGTATGACAAGTATTCGCGGAATTAAAAATAATCTTAGGACGCGTTTCAGAATGGACTTCACTGACAGAGAGAAGGCAGAACGCGCATCATGTTTGTTTTTCTTTATTTGGCGAAAAGCACAACACTTTGTTTTTATTGTGAGTATCCACAAAAAAATAGACACTTATCAGGATCTAATGATGTACAACACTTAATATGTAAGATCAAAATCAACAGAGTATTTTGAGTTTCTTTTGCACTGATAAGAAAAAAGCGAGACTATCGCGCCGACCTCAGAGGGTTAAATACATAGGGCCCTATCTTGCACCCAGCGCAATTGACTTTGTACACTGACGCATGTATCATTCGTATTTTGCACCCGTGCAAAGCGGACTTTTCCCTCCACAGACGCACGTCGGCAAACTAGGAAATGAACTTGCGCTCCCTGGGCGGTTCAGCACAAAAAAGGAGGCGTGTTACGGCGCAAACAATCCCTGGTGCTATTTTGCAGTTCCAGAAAACAATTGCGCCACTGACCAGAAAAAAACCTAGTCTAAAGTCAGTGGCGCGTTGCGTGTACATTCAGATGCTATTTTAAGCGAGCATTCTGATGAGGTATCATCAGCCTCATCAGGCCTCCCTGTAAGTGGTTTCCCAGCAATGCTGGGTTCTAGCGGCTAATGGCCGCTTGTTATCAGTTCAGCTGGCCTTAGCAGGCAGCTTCTGAAGGCGAGGTTGCACCCTAACAGGCCAAAATATTCTCTTTCTGCTACTGGTTCCCTCCCAGAATCTCTTTTATCCTGCCTACAGCCTGGTTTGTCTACCAGGCGGACCATGTGCTCCCCTCACTGAGGGTCGCTATGAGTACGTGGCCTCCTGAGTCTGGTCAGACGGTCGTAGACCTCTCGTTAAGCCTCCCAGTTAGATCAGCCCTTAGGCCTTCTCAGGCCTCCTCAGTGTTTTGAAAAACAATTGCTGGATAGATCCGTGGATCGACAGACAGAAAGTTGGCCAGACTGAAGTGTCCAATGTAAGTGGCGCCAGGTTAGGCCTTCCTAGTGGCATTTCGGGTGAGTATGTTCCCCTGAATAGTGATTGGCTGGGGCTCCTTTAGGTTCCCTAGCCACATTTCCTAGAAATTACCTTTTCTAATTTGAACCTGTGGTCCTAGGCCCTTGAGCAGGCCTTCATTAAACAAGGTTTATGGAGGTTTTCCTGTGAAGCATATACCTTGGGCTATGACCATAGGGAATGCTGTCAGTGACAGCTAAGCATGACCTAAGGTTGAGCGGTTCTAGCATTTCATTTGAATTTGCTGGTTCTGACAGTTGTCACTGCCAAGGGGCATGCACTCCCCTTAGCATGGCAGCATGGGTATATCATTCCCCAAAGCGTCATTTGATCCAGTGCGAGTTCCATTTCGAAAGGGAAAGTCTCAGGTTACAACTTTAACCTTTGTCCTGTGAGAACAGGGAACAAAACACTGCGTCTTCATGCCGTGCCTCTGGGCCTGCCTATTCTAAAGCCCGAATCGATCGGCCCAAAGGAGGCATCCGATCAGTGGGTGAAGGTCTCTGCGTGTTACTGTCTTTTCTTTTGGCAAAGTATATTCGATTAAATGCAATACATTTTCTCATATGTATTCTCTCGTTATTTCATCTGACTCCATAAATGAAAAGGTTTTTAATGATATCTGTGCATCATCAAATAAAAGCGAATGTTTGAATATTCCTTTAACTCTTTACTGGAAATAATGTCAGAGTTGATTAGAATAAAATCAAATGTTTACAATTTATGTCAGGTAAATGTATCATGTGAATTTCGTAATCAATGCAAAGATAATCAATACAAAACATCAAATGCTCTGGAATAAAGAACTCGAAATTAAGAAATACATCAAGCTGAGAGACTTGGCCGCTCTCAGCCTCACGGGCTGATCTGAGATACAGAAAGGCCCCGAGCCCCTTGCAACATTCCATTATATAGACAGACAATGGATATTTGCATTCAGAGGTAACACCTTTTGAGAACAGGAGGCCTAACCATCCCACCCTCCTTTGTGTGCATGTTATCTCTAAACTCTTAAAAACCTTATTACCTCTGGTACAAATGTCTCATTTCCAAATGAGACATTTCAAATAATACCAAACATGGATAAAACTAGATGATAATCATTCACATTAAACCATTTAGATTCTTGTGTGAGTTTGGGTAATCTCTGCAAGAGTGAAGAATGAGGGGGATAAATGTAGATTAGGATGAGGGAGGTGAGACCTTCGTCTCAATAGTGTACGAGGGGGAGTTCAAATGTTAATTTTCAGCAAGGTCCTTTGTCCACTCGAGCAGTGGTAGTTCCTCAACCAGTTTTTCCAGTCTTACACTACCTTCAGACATAAAGGTGATTGTCATGCTTGCAAGGCGCCCTTATATACATCCAGGTCACGTACGTTAATCATTCACTTTAATGATTCACGTGCTGTCGCCTGTCAATATGATTGCCGTGATTTCAGACACCTGTCATGCCTGAGGCGTACCCCAAAGCGTCCCTGTTCTCAGGGAACAAAGGTTACAGTCGTAAGCAACCTAAACGTTTTCACCAGAGTGGCTAGATATATAAATGAACTAAACTAATAACTTTTTTACAACAAAAATTAACCATCACTAAACTTACTTAAGCTGGACTGTGATGCTATTTTCTTCTAGAAACAAACTTTGTTGCAATATTTTTTCCTAGTATCTCTGTAAAGGCCTGTTCACACCGGGACATTTCACGCGCGATATTCGCCGACGTTTAAGACCTCGTGACTAAACAAAGGGCGCCAATGTGAGTGTGCACACCGACGCGAAAAAAACGCCACGCGTAAAAGCGTAATTTTAAAAAAAATGCCTCGGATTCGTTTTTTTGGTTTGACGCGCTGCGTCAAAATCTATCCAACCAATGAGATTGGCGCTTTTGCTCACTTGTCTGGAGCTTCTGAAGTTACAGTAAAACACAACTTGAGGGCGCTCAAACACAAAACGGTCTTGCCAGGCACACATACGTAACGGCGAAGAGGATGCGCCAAGTAGCGTCTACATCATAGATATAATAATAATAATTCGTTACATTTATATAGCGCTTTTTCTGGGACCTCAAAGCGCTTCACATATGGTAGGGGGGAATCTCCTCAACCACCAACAATGTGCAGCATCCACCTGGATGATGCGACGGCAGCCATATTGCGCCAGAACGCCCACCACACACCAGCTTATTGGTGGAGAGGAGACAGAGTGATGAAGCCAATTAGTATATAGGGATGATTAGGAGGCCATGATGGACAGAGGCCAAGGGGCAAATTTGGCCAGGATGCCGGGGTTACACCCCTACTCTTTTTCGAAGGACATCATGGGATTTTTAATGACCACAGAGAGTCAGGACCTCGGTTTAACGTCTCATCCGAAGGACGGTGCTCTTTGACAGTATAGTGTCCCCGTCACTACACTGGGGCGTTAGGACCCACACAGACCACAGGGTGAGCGCCCCCTGCTGGCCTCACTAACACCTCTTCCAGCAGCAACCTGGTGTTCTCAGAAGGTCTCCCATCCAGGTACTAACCAGGCTCAGCCCTGCTTAGCTTCAGTGGGCAACCAGTCTTGGGCTACAGGGTGATATGGCTGCTGGCTACAATGATATCCATAATAAAGGCTAGATGTCTCGTCCGTGCTGCTGGCCAATGGCCTTTATTATGGATATCTATGGTCTACACTGCCGGGAAGAAATAAGAGAGGAAGATGCAAGGCAAGATGAATGTAGAGCTGCTGGTCTCGTTGGTGTTGGAACAAAAAGAACTATATGACAAACGCGACAGTGACTACAAAATAGGACTATTTCTGTTTTACGTTAAGCGCCATCTAATGTCGGGGAATGAATTTGCATGTTCACTCGGCTCAACGTCAGCGAAAATCGCTTGGGTGTGAACAAAAAAAACGCGTTGAAAAACGCTGGCGAATAACGCGCGCCGATATTCGTCCCGGTGTGTACGAGCCTTAAAGCTGCTTTGAAACAATCTGTATTGTAAAAAGTGCTATATAAATAAAGGTAACTTGACAAGTGTGTGAATTTGTATTATTTTGGTCATGAACCAGGTTTCTCTCTCTCTCTTTTCCTCTATCACACACACACTCACTCATGCACACTCACTTCATCTCTCAGCTGATCCTCATCGCAATAAGCGCTCGCGATCTCCTTCTCACCCGTTTTCTCTTTAGTCTAATTTTCTCTGCTACTTCTAGCTACTGTTCTCCCTGCTTCGTTGCCAGATTATTGTTATTTGTAGAGTACACGCTCTTTTACGTTCATCAGTTATCTTCGTCTCAGCTATCTCCTTTGGGAAGTATCTTGTCCTGTCCTCTCCTGTCTTGTCCTGAGTTATCCGTTGGTACGTTAATTCTGTTCTATGCCCAGCTATCCAGCTGCTCTCCTCCAGCTACCATATCTGTCACAATCACAAAGCGGAAGCAATGATGCAAGTAACTCTTTTATTGAGTGGTCAGTCACAAACACAGTTCAGGAAACACGGGGGGGCTGGTGGCGCAGGGACTAGATGGTCAGCGTGCTGGTGAAGAGTGCTGGTCGTGAATCCAAGTGCAGGTGAACATCCAGACGAGACCAAACCAAGTAGACAACGAACAGGAACTCGAACCAGACCAGGACTGCAGACAGGACACGCGATGAACAAACACTGTGAACACCAAACAACGATCTGACAAAGAGAGGAGAGTGTGATGAGTTTAACCCTCTGAGGTCTAAGGGTTTTTGGGGTCCTTGAGGTGTTCTGACATGCTCTGACATTTGTGCTTTTTTCAGTTATTTATAAACATGTTAATGGCAAAGGTGTAAATTCACTCAATATAGCACAAACTGGGCTACCGTAATTTCTCAGCAACAATTATGAAACATGTTTGTATTTTTGAGTGAATATTGTTTATGTGTGGTTATTGAAAAAACTAAAACTTAAAGTGTCTGAAATAAGGCCACAAAACACATACTAAATATGTGTCCACAAGACTTTTGACTAATGAGTGTTGTTGCCTAGAATTTTTGCTTCAAAATGATCTGAAAATCATCCTGCCTAATAATTTACACAAACACATACACTGATTTACATTTTATTAGAGACCTTTGGTTTGGAAAGGCAATATGCGTGGAGGCGTGTTCACACCTGAGAAGTCAAAGGCCGGATAATGTGCCGCATAATGAGCTGCATATTAATTAGCCCTTTCACACAGGTGTGTCACAGGATCCCAAAGAATGCAAGGACAAAATAAATTATCTATATATACATATTTTACAATTAGAAATACAAATAGGTTACAATTACAACAACAATTAAGTGTATTTCTTTGTAAAAAGTATACATTTTATCATACGTATTAAAAAAAGGTAAGGATTCATGAATATTGGAACAAACACTATAATAACATCTTAGTTGATAATTCAATATACCTACTTTATTTTTGACAAAACATCATACTATAGTATATTTAACTATGAGCAGAAATTGGTGAACAAAAGCCTACCTATTTAATGTGACAGTAGTCTTTTTTTACAGTCAAAACTTTATAAACTATCCAAAACTAATCACAAAATAGTGTGTAAACAGTCATATTTAGTCTGTAATATATTGTGTATGATATATTAGTATATACATGTGAATTTGCAGCTTGTTGCTTATACAGACATTTTATTTCAACATATTTCAGTCTATTTTTACTCATACAAACTATATTGCTATAGCCTACTAAGATGTGTTCATGTAAACATAACGTTTACTAATGTAGGTGCGAGAGTGAATGAACAAGGCACAGACACGCGCTGTATAACTGTAGTAAACAAAGCGCGCGCGTCTATGCCGTTCACTCATCATTTAGCCTACACACAGACACGCAATTCATATTTAAACAGTCTTTTTGCGGTTTACAGTCCGACACTTCAATATCACGATTAGAACAAAGCACTAGAATAAATGACTTACTACATCAGCTGGATCCGTTGCTCTTCGAAATGAAACTACCAGCACTTCTGGTACATTTTCCAGGGTTAGATATTCCTCACAGCGAAATGATACGCTGTGTACACAGCTGTACAAGATACTTACTAAACACGATGTGTTTTATAATCCAGCTGGTGGGCGTTGGCATGTTTGAACGGCTTGTTTAAGATCATTTGCGTTTGAATAGCGCGCGCTCTCCGTGGGCGTGGCACATTAACGCGTAATTAGGTGTAATGAGCTGGAAAGAAAAATACTGACATCTCTCTCTTTTCATACAGATTACATAAGCTGAGAATATTTGTTTTTTTTTATATAAATTCATTCATTTAAAAGAAGAGAGTTCAAGCTTCATTATGGAAAAACACTCGTGCCTGTATGACAAGTATTCGCGGAATTAAAAATAATCTTAGGACGCGTTTCAGAATGGACTTCACTGACAGAGAGAAGGCAGAACGCGCATCATGTTTGTTTTTCTTTATTTGGCGAAAAGCACAACACTTTGTTTTTATTGTGAGTATCCACAAAAAAAATAGACACTTATCAGGATCTAATGATGTACAACACTTAATATGTAAGATCAAAATCAACAGAGTATTTTGAGTTTCTTTTGCACTGATAAGAAAAAAGCGAGACTATTGCGCCGGCGCGATAGCCGACCTCAGAGGGTTAAATAGGTGAGTGAATTGGCAGCAGCTGGTGCAGGGAATGAGATCAGCTGCCACGCTGATCAGCGGAACGAGCGGCAACACCCACTCACACACACAACAATTACACGAGACAAGAAAACAGCAAATTCATTAACCGTGACAGTACCCCCCCTCCTAGGAACGCCTCCTGGCGTCCCCAGACTCCCTTACCTGTCGATTGTAATCATCAATAAGGGAGTGATCCAGGACGTCTCTAGCAGGCACCCAACTTCTCTCCTCCGGACCGTAACCTTCCCAGTCCACCAAGTACTGGATTCCGGGTCCCCTCCGCCTTGAGCCCAGAATACGATTAACCGAATATGTGGGTTACCCTTCTACGAGTCGCGGCGGTGGGGGAACCGGGGCTGGCGGATTAATGCGAGAATGAAATACGGGTTGAATTTTGGATACATGAAAAACGGGATGAATTCTCCTGTACACTGGAGGAAGATTGAGGCGGACTGCCACCGGACTAATGATTTTGGTGACAGTGAACAGGCCAATGAATTTGGGAGCAAGCTTATTAGAAACGGAGCGGAGAGGAATGTTCTTGGTAGAAAGCCACACTTTGGAACCGACGACGTATACGGGAGGTCTAGACCGGTGGCGATCGGCCTTGGTGCACGCTCCCACTTGGAGTAGAGTCTCACGGGCTTTAGTCCAAGTGCGATGACACCTCTGGACGAAAGCGTGAGCGGAGGGGACCGCGACTTCAGATTTCAGACTAGGAAAAATTGGTGGCTGGTAACCTAGGCTACACTCAAACGGAGATAGGCCCGTGGATGACACTGGTAACGAATTGTGGGCGTACTCCACCATTGACAGTTGTTGGTCTATGAGGAAGGATTCTTGGAGACCAGACATCGCAACGTTCTTTCTAAATCCTGGTTGGCTCTCTCAGTTTGGCCATTGCTCTCGGGATGAAACCCTGAGGAAAGACTAACAGTCGCACCCAGTAATTTACAAAACTCTTGCCAAAATTTGGACACAAATTGGGGTCCTCTGTCCGAAACCACGTCCATCGGGAGGCCATGTAACCGAAAGAAGTGGTTAACGACTGTTAACGCCGTCTCCTTGGCTGAGGGTAATTTGGGCAATGGAATAAAGTGGGCCGCCTTCGAGAACCGGTCCACCACGGTCAAAACTACCGTGTTACCCTGAGAGGGTGGGAGGGCGGTGACAAAATCTAGTGCGATATGGGACCAGGGTCTCGAAGGAACCGGCAGTGGTTGAAGGAGCCCATCTGGGGGTCGATTGGAAGTCTTACCAGTGGCACAAACTGAGCAAGCCAAAACAAAACTGTGAACGTCGCGAGCCATACGTGGCCACCAAAATCGTTGCTTGACTAAAGATGTTGTGCGACTAACTCCTGGATGACAAGCCACGTTGGGACAATGCCCCCACTGAATGACCTCAGACCGTAATCCCTCTGGCACAAATAACCGGTTCGGTGGACAACCGACCGGAGGCGTTACCCCTTGTAAGGCCTTCTTGACCTTCGATTCGACCCTCCATGTGAGTGTAGAGATAATTAAGGTCTCTGGAAAAATGCACTCGGGAGTAGACGGGCGATCGGAATGGTCAAAAATGCGCGATAAAGAATTGGGTTTGATGTTTTTAGAACCTGGGCGGTACGAGAGAGTAAAGTCAAAACGTCCAAAAAAAAGTGCCCACCGAGCCTGCCTAGAGTTCAGTCTCTTAGCGGTTCTAATATATTCCAGATTCTTATGGTCGGTCAAGACGATAAAAGGTACCCCCGACCCTTCTAACCAGTGGCGCCATTCCTCCAACGCTAACTTGACTGCCAACAACTCTCTATTACCAATCTCATAATTACGTTCGGCTGGACACAAACGGTGAGACAAAAACGCGCATGGATGCATTCTGTCGTCTGTAGGGGAACGTTGGGATAACACTGCACCTACCCCCACCTCTGACGCATCAACCTCCACCACGAACTGACGTGATGGATCAGGGGTAACCAAGATGGGGGCTGAAACAAAGCGGCCTTTCAGTTTGGCAAACGCAGCCTCAGCTGCGTCTGACCACCTGAACGCAGTTCTGGGGAAGGTCAAGGCGGTCAGAGGCGAGGCTAGTTGGCTAAAATTGCGAATGAACCGCCGGTAAAAATTGGCGAACCCCAGAAACCTCTGTAGGGCCTTACGGGAATCTGGACTTGGCCAATCCACAACAGCCTTAACCTTTTCAGGATCCATACGCATTCCCTCAGACGGCACAATGTACCCTAAGAAAGGAACAGACTGTGCATGAAAAGCGCATTTCTCCACCTTGACAAAAAGCCCATTCTCTAGCAGCCTCTGAAGCACTTGTTGAACGTGTTCCTGGAGAGAAGAAGAAAAAAATCAATATGTCATCCAGGTAGACATATATGAACTGATCGACCATATCTTGCAGCACATCGTTGACGAGTGCCTGGAAGACTGCTGGGGAGATGGACAGGCCGAAAGGCATGACCAAGTATTCAAAGTGCCCCCTGGGGGTATTAAAAGCGTCTTCCACTCACCCCCCTTCCTGATGCGAACCAAATGATAAGCATTACGTAAATCCGACGCTCCCTGCAACCTCTCGAAGGCTGAAGACATCAGCGGCAAAGGATAAGTATTCTTTACCGTGATGCTGTTCAGCCCCCGGTAGTTAATACAAGGTTGCAGGGATCCGTCCTTCTTCCCCACAAAAAAGAACCCCGCCCCCGCTGGAGAAGAGGAAGGACGGATGAACTTCGCTGCTAGAGAATCAGAAATGTATTTCTCCATAGCCTCTCTTTCTGGAACAGAAAGTGAATATAAATTGCCCTTAGGCGGAGACGTACCTGGCAGTAACTCTATAGCACAGTCATATGGACGATGTGGAGGGAGAGAAGCAGGACGAGACTTACTGAACACCTCCTTCAGGTCTAGATCCTCCGTGGGCACGTTTGACAAATCCACTGCTTCCTCCTGAAACGTAGAGACAGAAACAAACGGACAAGCAGACACAAGACAGGACTCATGACATTTACTGCTCCACTCAGATTCTGATCTCTGCTGCCAGTCTATCTTGGGGTTGTGTTTGATGAGCCAGGGGTGTCCTAAAACAATGGGTGCAAGGGGGGAGTCCAGAATGTAGAAAGTAATGGTTTCAGTGTGGTTGCCAGATACGCTGAGACATGAAGAAAACAGCGAATTCATGAACCGTGACAATATCTGCTGTCTGTGTGTCTCCTCCATCTGGCCTTGGGATCGAGTCTCGTTTGCTGATCTCTGCTACACGGCTCTGAGACCTCTGCTGCTGTCTCTCATCAGCCAAGTTTTGACATTTGTGTTCTCTTCAGTTCTGCGTCTGCCTAACGGCAGACTCCTGTGTTGCCTTTTTCAAATAAACATTGTTTCTGCTCCTGCCTTTGCTTTTGGGTCCTCAGTGATCTCTGACAGAATGAGGACATCTTGAATATATGTTGATAAGTTAATTGAGACATGGCTACAATATGAATTAGCTTATATCATCTAAAAAAATTTACAAATTAAAATTATTTTGGTATCTTTTTGTAAGGTGATTTGGTAATCAGTGAGCTCAATCTATAGAAGGACTAAAATAACAGCATTCATCTGGTGTGGAAATTGAATGTTTGGTTTATTCTGTGTTGCAGGTTCAGGCACGATGAAAGGCATTATCCCCAAAAGCAAAACAAAAGGCACTGACTTCTGTGGAATGAGCCACTGGTATTTCATAATCCGCTCTGATCTCGGCTGCTTTATGCAGTCAAGAAATTTAAATAAAGGTTCAGACATCAATATTTGGAGTCTGCACCCTGCCTGCCAAAATGGGGACCATTACTTTGGCGATTGTCATAAGTACTTGTATATCATCAAGGGTAATTCTTACCGTATGGTCACCAACCTGGAGAAAGACAGCGATGCTTTAGTTCACAGCCTTCATCCCAACTTCCGGGGTGGAGACCACTACTTTGCAACCACTAACTATTTTTACATCATTTTCCAAGAAAGGGGCACTTATCGAAGAACAAAAAACATGAATCAAGACTCGGAAGCTGTAGAATACAACCTGCATCCCAACTTCAGAAACGGCCTCTATTACTGGGGCCATGGCTTACAAGGTTACATCTCCTTCCTCAAGCCAGTCTCAGAGTGGGGAGTTGAGTTCCACACCGGTACCGACTTCGGAAAAGATGAGCATGTTGGTGTCTATTCTGTTCATCCTGATGTGCTTAACTTCCTTCCTGGTGGGCTGTCAATATCTAAAGGCCCAGCCTTTGGCATTTGGGAAAATATTAAAACTATAACTAATGACAGCAATACACCAGTGACATGGCAAAAGAGAATCAATAAAAAGGTTGGCTACACTAAGGAGAAGATGACCCAGATCACACACAACTGGAAGATATCCGCGTCTGTCACAGCTGGATCTGGAGATCTTTCAGGGTTAATTGCAAAGGTTCAGTTCTCCTTTTCTGCAGAATATGGAGGTTCACACGTCAGCACTGAAAACGAAAGCTGGAGCGAAGTGACTGAAGAGGAAGAACAACTCAAATTTGAGCTGAAGCCAAATGAGTCTGTATATCTGTGGCAGTACAAACTGGGTCTCGGTCAAGAACCAGTGCTGTTCTGCCGTGATTTAAAGATTGACGATGATCCAAACCCTCCAACTGAAGTCCCGCTGCCATCCACACAATCCTGAAAACATATGAGGTTTTAACTCCAAGAATAAACAAGTGCTTCAGTTTAATACCTTATAACTTCTCAAGTCATTATTTATATATCTGCATGCATTGCTTAAAATGCTTGAGTTGTTTAATATAGCAAAGAGATCATTTAGTTAGTCAATGGAACTACAAATTACAACACTATCCATTATGATATTATTGAAACTTTATCTTCATGATTAAAATAAACTGACATAATCCTACTTTAAAACTCATGAAATTTCTTGTTAAAATGTCACGCATGTAACCTAACCTCAAATCTTACAATATGGGGGCTAAATCAGGCTTCGGGACATTAGAGTAAAATGGGTGCTCAGTCTATATTACTGTAGATGTAGTCTAAAGCCCTATTCAGATGGTAATTGTTTCTCATGAGGTCATAATTGTTTCACATGGGGTCATAAGATATTTTCAACATTTACAGGGGTTAGTCTGTGATTTTATTGCCGTCCGAATCCAGAATATCAGTGTTTCACGGTCTCCAGCCACGTAATCCCCAGCCGTATTACTTACTGTTTTTTGACAAACACCAAGGCCGTGTGGTAATTTAATTGTCGCCAGAATCCACATCTCTGAGTTTACAAGAAAAGATTAATTCAAAATTCGCTGTTTAACTCCTTTTTGACCACTGCAGAGCACTGTACAATAAATGTTCCCAAGTAATTTGTATGCATTTTAAATATCTAGCGTAGGCTATTGCTGTATTACTGGAAAGTATTTACAAGAACAATATTTAATCACCGCTCAAAAGATAAAGAAGAAAAGCATGTAAACATTTGAAATGGTCCATTATTGTGGCAGAAATTATATAGCCTACATTAAAAAAATAAACCGAGCAGCTTTGGGTTTACCTCATGTAGTTTTGTATTAATAATAAATTGGCTGTATTAACTTATTTCCACTAATTTTCACATTTTTTAAATGACATTTTGATATAAATTATAATACAGACAATTATTAGTGCATAGCCTAAATCTTATTTTTAAACAGGAGGTTTAAGTAATCAAATAATAAATAGGATATTAGGCTATTTTCCTATTATTAAGTTAAATATAAATTTATTCTTGTTATTCCAAGCATATGACATTTTATTTACAGCAGACCAGCATGTGCCTGACCACGTGAGCGGTTCCTGGGTTCTATGATCACAAAACCCTCTCTTCCATCGCCAATAAATCTCCACGAATGCATGAGTTTATCACTGAGGTGACATGCTAATTTATTTTTATGGACATCCACATGAGAAACAATTACCGTACGGAGAGGGCTATATGTATCTGAAGTCGACTGAAGTGTTTGATTCACAAGTCATAAAAAGTCCTGCATTCTGTACTCATGCATTTGGCGTATACTTGTAATTAAAACCTTTTTATTTTTCACATATTTCACTTTATGGAATACAATTTGGATTTTGCTTTTAATCTGCTAAATAAAGCTGGATACTGCTTTTAAAGACTGGGTGTTTTCATTTTTTTTTTTAGCTATGAAAACGTTGTGGTGTATGTTTGACAAATCTCCACTCCCAGATAGCTCATACACACACACACACACACACACACACGCACACACACACACGTTTGATGATGTTTTGTAGGAATATGCAGAAGATGCTGGAAATCCAGAGTTGCAGGACCTGCAGGATTTTCCTGAAGAACGAGGGTCAGTTTAACTGCTCAGGACAAACTAGGGACATTTCTGTAAATGCAGTTATTTTGTCTTGTGGACTACGTGTAAACATCTGTAAAGTGAAGTAGCTTAGTTTAGGTAGCGTTAAATAACATTTTAGTTAAAAACTTATTTAGTTTTAAATATTTACATTTTCAGAGTCTGTAAGGTGTGTGTGTACAGTAACCTTATGCTTACACACACCTGTATGTGTGTTCTTCTGTAGAGTTGGTGTACATATGATAATGTTAATCTTCTGTGACGGAGAGAGGAGGTCATGTGCAGACATTCATAGTGGAATTAAAGCTGCAGCATGGAAGATGTTTCGGTTAAAAATGAACAGAATAATTAACGGGTGAAGTGGGACCAAAACATCTACCGGGACATTTCGTAGACCACCGGCCCTCGGGGTAAATTATTACCAAATTTTTTTGTAAAAAAAATATATACTAATGTCATAGAATCTGTCACGGTACACCCACAAACAGGTAAGTTCCAATAGCATTAATTTAGTTGGATAATCCGTACTCACAACAGTTCAGGCAGGGGGTCAAAGTCCATAATATCAATCCACGACAGAAACAGGCAGACTACAAGGTGGTGTGACAAATATCAACGCCTCCGTAACAGACACTAAACAGGGAGGGTATATATACACACAGAACATGACAATCATGATGGGGAACAGCTGAGTGCAATGAACAGTGATGAGCGCAGACAAGGATTGTGGGGAATGTAGTTCCAAAAGTGAATGACACCGTGGAGAGGGAGGACCTCTAGTGGACACCAGGGAACATAAACCAGACACTGTGACAAGAACCCTTGCAAAATTATTTTAAATAGATTAAGAAAGCCACCGCTGGTCACATCTATGGTTCGATGTTTAGATCCAGTGAAATTGCTACCTTGGCAACGCCAGGTCGTGTTTTAGGTCTTGTTCTATGCTGTTCTACACACACTAAAAGCAGTTAATACCCTGCAATCTGCAATCTCACCACTAGAAGCCACTACACAAATGCATGGTTTAGATTATAGAATGAAAGTTTTTGTAGGTTTCTTTAAAAAGGTTCCCTGTGAATAAGTAAATGCTGAAATCTAAAACTAAATAAAATGCCTGCACAACTAAGTGAAATACCAAGTGTAATTATTATTATTTAAAAGATCTTGAAGTCAACAACATACAATAATAACAGAAAAAATGAAATGCCAAACATATTTTTCCCCAAACATTTTGGAGCATTTCGCTGTCTCCTCCTCCTCCTCCTCCATCGTTTTTCTCCTTTAAGTCTGACCGTCTCAGCGCCATCTTTCCTTATTCTTTTTTGCCTTTCCGTCATTTAGACTCACTCACACACTGTCTGTTAACATTACACTTCCAAAACGTGACGAGGAAAAAAAGAGGTGTTCGATGGCTTTACGCCACAGGCCGACAGGCTATGCCATTTGGGGAGGGGCCGCTCACTGATCCCACTATATTTGAAAAAATCCTTGACATGGTTGGACCTGCACTTCGTTAGTGCTTTCTGATTAGCCTGTGTTTCTATTGAAACACGAGGCCGCCGCGGCCGCCGTACGGGTTAGCAGAGAGGCCGCACACCAGGCTGATAAGAACTTGCCATGTATTACCAGACCGGGCCTCGAGGCCTCGAAACACTAGCGGCCCACCGGGAAAAGTCCCGACTCTCCCGATTGCCACTCCGCTACTGCTCGGGTGAAAGCAGCAGCGCCGAGAAGCGTTATGCAAGAGTTTGACCAAATCATGGAGGAGTGTGAAGATCCCGGTGCGAGCAGCTCGAGCCCCGCAGTCCGACTGCACGGATATCTTACAGAGAAAACCATCGCTGCCTCAGACAACCCATAGCAGTGCTGGGGAGTCAACAAAACCGATCACCTCGTCTTACTGCCACAAAACACCCCCGTGCCCCTGCACTCCTGCACTCGTGTGGAGAGAGAGAGTTCAGCAGTTTCCAACACTGTGGATGAAAAGAGAAATGGACTTGCAGCAGAGAGAGCAGAAATGCTTGTCTTCAGAATTTGCCATTGCTGATTAAGTGAGCATTCACAGGTCATGAGTGGTGTGACACTGCACTACATGTTCACAAAATGTGGTTATTATTGTGTGACCAAGTTGTTTAACCAACTTTTTATTAGTTTATTCTCAGGTTCAGCTGCTGTTTTATTTTGAATTCCTGTTTGCAGGACTTTACACTGTTTGGTTACTGTTTGATTACTAATTTATGTTCAACCATTACACTCTTGTTTCTGTGGCTACATTTTATTTATTTTAATTTAAGAAGTTTGATTGCATTCTGTTTTAGATTTGAATGCACAATTGTTGTTGTTTTTTAACAAATAAAAATAAGAATTCTTTTTTTTTTTTTATGTTTACAATGTTTGGTAACTGTTTGATTACTATAGTATGTTTGACCAATACACTATTTTGTTTCTACTGCTACATTTTATTTATTTACATTTATTTTAAGAACTTTGATTACATTCTATTTTCGATAAATTTTTAAATAACAAATAAATAAGAATTCAATACATTACATCTATGTTATTTTGTCTTAGTTGGGGAAGTCTGGTGCCTTTAGTCTCTTCCTCATGGTGGAAGGAAGGTATACGCTGGAAGTATACAGTGTATTATTAATTCAACAACGGTATCGGATCGGTATCGGGTATCGACAGATGCACAAAGCCCAGGCATCGTTATCGGTATCGGGACTGTAAAAGTCGGATCGGTGCATCCCTGTTTTTAACTATGCTTTAAAGCTGTGTTTTCCAGTGTGTTCGTGTTCAAACTAAAACATTTGTTTATTTTTAATTATTAAAAAATGCCATTATTTTATATGAAAAAGTTAATTGTATTTTATTGAGGAAATGTTTTGTTTGTCTTGTATATATTTTTTTTTATTAGATCACATAACATTTTTTTTAATCGTTTATTTTAAAGGATTTTTAGTGTTAAACAGAACAAATGTAATACCCTACCCTGAAGAAGAAGTATAAAAAGATTGATAAAGAATTAACACGAGCGCTGCAGTGATGGCTTTGTCGTATTTACCGTACTCTGAATGAATTAATACAAGCATACATGTTTAACAAATACTCAGTACATTATCAGTGCATGTATCACTCATTGTCTCTGATATATTTTCTACCATAAAGTCACATACAAGACTGATGAAGACTAATGCAATGCATAACTCAATTCACAGACATGGAGTTAATTTCCCAAAATTGCAAGTTTAAAATAACTCAAAAACTGAAATAACATCATGAACTTTTAAATACTCAGATATTATTGATATAAATGGCCCTCTCTCGTGTATAGCGGGCAGGGCCGTGCTCAGACCTTTTGAGGGGCATGTGCTGAAACTGAAAAAGGCCACCCCGCTCCCTTTTTTATATCAAGATTATTCAGTAAGCCTACATAAAAAGGAGGAAATGGTCACATCTTCATGACAAATCAAAAAAAAAAAAAAAAAAAGAATACTCTCAAAAGCTTTAGATTTATTCACTATTAATAACAACCATAATAATAAGAATATAGATATACAAGGTTTTAGGGCTTCTTTAAACCCAATTACAACAGCAACCTTCTGTGAGCCATGCTTGAAGATGTTTATGACTTCGCTGTGGCCATGAAGGTCTGAGAGTCTCTGAGCAAAGGCTTCGGAGTTGGTTCTGAACCGGCTCAGGAACAGACGTGGCGTGAACAGTCTCTTTAATTAACCTAATTTTTGAAAAGAATCTGATTGCAACGAAGAATTTGATGGCAAAAACTTGATACTGTGGAGGACCAATGTTGGTCTCTTGAAGGTCTCTTATTAAAATAAGCCAGCAATGAAAAAAATGATAAAATAGTGTGAAAAGTACAGTTGCAGTGAAAAGCATTTCTGAAGGATAACGTGACACTGAAGAGAACTGACCTGGAGTAAAGATGCTGAACATTCAGCTTTGACCACAGAAATAAATTAGGCTACATTTTAAAATATATTCAAATAGAAAACAGTTATTTTAAATTGTAAAAATATTTCACAATATTAATGTTTTTGCTTATTTTGGATCAAATAAATTAAGCCGTGGAATTAATTAAATCATGAATTACATTCTGCATGATAAAATATAAAGATTCAACAGTGATCTTCTGTAATGTTTTTGTTTAAGTTACAACTACAATATTACTGTAGTAAAACCATGTTTTACTAAATTTATACATGTGAGGACGACCGGAGAGTATAGAATAGCCTACTATATAGATGAAACATTACATTGGTAATACATACATATTAACAGCCTTGAATTAACCTTAATTTAATATTATTACCATAACATGATTAAATGTTAATACATTAAGTGTATCAGCAATCATAAATCAAAGAACACATTTCTTAGAATATATGTTACCTAGGCGACGAGGATCACTTTGTAGTTCCAGTAGGGGAGAGTGGGGTGATTTGTGCCAGGGGGGAAGTAGATCCACCCCTTGTTTCTGGAAAACCATAGAATAAATTGGTCATGTGACCACATCATTTTGAAAAGCCATCCATTTTACTCATCCTCCAAAGAAAATAGATACATGGCATGAGAAGTAAGCACATTTTAGCTGAAAAAAATGTTTTTTTCCTTTTAAAGTAAAATTTCTATGATTAAGGTTTTTTGATTGTAGTGTCTGAACAATTATAGACAAGTTTGAAAACATTTCGCACATGTTTTAGTGCTTTAGCAGGCTACACAATGAGTCTATTGAGTTAGCATGATGTCAGCTCTTGACTGCTGGATCATGCTAGTTTTTCAAACTTGTGGGTCTGGGGTGATTTGTGCCAAAGGGCCTGGGTTAAGTTGTGCCAGTGGCAAGAATGTACATTTCCTGAAGAAAATGTGAGTGGTGCTTGCAGTAGCAAAACTCGCCACACAACCGCCTAGCAACACCATAGTAACCACCCAGAACACCCTAGCAACTGCCTAGCAACACCCTAGCAACCACCCAGAACTATGTTATTAAAGTGAAGTTTTGTTAAGTTTTTAAGTGGCCTAAGTCATAATAGGATGTTTAGAAATTAGCCTAGTCACTTTATTCTTATATGTTACATAATTGACAGACAGCATTCTATGTATGTCAACAGGCATGTATTGCCAAAGCCTTTTTGCCTGAAATGATTCACAAATATCTTATATTGTGTATTTAAGTTTTTTGTGTTTTACCAAAAACTACACAATATGACTTATTCCAACAGTTTAATAAATGGACTGCATTTATATAGTGTTTTCACAGACCCAGTGGCCACCAAAGCGCTTTACATATTGCCTCACATTCACCCATTCACTCACTCATTCATACACCGACGGCGGTGTCAGCCATGCAAGGCGCCATCCAGCTCGTCGGGAGCAGTATCAATAGGGTGACAATATCTAAATAAACCTTAAATGAGTAGTTTTGTATTGAATTTGTCTTTCTTTCATATAGCATTACAGTTCATAACATTAAAATGTTCTGTCTTACTTCAGAAATCACTGGCACAATTTACCCCAACATATTCCCCAAAGGCACAACTTACCCCGCACCAGGGGCAAGTTGTGCCATGAGACCACTTTTTTCCCAAAAGCTATATTTCTGAAACAATTTATTTCAGATCCAAAGTTATTGTTCTCAGGGATGCACCACATCCTGAAATATATCCTTAAGTTGAAGGCAGTACTGTCATGGCCTCACTTTAAAGTCACTTTCAGTAAAAACTGGCACAACTCACCCCACTTTCCCCTACGAGCAGCGCGGGGGCGCGCACCTGTGCTTATGATTTTCCTATGGAAACGGCGCCGGCGGCATCATTACATTTTCATCAACAGCTTACCAACTAGATTGTTATAGCTATATATAGGTGCTCAGTTTTTCCTGTTGTAAAATACATTTGGTCAAAATCGCATTTTACAAAAAATGAAATGCTACTGTATGCACAGGCTATTTAAGTGTATGCTATGTATTGGCAATGACTATGGCAAATGCTAGCATAGCCCTCTCTCCCAGGTCCCACATATCTTAGTCAGACATCAAATAAATAAAATACGAGTTTTATAGACAACGTGTTTAGTACTTACTCAAACAACAAGATCTTTGTTTACCCTTGCAAAATTTCGGTCAGCTGCTGTCTGCTGTGCGGCCGCTGTGGAGCTTCAGTTCATTCAGTCAAGATAGAGGGGAAGGAGTTATCAGATACAGGGGGCGGAGTTATCAGACAGAGGGGCGGAGTTATCAGATAGAGGGGAAGGAGTTATCAGATAGAGGGGCGGAGTTATCAGATACAGGGGCGGAGTTATCAGATAGAGGGGGCGGAGTTATCAGATAGAGGGGGCGGAGTTATCAGATAGAGGGGGCGGACCAATAAAGGGTGACCAATAGCATTGATTTATAAAAAAATTAAAAAATTAAAAAAAACACCACCACCAAAAAAAAGGGCACTTCGGCAAAAAGGGCATGCGCTCCGCACAGGTTGAGCCCTACCTGTGCACGTGCCTGATAGCGGGGCTGATGCGCTAATCGCGAAACACCCATGCTAACCATGTGCTCAGGCATACCAAACTCATGACACACTATTCATTTAGTAAAAACAAAGTGAACACACACAACTCATCAGTATTTGATTAACCAATGTTTGTACTCAAAACCGAGGTGTTTTAGTTACCTGAAGAAGAAGAATGTTAAAAAGATTGATAAAGAATTAACACGAGCGCTGCAGTGATGGCTTTGTCGTATTTACTCTGAATGAAACATCACGGTGCGCGGACTACTAAGGCGTGCGATGACGTCATCACTCGGGTATGCCGAGCGGAAATAATTAATTTAATAAATGAACATAACACTCTTCTTTTTTAACAAAGCACAAATAAGCATTTAAATAATATTATAATGCATTTGAAAAGAGACACTATATACATAAAATCCCCTATATCACACAAACACTGGCTCAGACTAGGCTACACACACACACACACACACACACACACACACACACACACACACACACACACAAAAGAAAAAGGAAAGAATGAGAAAAAAATGATAACATATAATTGGTCCAATATATAAAAGTGCAACAGTATAAGCTGCAACAGCTGAACCCTTAGAGAAGTCACTGCGGTCCGACTGAGCGGTTAAACGCCCAAGAAGTGAACGACCCCAAACAGCGGAAAACTTGTCAATAGAATCAGAGATCATGTCCATAATCCACATCTGGAAGGAAGGGGGTGAGGGTGTCCAGTTCTTGAGCAGAAGTCTCTTAGCCACGACCATAGCCAGCATCAGATAGCATGAGAAGCAGTATCCTCTGCCAGCTTACACCCGTCACACAGTGGTGAAACAGAGCGGGAACTTTATACAGTTTGGCTTGGTGTAATGTAAGCGGTGAATAACTGTGACCAGGGGGCTGTTCCATAAATGCCACTTAGAAAAGCAGGGATTAAAGTCCAAAACCTGACTTGAATGAGCCGAGCTAAACATCCGCGCTTAAATTGGTTCCATAACAGTAAGTTGAGGATCATGTGATCATACTAATTTGAGTCAGGTTTAAATAGTCTAGATAATTGCGCGTGCACGCCATTGTTTAAAAGTCCTAAAAAGTCGAGCATGGGTCAATCGATTTACTGTGGGCTACCATGGCAACAAAAGGAAAAGATAGAGCAGCGATGTTCACGGCAACGGAACAGCGTTTGCTATTGGAAACATATGAAGAATTTAAAGATGTCATCACCAAAAAAGGCAATACAGCAGCAATAAATAAAGCAAGAGAGAAAGGTTGGCAGGAAATTGCTGATCGTCTCAATGCGTAAGTAGCGGTGTAAACTATTTAAAATACTTTATCAACATTGAATGTGTGTCACAATACATTGCAAAGTTTGTGTGTGAATAACAGTAGCGTTAATTGCTTTCACGCAGCAGCAACTTGGAAAAAGAACCTGGCAGCAGGTGAAAATAAAATATAAAAATATAGTTCAGAATGGTAAGTAAATCTAATGGTATGTAGATATGTAATCAATGCCAGCTTGAACTATTCAGGGTTTTTTTAATTATTTTTTTTAATTGCAGCGACCAAAAAGAAGACTGAGGTTGCTGGCACTGGGGGAGGGCCACCACCAAGGCCCGTCCTTGAGGGAATAGAGGGGGGGACATCATCTAAAATGATATCACGTAGTATAAGGAGTGAGTATATAAAAGGTGTGTGTGTGTGTGTTTTATTATCATTATTCCTTCCTGACTAACTGATTTCATCCTTACTTAGGCATTGTAAGCTTAAGTACATCATAGCAGTAATGTCACGTAGAGGTACTTGTGCTACTGTAATGGTGCATTTTGGTAAAAAAAAAAAAAATGTTTTTTTCTATCAAGATTCTGTATGCTTTATGGATCCAGCAGACATCATATTGCCTGTGAGTATGAGACCTGTTAAATCAGTCGTGTAAGCTAATGAGTTTAACTGAGTTGAATGGTCACAGGGAGAAGGCCCATCAGTTGAGGAGGATGAGGAGACTGTGTCTGTATGTTCAAGGAGGCCTGAGGTACTCACAGGTTCCATGCTATACTGAATTGAATATTAAAAAGTGTACTTGTGTGATAAAATGATCATTATGCGTTTTCAGGATGCTGACACAGTTCTAGAGCCCTCTCAGTCTGGGAACACATGTGACAAAGTGAGTATTAAGAAATGAAAACAATGTGACAAGAGTATTCAATGAAATAACTTAAATCTATGTTGCTACAGAACCCAGAAAACATAAAAGGAGTGTATAAACCTCCTTAAACAAATGGAAGCAACTGATATCGACATCCAGTATAACAAACTGAAGATGAGGAAGTTGGAGCTGGAAATTCAACAGCTACAGAAAAATGCAAGTAGAACTACCATTTTTAAAAAAGGAAAAGAAAAAAAAACACACATTACCTTTTTGATCACTTTCCACAACATTTATTTGTGTGTTTTCACCCCTAACAGGCAGATTCACTCTGAATGAAGACAAATCACATTAAAGACTTTGACTTCTGTGTGTTTGTTCAACTAAGGATAAAGCTGAGGGGCCAGTGGAAAATTTTAAAGGCTACACGTGGTTTAGACCATAAAGCAAAATAATTATTTGCATATGTGTCTCGTATAAGTCTGCCCGTTTCGTTTTCTTCCAATACTGCTTCATTGCCCCAGTCTTCCTCTTCAACAATCCTTGGTTGCCTCTCTCTCCTCAGACAAGCAATGTTATGGAGCACTACACAAGCAACTACAATGTCACATGCCCTAGGTGGAGTCACTCTGAGGTGCTTCAGGCACTGAAACCTTGACTTTATCCGCCCAAATGCCATCTCTATACGACCTCTTGTGCGTGCATGGGCAGTGTTGTAGCGGTGCTGTGCCTCTGTCTGGGGCTCCTGATAGGGAGTCAAGAGGTAAGGCAGGCATGGGTATCCCTTGTCTCCCAGCAAAACTCCTGAGAATTCTTCTGCATGGACAGAATGAATATATATAAATATATAATTTAGTTTTCTTCTTTCTTTTTTTTAAGACTTTTTGCGATTTAAGTGATTACTAGCATACCTCTTGCCTTCAATATCATCTCAGTGGGACCGTACCTGTACATTGATGCTGTGTACTGATTTCCTATTCACAAAGTCCGCTTCATGTGGACCAGACGGACACTTAATACGCACATGGGTGCAGTCCGATGCACCGATAACATTTGGGAAACCTAGGAAAATTATTTGTTTGTTTAAAATCAACAGTCAAGAAATATTTCTATATTTTATAGTTATTTGAACTTACCAGCTATTCCATAAAAGGCATGTTTAATGGTATGAATAGCTTTGTGGCCAGGGAATGTGATGAACACATTGTCTTTTTTAAGAAAGGTACACAGTTCGTACAGAGCGGCAAACTGATGCATTGCTGATATTCTCTGCATCTCCAACTGTGTACAAAAATGTTCCACTGGCAAAAAAGCGAAGTGCAATGCACACCGTCTGTGGGACTGTGAGCGCTCTGTTGCGGCGTGTATTATTTGCAATGTGTGGGCTTAGTAATCTACAAATATAGGCAATCCCATCTCTTGAGAACCTATATCGCTCATACAGGTAGCTGTCATTAAAAGCCAATGGCTCTGCCCTGTCTCTGAAAGTTCTCTCTCTTTGAAATGCCTTTAGCTCCCTCGTCCACCACCTCATCTATGAAAGGACACGCCATGGTTAAGTTTGGAAACGAGTTCAGCTCCCTATTTATATACTTTTAATTAATTAATTACCAAACTCATTAACCAAACTCACCAATTAAACACACAAGTTTTTAACATTTCTTAGTGTATTTATACCTTATAATTTCTTACATTTATTAGTAAAGTACATTTCCTTATTTATTTATTTATTTTAAAAAATTGTATTAATAGTGGTTAAGTAAAATAAAATGACATCGAAATACCAGCAGGTGAGTATAAATGGTATGCTCGTTAAGCCTGAACTCAGACTTAGCCTGACAGTTAGCCTGCCCCGGACCAGGTTCATTTGCCAGCATAAGTTGCCGGGGTTTAAACAAACTTTTTTAAGTTTGATTTATGAAACCGAATCTACCAAAAATAAGCCTGACTAACCGAAATAAGCCTATCATATACTCTAATCTTGGTTTATGGAACAGCCCCCTGCATCAGTTGGAGTCTGCTGTTGACTGTATCGTAGCCAGCACTTGTCCCACGGAGAGCTCCAGTCCCAGGCCTCTTTATCTTACAGTAGGGGCTTTCAAATAAACAAACACATTTAGAAATGAGATGCCTAGAGTCAGGAGGATTAAAAAAACATTAAGAAAAGACATGCTTCTCCGGGAGGAGTTCAAAATTGCAAATTTTGGACTTAGATCACTTGGCGTGTCACTGAGAAACATGGAATACTACAATCCTTAAAGGCTGTGATATTGTCAGGCTTTTCTATTTACAGCGCAGTAAGCTGATTGCCTGCACAGAATATATGATATTCAGTTTATTTGCCAGACTCATGTCCAAAAAAACACGCAAGACAAGACAAATAACAACAAACAAAACAAAAAAACAAATAAAATACATACAGACATTTCAGCCTGTACTCTCAGTCTGGATGTGTACCTGGAGCTGCTCACTAATAGGGATTTGAGAGTGCCACCATGATACTGTTGGTAGACTCATCCAGACGTTGCATAAACTTAAACATCAAATTTCTTAAAAGTGCTTTCAGTGTGATTACTCCTAAACATCTGACTAGCACTCCCTCCTCTATGATGCCATTATAATATAACAATGCAACAAGTAACGATAAAGTTGGCAGTGGCTTCATAAATGAACTAAAACATAAAAAACTAAGTAGCCTACACCTGATGCAGATGTCTTTGTTCTTCATTTTCTAGAACAAGAGTTTAAGAAACGTACTGTATTTTTGTGTAATTAATTAAGAGAAAGTACTCCGCCATCTTACTCCGAGGAAAGTGTATGGAGCGAATTATGTGCCAAAACCTCACACACACACAAAACGTGTTTTACTCACACCCAATGATTCACAAACAAACTCAATGTGGTTTGTAAATACAAAACATCACTCACAAACTAATGCATATTGTTCTGCAAATAAAAAACGTACCTATCAAACAAATACAGTATGTTTTACATATACATAGAAACGTATTTCTTCAATGACAAAAATATCCTCCAAGTACAAACTAAAATCTTTCAAGTACAAACTAAAATCTTTCAAGTACAAACTAAAATCTTTCAAGTACAAACTAAAATCTTTCAAGTACAAAACAAAATTCTACAAGTACAAAGCAAAATTCTACAAGTACAAAACAAAATTCTACAAGTACAAAGCAAAATTCTACAAGTACAAAACAAAATTCTACAAGTACAAAGCAAAATTCTACAAGTACAAAGCAAAATTCTAGTACAAAGCAAAATTCTACAAGTACAAAACAAAATTCTACAAGTACAAAGCAAAATTCTACAAGTACAAAACAAAATTCTACAAGTGCAAAGCAAAATTCTACAAGTACAAAACAAAATTCTACAAGTACAAAGCAAAATTCTACAAGTACAAAGCAAAATTCTAGTACAAAGCAAAATTCTACAAGTACAAAACAAAATTCTACAAGTACAAAACAAAATTCTACAAGTACAAAACAAAATTCTACAAGTACAAAACAGAATTCTACAAGTACAAAACAAAATTCTACAAGTACAAAGCAAAATTCTACAAGTACAAAACAAAATTCTACAAGTACAAAGCAAAATTCTACAAGTACAAAGCAAAATTCTAGTACAAAGCAAAATTCTACAAGTACAAAACAAAATTCTACAAGTACAAAACAGAATTCTACAAGTACAAAACAAAATTCTACAAGTACAAAACAGAATTCTACAAGTACAAAACAAAATTCTACAAGTACAAAACAAAATTCTACAAGTACAAAGCAAAATTCTACAAGTACGAAAAACTGTCACGTGACTTTTGGCACTATTTTTCCACGTCCAGGCAGATTTTCTCACAAATGCAGTTGAGCAACTTCCTCTTCTAGAACAGTAGATGGCGCTAAGATAGGGGATCAATTTTGCGCTAGTCTCTCGGGAGAAACACTGATGTGAAACACGTGCTTGCCTTTGCCCATGGGAAAATGAGTGGTGAACAGGTGTGTTTCTGTCTTACTTTATCTATAATTAACCTTATTGAGGTTTTGGTAAATGTTTATTATTTAGACAGAAATCTACATTAGCACTTAGAAGCACTCCACTCTGATAAGGGAATCTATAAACTGAAAGCTCTGCCATCATGTTGCTTTTTACATTTTTGTAAAAACGTTTCATTTACTGAATGAGTCTATTTCTTTCGTTCTCCATAAATTAATGAGAACATTTAATTTAATTGAAAGGGTCCCACTTATTCATTAATTTAGTTGGAATTCAGTCAGCGTAACTGTTAATGTAATTTAAATAATGAATGAACAAAACAAACAATAATTGTTTCTTAACTTCCCTGTGAAGTATTGCCCAAATTATTATTTTGGACAGACAAATGAAACCCTCCTTTCAATTAAATTAAATGTTCTCATTAATTTATGGAGAACGAAAGAAATATTCTCGTTCAGTGTAAATAATCACTAATTTAGTAATTTCACACGCGTCTTATGTAGATTTTTTTTGTTTTTAAAGCAACATATGATAGAGCTTTCAGCTTAGATTCCCCTATCCTAGAGAGAGTGAAGTGCTACTAGCGGTAATATGGATTTTTGTCAAGATGTAATAAACATTTTGCAAAAGAAAACCTCAATAAGGTTAATTAGATAAAGTAAGACAGAAACACACCTGTTCACCGCTCATTTTCCTCAGCTGTAGGCAGTGTTGGGAAACATATTTCGTTACAGAATACATGCCCAAAAATGTAATTTTACAAAAATGTAAATACTTGTAGAATTTTGTTTTGTACTTGAAAGATTTTAGTTTGTACTTGAAAGATTTTAGTTTGTACTTGAAAGATTTTAGTTTGTACTTGAAAGATTTTAGTTTGTACTTGGAGGATATTTTTGTCATTGAAGAAATACGTTTCTATGTATATGTAAAACTGTATTTGTTTGATAGGTACGTTTTTTATTTGCAGAACAATATGCATTAGTTTGTGAGTGATGTTTTGTATTTACAAACCACATTGAGTTTGTTTGTGAATCATTGGGTGTGAGTAAAACACGTTTTGTGTGTGTGTGAGGTTTTGGCACATAATTCGCTCCATAAAAGTGACGTGAACACACCTGTCGTCGTAAACAGCACTTCCCACATGGTACCTACGAACTTCCCAGGAGGACTTGAACGCATCATGTCATTAGTGATCGTGTGTTGAGCAGTCATTGATCATCACAGAAGCTGCTCGTGTTTGAATGAAACTCGGCTAAACCCGCGACGGAGAAGGAGAGTTTAACAGCAGACATGAGGAGGAATAAAGCGGACGTGGAGAGATATATTTCTGCATTTCAAAGCTCCTCTCCCTCTCAGAAAGAGGTAAGATGCCAGGAATAAGACGCCGATGTCTTCATTGTGATTTATAAGTTATGGTATGAACTTTCCTTAAGTAGTTCCTTGTTTCAAAGTCACTCAGCTTCGCTTTTCTCTTTTCCACGCAAATGTTGTCAGAAACGCCTCAGTGAAGTGTCCTCAGAGCTGTTAGGGTCTGTTTACACACACCTGTCCACTTCAGGCGTTTCTACTGATCAGACCGCTATCTGATTTAACAAAACTATTTGATTTAGGCTATACATGGTCACATAAATGTTTCCCCGCAAATATAAATCTGACCTTCAATTCCTGCTCTATAGGTTATGCAGATTTAATGGAGTTCACGTCACCGAAAGCAACACCTGGAATTTATTGATCAACCGCTAATTAAAAAACTAAAGACCGCAATAGAAGAGAGCGACAACAGCACTGATAAAATCATTTAGTTTCTTTAGGCTACTCTTAATGATGACGACTGTCTATTGAACATCAGCAACTTCTTACTTTCACTTTCATTTCCTGCAGTTTGCTGAATAGATACCTAACCCGTAATAGATACCTAACCCGTAACAGTAATGTATTCGTACATTTTGGTAATGTCACTTGGACTTGACAAATTGACAACGTAACTAGACGTCGCATTACCATCAACTAACCAACTCACAACGCCGCCACTAAGGCCACGTTCACACCGCAAGTCCTAATGCTCAATTCTGATTTTTTGCTCAGATCCGATTTTTTGATTGGCTGTTCACATTACCTTTTAAAATGTGACCTATATCTGATTGCAGTGTGAACTGTTTGAGGTTTCAAACTAACCGGCATGCGCAAAAGAACAATAACGACATCAGACGCAGCAAGCGGTTGCACTAAAGTTCGGGAGGTTATGGAGGAAGTAAGCATATTCGCATTTATTTCATAATGGTTGTGAATGGAACCCCCCCGAGACAGACTTCCGCGCACTCACCAGAAGGCGTTTTTTCTAGACAGACTTTGTTAAATATTTTCACCTACATCCGAAAACAAACGAGCACAATTTGAAAGAGTCCAATTTTCATTAAGCTGTAATTTGGCATGAACCAATCACTGAATAGATTTCCTTATTTAAGAATATTCTCAGATACATTCGCATTGAATTCATCATTTTCAGGAGAATACATTATGATGTTGAACGAAATGAAAGATGAACACCTTCTCCAACATGTCTTAATTACAAAAATTATATTCCATATTTATGTTAACATAATATAATTTTATTTTTTATTTAATCTATGTCGATTATATGAAAAGTGAACACCATGATAGGATCATAAGATGGGTCAGACATGATTTTGACCACTTTATTAAGTTTTGTTTTGTAGAAAGCCTTTCATTAAATTAAATTTCGTTTTGTATAAATTGTATCTTAATTTTAATCACTGTTTCATTAACTAATTGCCTGGAATTATACAAATATAGCAGACATATAATCAGGACGATGTGGAAGCGACGGTGCGATCTCTTGCGCGTGAACTAGAGCTCGTCTCATAAATGAACCGAAACTCGTGCGCCCATCGGAGACGGAGTTCACTGCTGATATTCTGAGGATACAACATAGCCAATAGGCTATACTAGGGACTTTAGCCTTTAAATATCTTTGCTGCATGCGCAGTCTCCTTCCTAGAACAGCCAGGAGCTTTCTAGCCTCGCGGCAGCAGCGCCTTGCATCGCTCATAGACCTTAAAACTGATCAAAAAATTCAAAAAACGAAAATTGATCAAAAAACGTTGGTGCGGACAGATGATGAGTTTTGTGCTGCGGTTCCGTTGCGGATGAAATAATAATAGCCCATCCGCGCATCTCTAATACGAATGTAATGCTATGTGTCATGGAACATTGTGCTCCCCAACTCGCGAAAGGGATTTGCTCCATCTTTTGATAAGTTACGTTGGAGTTACGTGACCGCGGTATTGCGGTAATCGTCCCAGCCCTAACTGTCTGTGTCTGTTGTGTCTAGGGCTTCGCCGGTGCATAATTGTGACAAATGTCGACGTAGATTGATGTAAAAGTCGCATCAAATCCGCCTTGATTGTTCACACTGCGGCTGCATTGAAAAAAATCAGATCTGGGTCTGATTCAGGACCACATATGTATGTGGTCTAAATCGGATTTGAAAAAATCAGATCTGGGCTAGATTTGAATGTTCACACTACCTCTGAAGAAGTCTGACCTGGTCACTTGACCCCAAAAAAATCAGATTTGGGCCACTTTTGCCTGCAGTGTGAACGGGGCCTAACTCGTTCTCCTGAGATTACCAAGCACGTTTGGTCAAGGTCACTCATTTATATAGCACCTTAAAACAACATTTCTGATGACCAAGATTCTTCACAAAAACACAATAAAAATAACAGTCACACACAAATACAGAGTATAAACATTTTAAAATCATTTTAAAATCAAGACAAAGAATTTTACTCACTAACATATCCAAAATTGTGAATAGGCCTGAGAAAAAAGAAACGCTTTTTAGAGATGACTTAAATGCAGATAAAGGAGAACATTAGATTGAGGTAGTGAATTCCACAGCTTAGGGGAAAACACGGAGAAGGCTCTGTCACCTTTACATTTCAAGCGAGACAAGGGGGCGATTACTGGTAGCCTAATAGTTTGTCAGAGGATGATCTGAGAGATCTTTGGGGAGAGTAAGGACAAATAAGGTCTGAGATGTAAGAGCCAGCCTGCAAGGCTTTAAATACCAGGGTTAAAACCTTGTAATCAATTCTGTATTTGACTGGTAGCCAATGTAAATGTAACAAAATAGGGGTGAAATGCTCAGGCTTTTTATTCCCAATTAAGAAGCGAGCTGCACCATTTTGAACCAGTTGCAGACGTGATAGGGAAAACTGGTTAATACCAGCATATAGCGATGTTCGCCGGAGTCAAATGTGACGTCACGATATGGGCGTGGGCGCGAACTGGTCGGCACTCGGCAGAAATAACGAAAACATGTCGCAGCAGTCTACCTGTGTTTTGTCAGCATATGCTAATTCTTTGTCCGAAGAAGCTAAAAGGAGATATAAGGTGTGCTTCTTGTGACAAATAACTTTTACTGCACTTTATTGATGCCACTGAGGTCTCACTATTTCTGATAAAGCTCAAGATCTATCTTGTGTTCATATGCTTACCAGTAGGCTAATTTCATTTGCATTTTCTAGAGACACTAAAATAAAATGTTGTTCTTGTAATTACTTTTGTAGTATTGGGTGCTTATTCATATAAAGCTGCAGTGTCAGACAAACTAAATGACATGTAAACATCCTTAAATGTATATTAAATATGAAAAGAATATGATTCATTGTACAAATAAGGAGTTTAAGCGTGAAATAAAATGTGTAAATTGCAAAATTGGTTTGTTTTTGAAATTTACAATTCCAATATATTCCCTGCTCTCACGCACTACAGTTTGGTTTTAAGTCATAATATAAATTAACCGATTTAATCGAGGCAGTGAAATTATAATCAATTGATTAGCTCGATTCATCGTTTCAGCCCTATAACAAACAATATGACTAATCATTATCATCATAATTTTCATTTATTTCAGGCAATGGCACAGACCATTCAAATCATTGTAAAGTCATGCCACTAACTTTGTCTGGAGATTGCACACTGCAGCACAGATAGTCACAATGCTGTCAGCGTGTGGAACCACATGCATACTCATGCTAGTAAGGGTTAGTTCACCCAAAAATGAAAATTAAGTCATTAATTACTCACCCCCATGCTGTACCAACCCCGTAAGACCTTCGTTCGTCTTCGGAACACAAATGAAGATATTTTTTATTAAATTTGAGAGGTGGATGACTGCTACATAGGCTCCCTAAGGGAATGAATCCTGACAGCCCAGAAAGTCAATGAAGAAAATGTTTAGATATTCCATGTGACAACAGTGGCTCAACTATAAGTTTATCAAGCGACGAGAATACTTTTTGTGCGAAAAAACAAACAAAAATAACGACTTTATTCGACTATTTCTTTTCTTCCTTGTAGGCCTGAAACTAGACTTCAAGAGATGCGTGCGCGTCGTGGAAATCTCTTGAAGTCTAGTTTCAGGCCTACAAGGAAGAAAAGGAATAGTCGAATAAAGTCGTTATTTTTGTTTTATTTCCACACAAAAAGTATTCTCGTCGCTTGATAAACTTATATTTGAGCCACTGTTGTGACATGGAATATTTAAACATTTTCTTTAATGACTTTCTGGGCCGTCAGGATTCAATCCCTTAGGCAGCCTATGGAGGAGTGATCCAGCTGTCACATTTAATCATAAATATCTTCATTTGTGTTCCGAAGACGAACGAAGGTCTTACGGGGTTGGTACAGCATGGTACACCACACACAATAGTACCAAGCAAGACACCGAAAAATGGAAATTCTGTCACCATTTACTCTCCCTCATGTCGTTCCAAATCCCTATGCCTATCGTTCATCTTCAGAACGCAAAGATTTTTTTGATAAAATCTGAGAGATTTCTATCCCTGTATTGACCGATAGACAACTGGAACTTTGACACTTCAAAAAACGAATGAGGAGATCATAAAATTGATCCATGAATTGAGTGGTTGAGCCAATTTTTTTCTGAAGAGACATGATTGCTTTCTATGATGAACTCTATGATGTTGAATTTAGGCTTTTATTCACATATAAGTTTGATCAATTAACACATCAGTTGTGATAAACGGAAGCTCAAGCATGTTCGCTTATCGTGCAAGAACCAATGAGGTTCATTCTTGTGTTACGCAGCACGTTTGAGCTTCAGCAAGAACCAATGAGGTTCATTCTCGTGTTACACAGCATGTTTGAGCTTCAGCAAGAACCAATGAGGTTCATTCTCATGTTACGCAGCACGTTTGAGCTTCAGCAAGAACCAATGAGGTTCATTCTCGTGTTACGCAGCACGTCTGAGCTTCTGCAAGAACCAATGAGGTTCATTCTCGTGTTACGCAGCACGTCTGAGCTTCTGCAAGAACCAATGAGGTTCATTCTCATGTTACGCAGCACGTTTGAGCTTCAGCAAGAACCAATGAGGTTCATTCTCGTGTTACGCAGCACGTCTGAGCTTCTGCAAGAACCAATGAGGTTCATTCTCGTGTTACGCAGCACGTCTGAGCTTCTGCAAGAACCAATGAGGTTCATTCTCATGTTACGCAGCACGTTTGAGCTTCTGCAAGAACCAATGAGGTTCATTCTCGTGTTACGCAGCACGTTTGAGCTTCTGCAAGAACCAATGAGGTTCATTCTCGTGTTACGCAGCACGTTTGAGCTTCAGCAAGAACCAATGAGGTTAATTCTCGTGTTACGCAGCACGTTTGAGCTTCAGCAAGAACCAATGAGGTTAATTCTCGTGTTACGCAGCACGTTTGAGCTTCTGCAAGAACCAATGAGGTTCATTCTCGTGTTACGCAGCACGTTTGAGCTTCTGCAAGAACCAATGAGTTAATTCTCGTGTTACGCAGCACGTTTGAGCTTCAGCAAGAACCAATGAGGTTCATTCTCGTGTTACGCAGCACGTTTGAGCTTCAGCAAGAACCAATGAGGTTCATTCTCGTGTTACGCAGCACGTCTGAGCTTCTGCAAGAACCAATGAGGTTCATTCTCGTGTTACGCTGCACGTTTGAGCTTCTGCAAGAACCAATGAGGTTCATTCTCGTGTTACGCAGCACGTTTGAGCTTCAGCAAGAACCAATGAGGTTCATTCTCGTTTTACGCAGCACGTTTGAGCTTCAGCAAGAACCAATGAGGTTCATTCTCGTGTTACGCAGCACGTTTGAGCTTCTGCAAGAACCAATGAGGTTCATTCTCGTGTTACGCAGCACGTTTGAGCTTCTGCAAGAACCAATGAGGTTCATTCTCGTGTTACGCAGGACGTCTGAGCTTCTGCAAGAACCAATGAGGTTCATTCTCGTGTTACGCATCATGTTTGAGCTTCAGCAAGAACCAATGAGGTTCATTCTCGTGTTACGCAGCACGTTTGAGCTTCAGCAAGAACCAATGAGGTTCATTCTTGTGTTACGCAGCATGTTTGAGCTTCTGCAAGAACCAATGAAGTTCATTCTTGTGTTACGCAGCACGTTTGAGCTTCAGCAAGAACCAATGAGGTTCATTCTCTTGTTACGCAGCATGTTTGAGCTTCTGCAAGAACCAATGAGGTTCATTCTCTCGTTACGCAGCACGTTTGAGCTTCAGCAAAAACCAATGAGGTTCATTCTCTTGTTACGCAGCACGTCTGAGCTTCAGCAAAAACCAATGAGGTTCATTCTCTTGTTACGCAGCACGTTTGAGCTTCAGCAAGAACCAATGAGGTTCATTCTCGTGTTACGCAGCACGTCTGAGCTTCTGCAAGAACCAATGAGGTTCATTCTCGTGTTACGCAGCACGTCTGAGCTTCAGCAAAAACCAATGAGGTTCATTCTCTTGTTACGCAGCATGTTTGAGCTTCTGCAAGAACCAATGAGGTTCATTCTCGTGTTACGCAGCACGTCTGAGCTTCTGCAAGAACCAATGAGGTTCATTCTCGTGTTACGCAGCACGTTTGAGCTTCAGCAAGAACCAATGAGGTTCATTCTCGTGTTACGCAGCACGTCTGAGCTTCTGCAAGAACCAATGAGGTTCATTCTCGTGTTACGCAGCACGTTTGAGCTTCAGCAAGAACCAATGAGGTTCATTCTCGTGTTACGCAGCACGTCTGAGCTTCTGCAAGAACCAATGAGGTTCATTCTCGTGTTACGCAGCACGTTTGAGCTTCAGCAAGAACCAATGAGGTTCATTCTCGTGTTACGCAGCACGTCTGAGCTTCTGCAAGAACCAGTGAGGTTCATTCTCGTGTTACGCAGCACGTTTGAGCTTCAGCAAGAACCAATGAGGTTCATTCTCTTGTTACGCAGGACGTCTGAGCTTCTGCAAGAACCAATGAGGTTCATTCTCGTGTTACGCAGCACGTTTGAGCTTCAGCAAGAACCAATGAGGTTCATTCTCGTGTTACGCAGCATGTTTGAGCTTCTGCAAAAACCAATGAGGTTCATTCTCGTGTTACGCAGCATGTTTGAGCTTCTGCAAGAACCAATGAGGTTCATTCTCGTGTTACGCAGCACGTCTGAGCTTCTGCAAGAACCAATGAGGTTCATTCTCGTGTTACGCAGCACGTTTGAGCTTCAGCAAGAACCAATGAGGTTCATTCTCGTGTTACGCAGCATGTTTGAGCTTCTGCAAGAACCAATGAGGTTCATTCTCGTGTTACGCAGCACGTTTGAGCTTCAGCAAGAACCAATGAGGTTCATTCTCTTGTTACGCAGCACGTCTGAGCTTCTGCAAGAACCAATGAGGTTCATTCTCGTGTTACGCAGCACGTTTGAGCTTCTGCAAGAACCAATTAGGTTCATTCTCGTGTTACACAGCATGTTTGAGCTTCTGCAAGAACCAATGAGGTTCATTCTCTTGTTACGCAGCACGTCTGAGCTTCTGCAAGAACCAATGAGGTTCATTCTCTTGTTACGCAGCACGTCTGAGCTTCTGCAAGAACCAATGAGGTTCATTCTCGTGTTACGCAGCACGTTTGAGCTTCAGCAAGAACCAATGAGGTTCATTCTCGTGTTACGCAGCACGTTTGAACATCAGCAAGAACCAATGAGGTTCATTCTCGTGTTACGCAGCACGTTTGAGCTTCCGCAAGAACCAATGAGGTTCATTCTCTTGTTACGCAGCACGTTTGAGCTTCAGCAAGAACCAATAAGGTTCATTCTCTTGTTACGCAGCACGTTTGAGCTTCAGCAAGAACCAATGAGGTTCATTCTCTTGTTACGCATCACGTTTGAGCTTCTGCAAGAACCAATGAGGTTCATTCTCTTGTTACGCAGCACGTTTGAGCTTCTGCAAGAACCAATGAGGTTCATTCTCTTGTTACGCAGCACGTTTGAGCTTCTGCAAGAACCAATGAGGTTCATTCTCTTGTTACGCAGCACGTTTGAGCTTCTGCAAGAACCAATGAGGTTCATTCTCTTGTTACGCAGCACGTTTGAGCTTCTGCAAGAACCAATGAGGTTCATTCTCGTGTTACGCAGCACGTTTGAGCTTCTGCAAGAACCAATGAGGTTCATTCTCTTGTTACGCAGCACGTTTGAGCTTCAGCAAGAACCAATGAGGTTCATTCTCGTGTTACGCAGCACGTTTGAACATCAGCAAGAACCAATGAAGTTCATTCTCGTGTTACGCAGCACGTTTGAGCTTCTGCAAGAACCAATGAGGTTCATTCTCGTGTTACGCAGCACGTTTGAGCTTCAGCAAGAACCAATGAGGTTAATTCTCGTGTTACGCAGCACGTTTGAGCTTCAGCAAGAACCAATGAGGTTAATTCTCGTGTTACGCAGCACGTTTGAGCTTCTGCAAGAACCAATGAGGTTCATTCTCGTGTTACGCAGCACGTTTGAGCTTCTGCAAGAACCAATGAGTTAATTCTCGTGTTACGCAGCACGTTTGAGCTTCAGCAAGAACCAATGAGGTTCATTCTCGTGTTACGCAGCACGTTTGAGCTTCTGCAAGAACCAATGAGTTAATTCTCGTGTTACGCAGCACGTTTGAGCTTCAGCAAGAACCAATGAGGTTCATTCTTGTGTTACGCAGTGCGTTTGAGCTTCAGCAAGAACCAATGAGGTTCAATCTCGTGTTACGCAGCACGTCTGAGCTTCAGCAAGAACCAATGAGGTTAATTATTGTGTTACGCAGCACTTTTCAGCTTCCACAAGAACCAATGAGTTCATTCTCGTGTTACGCAGAGGGTCAACCAGCGTCATTGAGCTTCTGTTTATGTTCGCTGATCAATGATTATATATGAATAAAAGCCTAAATTCAAAATGTTCATCATATAAAGTGATTAAATGGCAAGTTAAAGTTAACAAGTGTCATCAGTTAGTTTTACAATCCCTTTATGAACCTTTTGTCAAAGTGGTAGTTGCATAGTGGTAATGTTTGTCCATATCACACAGCCCTAGCATGGGGTAATATCTGGCAGTGCAGTTTGTACTTGGGTGTAAATTGCAGAAATGAAAAAAATAATTTGACTGTTTTGGGGGAATTCAAATAGGGATGTTGTCTTGTTGAAATTGATGGTTATCCAATGAGATAAATGTTAAATAGGAAGTGGAGTTCTGAGGGTCAGACAGCGTCAGGGCCGGAGTGGGACTCATTTTCAGCCCTGGAGTTTAATGCCTTAGACCGGCCAACTTAAGTTCCCGACTAACTAAAGAATTTGAGAATTCTCAGATCCAAATGCAGTTTTATTGAACAAAAGGGTAATCCAAAGACATAATCCAGAAAACAGGCAAGAGGTCATAAACACCGGGTAATCAATCCAAACAATAACAGGGTCACAGGCAAAAAGGAAAATCCAAGGACAGCCAGAGGTCAAAGCCAAGAACACGAGAATAACAGACAGAACGCTCAGAATTTCAGTAGAAACACTAAACAAGACTTTGCAGGGAATGATAGAAAGAACCAGGCTTATATAGGGTGAGTTAAACAAGATGATGAGACACGCATGGATGTGATCATGGCTGATTAGTCTGGGCAAAGGATTATGGGGAATGGAGTCTGTGGATGTGGTGGAGTGCCCTTTGATGGTATTCCCAGGCACTCTCATTGGTGATCATTGCTGTTTGAACATGGATTTTATCTATTTATTTATTTATGTATTTATTTTATCTATATTATTTTACATACACAGATGGAACATTAGGTCATGAATATTTGCCTCAAAAGTCATGGAAATTTATTGGTAGAAATGTGTACGAACCCTGAATTAGCCATTTGAGTCGCAGTGCATGATGGGAACTGAGCCCCACCTTAGACCATGTTGAATGCTTTCAAATAGTATGAGTGATTTCGCTCAATATTTCTCATTAAGTGCACTAAACCTTGAGTTCCAGCAGCTTTTCCAAAAACTCTGTTCATCAGATGTGCCAGAGTCATGAACTCTGTTATAAATGCTCATTGAGGTTCATTCATTTAAATTGAATTGAAGTATAATAGTTTCCTCTGCTCTGTACAGTTAATTAATTTCAGCTTTAGGGTTTACAGTGATTTAAGAAAAAGATTTAAGCTGAATATTATTTGGTATACAATTCATATATACATAATTACACAGATATTGTTTAATTGTGACACTAACCTGTTTTGTGTCTTGCAGAAGTCAGTGAAAGGGTTTCTGTTTGCCAAACTTTACTTTGAGGCTAAAGAATATGAGCTTGCTAAAAGGTAGGCTAACTCCTTTGCTCTGTCTTCTGTGTAATGCCTGGTTTCTCTGTGAAGTGATGTGTGTGTTTCTCTCACACCATTGGATCACAGGCATGTTTCGGAGTATTTGACGGTTCAGCCGAAGGATCCTAAAGCGCACCGGTTCCTCGGGCAGCTGTTCGAACAGGACGGGGAAACGGACAAAGCTGTGGGATGTTACAAGGTTCGGATTCCCTTCATTTACTCTGACATGTTTCCCTACTGCATAGTCTTTAAATACACACTTCAGCTGTAAGGTTTAACGCTAATAATGCTGGAAAAATATATATATATTCAAAATTATTTGAAAGGTTTCCGCAGTGTCGATTCACGGGTAACTCCTGCATTTCCTTTCTCTCGGACACACTGCAGTGTGTGTGTTGATATTCAGTGATATAGTGTGTTGCTGCATGTTTCAGAGTGAAGCGCGGCTCTGTGTTCATTTACACGCGCTCAGCTCATGATCCGGTCTTTCCAGCGTCTCAGAGCGGCTTCACAGTGAGTGAACGCAGTGAACTCCATCTGTACATGAGCTGCCAGTCCAAACCTGCTCTGGTTCATCAGCTCAAGCTCTTATTACCTTTTAATAACAGAATAATAGTAAGAAAAATAACAAACCTTTAGATATCAATCTGCGTATTTGATAAACATTGGTTATGCTCATCTTTAGTAACTCTATCTTGAAACAGCTCTATATTGAAGCGCTTACAAAACACCCGAACCAGAAGCTATGAGACCTGTTTTACAGTAACCCGTGTTGGTTTATCTCGAGGGTATCAGATTCTCTCTCCTCACATTCAGTTATAACTAGGGATGGGTACCGAAACCCGGTATTAAACGGGCCCCGGGGCTGAATTTTGAAAGACCGCAGTATCGATAAGCTCGGACGTTATCGGTTCTGCTGTCGGTACTGAAGAAATTAAGAAAATACACGTACTACTTATTATTGCCATAAAGACGTAATCTTGAACATGTTTATCTCGCCAGCCAGTTCTATAATAATATTAAACCATTTGTCTGTGATGCAATTTTGCTATTCGCAGTCCAGAAGAGAGAGAGAGTGATCACTCACGCGGAGCCACAGGGCGCACAACACAACAGCCCTGGTTAATGAGTGACAATGAGGACAGAACTAAAGATTCAAACGTGGTTACACTTTAGATCTGGGATATTATTCTAATTTTATTTTAGATTTCGCCTTTCAAAGATTATAAAAAGAAGATATTTGAGATTAAACTATTACAAACTATACACATTCTGTCTAGAGAGCAACTTCCTTCCCTTCACAGCAATGCGCTGTCATTTCTACCTAAAACCCAAACGTACCCTCAGCATCAGCGCAATCTGTGATTGTTGTAAAATACAGTCTCTACTGTTGCTAAATTGCGGACGCGTTTAATCATTAAAATATCTATTAAAAGCACAAAAATATGCGCAAGAGACGCTGTTCACAAGGCGACGCGCGCTCCGAAATGGACTGCAACCAGACAAGAAAAGTAACTTTGGGCTTCATGTGCGCATCTAAACTATCAAATATACATAAAAATATAAAAATTACCAGCTCTGAGATTCACTGAACACAGTTCATATGTCTTAAATGGACGTACATAATTGGTCAGTTAGTCAGATCTGCACTCGGTCTTAAAGGGGCAGTAGTCTAATAAACCTGTGACGATTGAGCCATTAATGCGAATCAAACAACAAAAGGCAGAGAAAACACTCACAGCTCTTGAATGAATAACTTAAACTTTAATAAGCATTAATCTATCTATGATAAACTGTGCAGTGTTATTTTACATTTGATTACTAAATTCGATTTCTTTTCAGACAGAAACACTTACCTGAAAAGTAATTTTAGTAGACCTTCCTGAAATTAAAGCACTGTGTATATAATTTGTCTTTGTTTAATTGTTTTTTGACCATGTGTTTGTACTTGTTTTTGCTTATCGTATCCTATCTCATGTATATAAAACAAAAAAGCCTGTACATTGCTGCATAACAAATAGATATTTTATTTTATTTCAAAATATAAAGCAAATGTTAATTATTACACGAATGTAAAAAACAAAACAAAAAAAAACCCAACAAAAAGAACCGATAAGAATACCGCTAAAGTACCAGACCGATAAGCAGTATCGGTAAGAGTAGTAATACCGTTAAAACCTTAAAATACCCATCCCTAGTTATAACACAGTTAGTCCGTGTGAAGCACATCAGGATTATTCTGCCCTTTGTTTCCAAGGTCGTTGTATTGTTGAACTTCTAATGCAGTTTTAAAGTTTAAGCATGTAATGCTGATGTTTGTTTCTGAACTCCAGCGTTCATTTGATCTGAATCCGGCTCAGCCAGACCTGGTTCTGAAGCTGGCGGAGCTGCTGTGCGGGAAACCGGAGCCTGACAACTGGGCCGAGTTCTGGGTGGAGAAAGCTGCCAAGCTGCTGCCGGGACATCCCAACGTCTTCAACCTGAGGGTCAGTGCGCACTTCCGATCCCATCCCATCCCATCCCATCTGTCCTCTGAGTTCACCCTCTCTCTCTCTCTCTGATGCAGGAGAAGCTTCTGAGCACACGAGGACAGAACGGCTCCATCCAGCTGTACGAGCTGCTTCAGTCTGAGCTCAAGCTACGGCCCGATGACTCCTACATCAATGGCCGGCTGGTGCGTCTGTACAGTGCAGACGGCCGGCACGAGGAGGCGGTGAAGCACTGTCTGGAGGTGGAGAAGACCGGCCTTCTGAGGGACCGTCTGGAGTGGTACAAGCTTCTGGTCAGCACCCTTCAGGTCAGTGATCGTCTGATCTCCTCTTATGTTAGACAAGCTGACTATTATATGCGTTGCTTTTTGTGAGTTTACCCAAAACTTGACAATTTGCAAATTTATTCCCCTTCATTCATTAAATCCATAAGACTATTCTTCATCTTTTAAAACACACATAGTATTTTTTTTGGTACAATCTTTATTTGAAGCATCGAGTTAATTTCAAAAGGTGTTGTATTTTGCATTCTGTCTGTTTTGATGTGACTATGAAAGGTTTGAACAGATCAGGGGAAGTTGGTGATATCGAGAGAGTGATCAGTCTTCTGTGTTTCAGGAGTATCTCTGCCGGCCGAGTGTGGCGTCGAACGAGCAGGTGTCGCGCAAGTTTCACAAGGAGCTGCTGCTGGCGCTCTGCAGCCGCGTCCGACTGACGCTGAAGGAGAAGAGCTGCGAGGAGAGTGCTGATGCTCTCTGGAGGTACGGCAACACCAGCCTGTCGGGACACTACCACAACACTGCACACATGCGCCAAGACTTCACCAACTCAACGTATAATCTTATAATCCCTTTAATGTGTGGTGACAGATCGCTGTAGAACCGATCATCTCTTGCTCTATACTACTAGTTACAGCAGCAAATAAACATCAATGAACCTCAGAAGGATCAACTTACTGAAATCAATCATGTTTCAGTCAATTTAAGACAAGAGTCAGAATTATAATAAATTAAAGATTTTTTTTACTGAAGATAGTTTAGTTTCATTGGCAGAAGTCAGCTTCAAGACTTTCAAGGAGTTCGTAGGCTCCGCTTACAGTTACAAAGATCACAATAGTTATACCCTTCACCAAGGTCTACGCTACGTCCTTGCTTCAGGTTGAATGTTTCTGATTGGCTAAGAAATAGATAAACAAACATTTTCCACATATGGACTGTTAGACTAAAGCATTTCTCCATCGATTAATGTGGCTGACACTCGAACCCTGAATTTAGGCAAGTCGTGACTTTACAGGTCGCAGATCTGGGTTTCTAGTCACCAGCATGTCGAAGAAAACAAATCGGTCAATCTCCAATAATGCAACTTGTTCCTTAACCTGTAACTAAGAAGACTAACACACACACACACACACACACACACAGCTTCTTCAACGTTGGATTTGGTCGGGCTCTAATTATTTTTGTCTTCTCAAAATATCAAGATAACATGTTCTATCTCTCAAGGAGAGGACACTTTAATATAACAAAGTAAAGTAAAGACTTTAACTAAGAAATGGTCACATAAACTATTGGTTCCAAGCTATAAGAACAGATTTATATTTTAACACGTTGAAGACCTTTCTCAAACAAAACAAGTCCATATTTCATACCTGGAAGCCGGGCTAAATGATCAAGCACTGTTACTGCATTCATATCAAATACAGACATTAGAGAATGCATGAAAATAACATTTCAGTAATCACACTGGTAACTTCTGAAACTTAGTAAAATCACATAAGCTTAGAGAAGTCATTCGGGATTCAGCGGAAGAAGGACTCACGCCATTCACCGGTCTCCCCTGACTCCTGCCCTCACTACGAACACATAATGAAGTTCAGGAACCGTCGTGAGGCAGTTTGCCCCGAGGTTCAGCACGGCTGCAGAGGGACTTAGGCTTGGGGATGCGGCTCTAAAGGACCTGTTTAATTATGCCCCTGATGAGCCCTGCAACTACTGGAGGATGAGAGGGCTGGAGGATTTGATGTTTGGGGAATTTGTAAATTCCCTTGTTCGTCAAGGGAATACTTCGGCTAGGGAAGCTACTGTTCCCCCAGAAGTGGCAGCTTTTGCGTCAGCGTCTCCAGAGGCGGTAATTCCCACACCGCCTCACCCTCGCAAGCGCAGGAGGAGGAAGGCTCCTGTTGCTTCCCCTATTTCGGTGGTCCGGGAGGAACCGACTTCGGGGGTTTCAAGTCCGGTGGTCCAGGAGGACCCGACTTCGGCGGTTTCAAGGCCGGTGGTCCAGGAGGACCCGACTTCGGAGGTCTCAGGTCTAGTGGTCCGTGAGGACCCGACTTCTGGGCTCTCAAGTCCTGTGGTTTTGGAGAACCTGACTTCGGGGGTCTCAAGTCCGGTGGTCTGGGAGGACCCGAATTCGGTTGTCCCAGAGCTGTTCACTCTCCCTGTCGCGCCCCCAGTGGTGGCTGATGATGCTGCAGCACCGCCAGGCTCTCGTAAACAGAGGTGGAGGAGAAAGGCTTCCTCCGTCCCACAAGGCCTGGAGGCCATGCCCAAGCTCCTTGCACTGGCGGTGCCACCCAAGCTCCTTGTCCTGCCTGCGCCATCCAAGCTCCTTGCCCTGCCGGCTCCGCTCAAGCTCCTGGAGGCCACCCTTCCGGAGTATCGTCTCATCCAGAGCCTCTTCACGTCATGCCTGCCGAGCCCGAGGCGGTTCATGTCATGCCTGCCGAGCCCGAGGCGGTTCACGTCATGCCTGCCGAGCCTGAGACGGTTCACGTCATTCCTGCCGAGCCAGAGACCATTTACACCAGGTCAGCCATGCCTGTGTCTTCGGACAAGATGGCCGCCTCTGTCCCTGAAGCGTCCGATCCGCTCTGGCCCCCTGAAGCGTCGGCTCCGCCCTGGACGCCTGCTTGGCCTGCTCCACCCTGGACTCATGCTCCGCCTTGGATGCCTGCCTGGCCTGCTCTGCCCTGGGCTCATGCTCCACCCTGGACGACTGCCCGACTTGCTCCGCCCTCAACGCCTGTCAAGCCTGCTCCGCCCTGGCCGCCTGCTCAGCCGGCACCATCCTGGCCCTCAGCCAGGACTTCAGATCCGCCGGAGCCCGCCTGGTCTGTCCCTCCAGCACCGCCCTGCCCCTCTGCCAGGACTCCAGATCCTCCAGAGTTCGCCTGGTCCATCCCCCTGGCTCCGCCCTGGCCCTCAGCCAGGACTCCAGATACGCCAGAGCCTCCCTGGTCCATTCCTCCGGTCCCGCCCTGGATGTCTGCTGGGGTTCCTGATTGGCCGGAGCCCCCCTGGTCTGTCCCTCCGGTTCCACCATGTTCTTCTGCCAGGACTCCAGACCCACCTGAGTCTCACTGGCTCAACCCTCCCAACCCTCCCATCCCTCCCATCCCTCCCTGGTCACTTCTAAAGACTTCCTGGTCCGTTATGCTGACTCTGTCTTTGCTCCCCTCCCTCCCTCCTCTCTTTGTCTCTGTGTTTTGATCTGCCTGTCTTGTCTGTTGTTGTGTTCAGTCTTGTACCATTATGTTCCTGTCTCGTTTTTGATGTCCCTTGTTAGAGACGCGTCCCTTTGAGGAGGGGTAGTGTCAGGGTTCTGTAACTTTTATCTAGTTTATATCTTGATTTGGTGACAGAGCTCTGACACTCCCGGTTTGTCATGTGCTTGTGTTATAGTCCTGTCTGTTGTGAGCACATGGCTTGTCATGTGTTTCCTTGTGCTATGTGCTCTCCTGTCGATTGTCTCGCTCCTCCCATCTTGTTACCTGATTATTGATTGATTTGCCCCACCTGTCTTCCCTCGTTACCCTCTTTTGTTTGCTTCCCTATTTATTCTACCTGTGTTAGCAGTCCTATGCTGGTTCGTCATCTATGTATCCTTGTGTTCCTGTGTCCTGCCATAGTTCTGGTGTATTTTGCCTGCTGTAGGAGCCTGGTATGGTTCTATTATTCTAAACATATTTTTTCGGTCACTTACGGTAATTAAGGCACCTGGTGGTGGTGGACGAAGAGCATATCATCTTCTCACCTGTGTGGTTCGTCAGAGAGAGAGAGGGGGTGACGGGGGAAGTCTTATTTTGTTGACCGCTGTAAAATGCATTTCTAACGCAAATAAATCTACAAAACGCAGCCTTTGGATTCCTTATCATTGAGCAAGCGCGTCTGGCAAATCAGTTTCCCCTACTCAGATTCTCGGCCGACAAATTATTATGGCTTTTGAGATTGTTGCCCATATTTGTCAACAAAATCACGATAACTTGGAAAAGAAGCACGCTCATGAAAGGCCATAATCACTCACGGAGATACGGGATCATCGGCCATTGAGACACACACAAACACACGGATCCGGCTGAATTTCTTGGAGAACGGTTGCCGCGCGAGATCATCGCACACAAACAAGTGGTATGTAACCTGCGTTTTGTATCGTGTAATGGCTTGTTTGGAAGGTAGTTTGAACGGGTTACTGCCACTTGTTGAAGTTTGGTGTTGCTATTGTTTGGAGCGGGTCAATTGCCGCTGATCAGATTTGTGTTTGGAGCGAACAGCTGGCTTATGTGTGTATGGTGTGGTTTCTACACGTTGGTTATTGTGGCATGCCTGGATGTGATTGCTGTGGCTATTGTTGTTGTTGGCTTTACGTTGGATTCATACTGCGATGTTCAGTTGCATCTGTTTGTATGCACAAAATGAGTGGATCAAGGGCTGGTTCAACTTCATCTAATGTGGATAAAAGAAAAATCACTCTTACTGAAAAGGCTCTGGCATGCAGGATTGAGTCAATTCAGAAACAGTGTAAAAAAGAAGTAGGCAACTTAAAGGGTTAGTTCACCCAAAAATGAAAATTAAGTCATTAATTACTCACCCCCATGCTGTACCAACCCAGTAAGGCCTTTGTTCGTATTCGGAACACAAATGAAGATATTTATGATTAAATCTGAGAGGTTGATCACTCCTCCATAGGCTGCCTAAGGGAATGAAACTTGACGGCCCAGAAAGTCAATGAAGAAAATGTTTCATTTTTCAAGTTTCATTTTCTGGAACAGTACACCAGAGGGCAACCACAACAACTTGTCGGGAGCTGTCAACATTTGATTGATGGCTCAGGCTATGCAAAGGCAAAGACTTTACTGCATGAACACTTTGGAAACGAGCATATGATAGCATCTGCCTATTTGGATAGGGTCTCTTCATGGCCAATAATTAAGCCAGAAGATGGAAAGGCTTTACATGCATACAGTCTGTTCTTGCGTGGATGTTGCAATGCCATGGATGAGGTTCATAGTCTGTGTGAATTAAATTCACCTGCCATTATGATCACTGTGATTAAAAGATTACCCTACAAACTGAGAGATAAGTGGTGAACAGTGTCATGTGGCATCCAGGAAATGCATCGCTGGAGAGCTATGTTTGTTTTTATTGTGACTTTTATGGAGCGTCAAGTGAAGATCATGACCGATCCTGTGTTTGGAAATCTACAGGACGTACCAGTGTTGGTGGGAAATAAAGAAGGCAGCAGGACAAGATCACTTCGCTCAGGGGCTAAGGGAAGTAGCTTTGCCATTGCTGCTACTACAGTTGAAAAGACACAAACAGAACATAAGGTTAAAGATGGAAATTCACCTGAAAGGACTTGCCTGTACTGCAAAGGTGGACACATGCTGGAGTTTTGTACTCTGCTGGAAAAGAGAGCTCAAAGTGAGAAGATTGATTTCCTGAAAAAGAATGGAGTTTGTTTTGGCTTTTTGTGTACTAGTCACATCAGTAAGGAGTGCATGAAACGTCTCTCTTCCAAAACGTGGCTCAAGGCTAGTATGCTTCACATCCACCACAAGGACAAGGAAGCAGATGCAGAGAAAGTTAAGAGCAACTCAGTGCAGTGGGCAGTTATTTGGATGCAGTCCAAACCAGTGGTCTTACTGGGGCCGGCGAACAAGATTTTAAGCTTGCCATCGTACCAGTAAAGGTTAAATCAAAGAGTGGGCAAAGGACAGTGGAGACCTATGCCTTTTTGGACCAGGGCAGTTCAGCATCCTTCTGCACAATGGGTGTTTTGGAGATTTATGCAAGGACTGTATTTGTGCTGGAAAAGGTGGATTTGTATCCGCACTGGTGTGTCGGCAAGAACACATAAGACTCAGTTGAACCAGAGTTTGAAGTTTACTGATGATTCAGTTTGAATGGTAACAGTGAGTGGTCTGAAATATCAAATAATAACAATAAATATTAGATTACAAATAAATCAATAACATTAACATAGGCAATAATCTAGGTTACATTATTAAAGTTGTTGCAGTACTTAGTTTGTTCACAAGATGGCATTGAGAACTCAGACATGACATTAGATATGAATGACGCCATTTTAACGTGTCCTTATAGGCATTAATGGCAGATAAAGAAACTTCACATAACGAAATATAGTGGCTCCCTGGAGCTTTTTCAAAAATTTGAAAATGGAAAAAATATTTTTTGTTTTAATATAATTTCTGTAGGAGGAAAAACATGACAAACATTCTTAAAGTTTTTCAATGTTGTAAAAATGTGTATAATAAATATTTAATTTAAAAATTTCTCTCAACGAAGAATTTACGTCATAGACTGTGACACACGTGTCTGTCAAATCTGCGTGATGCCAGACCGGTGGCTGACAAACAAACAAACCGGCGGGTGTGTCATGGGCCATGGATCCTGTAGAATATGTGGGTGTCGCACCTCTTCATAGATGTACGGGAGCAGGATTATTAGAGGATAAGGTCAAGGGGCGGGGTTTTGGTTAGTGGTGGAGAGACTTCATGGAGAATGACATTAAAGTGAGTTTGTCATACAAGTTACCAAACGACTACTCTGTTTTGTGCACATCTACATGGTGTCAGAAGCGAGAGTGCTGAGAAATCATGGCTCAAAGTCTCCGGCGCATAGAACCGCTCGTATTTGATGACGACATCGCTAACAACTGGCTGAAATTCAAGAGGGAATGGGACGTGTACAGCAAAGCAGGACTGTCGGACAAATCAAAAAAGGTGCAAGCTTACACTCTCCTCAATTTTGCCGGTTCAGATGCACTAGATAAATATGAGTCATTTCACTTTCAAGAGGGTGAGGACAAAGAGGATCCTGATGTGTTAATAAAAAAATTTGATGAGATATGCCTGCCAGAACGGAACGTGATAATGGACAGACATGCTTTCAATATCACAATACAAAAACCTGACGAAGGAATTCAGTCTTACGTGGCCACGTTAAGACTGTTGGCAAAAAAATGTGACTTTGGAGAGCTAACTGATGAACTAGTACGTGACCGAATTGTCTGTGGCATACATAATGATGCAGTTCGTTCTCAACTGTTAAGGGAAAAATATTTGACACTGCAATCAGCAATCAGGATATGCATGCTGTTTGAGCGTTCTGAAAGGGGTACCAAGGAGCTTAAAAGGGAGGCTGAAGTGTTTGCAGTGCAGCACAACAAAAGGCGATGTAACAATTGTGGGGGTGAGCACGATTTTGAGCGCAACAAATGCCCAGCTTTCAATAAACGCTGTAACTCATGCAACAAATGGAACCACTTTGCCAAGTGTTGTAGATCAAAGCCTCAATACACAGGTGGGAGGATGGCTCCATCTAGTGGAAAAAACCTGCACAGAGTAAATGAAGTGGAAGGTGAACTCCACCAAGATGATTTTCACTGTGAAAGTGTGGACCTGCTCGCAAACAAAGGAGAAATATTCACCTCTCTCACAACGACTTGTAACAAGCAGATTAAGCTGAAAATAGACACTGGGGCTAAATGCAATGTTATGTCTTTATATACATTACAGCACATTGACCCAAATGCCCAAATTGATCAGTCACACAGAGTGAATCTGATAGCTTACGGCGGTCACACAATTCAGACACTGGGCACTGTCACCCTAGTTCTCTCAGGAGGAAAATTGCAATTTCACATAGTGGATAGAAATGTTAAGAGCCTACTAGGCTTACCAGACAGCATGAGGTTAAATCTCATACAACTTAGCCCAGAAGTACATGCTGTACAACAACAGGCTCCTGAGATGAGTGATTATGAGGACTTGTTTCGTACTGACACTGTTGGCAAGCTCCCAGTCACATATCACATGCGCCTGGATGAGTCGGTGCATCCGACTGTGTGTGCCCCCAGAAGGATCCCGCTGGCCATGAAAGACAAAGTCGCACAAGAGCTGGAAAGAATGACAAAAATGGGCATTATTGTGCCAGTGGAGGAGGCTACTCTTTGGGTGTCTGCCATGGCAGCTGCTGTCAAAAAGGATGGCTCGGTACGCATATGCATAGACCCTGTACATCTCAATAAGGCTCTTCTGAGGCCTTATCACCCGTTAAAGACTGTAGAGCAAGTAATCGCTGATATGCCATAGGCAAAGGTTTTCAGCATTTTGGATGCAAGGTGTGGATTTTGGCAGATCCCTTTGGACGAGGAGTCATCGAAACTCACAACTTTTATGACCCCGTTCGGGAGGTACAGATTTCTACGAATGCCATATGGGATTTCAACTGGAAGTGAAGTTTTTCAGAGATGCATGGAACAACTCTTTTCAGGTCAGCCGTGTGAAATAGTCGTGGATGACATCTTGATCTGGGGCTCTTCTGTTGAAGAACATGACAAACGCCTCAAATGTGTGTTAGACCGTGTCAGAGCCATCAATATGCAGCTGAACCCGACAAAATGTCGTTTCAGGGTCTCAGAGGTGCCATATGTAGGCCACCTTCTTACAGATAAAGGTGTCAAACCTGACCCAGAGAAAACCAAGGCCATCCGCCAGATGCCCACTCCAGAAGACAAACATGGTTTGCAGAGGTTTCTTGGCATGACCAATTATCTCTCAAAATTCATCCATCGGTACAGCGAGATAACGGCTCCCCTTCGTCAGCTCCTGCGCCAAGATGCACAATGGTGTTGGACTGAACAACATGCTGCTGCTGCAGACACACTTAAAGAACAACTGACAAGTCCACCTGTCCTACAGTATTTTGATGTGCACAAGCCGGTGACATTATCTGCTGATGCCTCCCAGCATGGTCTCGGAGCAGTCTGTCTTCAGGATGGCAGGCCTATTGCATTTGCATCAAGATCTCTCACAGACACTGAAGCGCGCTATGCACAGATTGAGAAAGAACTCTTGGGACTAGTCTTTGCCTGTGTAAAATTCCATGATTATATCTATGGCCGGCCAGTGACTGTGGAGACGGATCATCAACCCCTCATAACCATTCTGAGAAAGCCTCTGCACACAGCGTCGGTGCGCATCCAGCGAATGATGCTCAAACTTCAGCGCTATCATCTGAATGTGATTTATAAACGAGGCCGTGAACTGTATGTTGCGGATGCACTCTCACGCGCACACCTCCACACCACTGATAGTCCTGAAACCATCGAGGACTATGATGTGCTAGCTCTGGAAGGGGTGTTGTCATCTAGAAGGATTGAGGAACTGAGGCAAAACACACAGACAGATGCTGTTTGCAAACGACTTGCAGACACGATTCTCACTGGCTGGCCTGACTCATACAAGGACGTTCCACATGACATCCGCCCGTTCTATGCCATGAGGGATGAATTGACCATGGATAATGGTTTGATTCTTCGTGGTCAGAGGTATGTAATCCCCCACTCGCTCCAGAAACACTACCTCACACAGCTCCACCAAGGTCATCCTGGCATTCAGTCTACCAAGCGACGGGCACGCGAGACCATGTTCTGGCCTACAATATACAGTGATATTGAAAGGGAGGTGTCCAGATGTGCCCCATGCAATGCTCTAAAGCAGCATCAGATGAGAGAACCTTTGCAACTTCACCAGATACCAGACAGTCCATGGTCCATCACGGCAGCTGACATATTCGAGTGGTCAGGGAAGACTTACCTGGTTTTAGTGGACTCGTACTCTGGTTGGTGGGAGTATGATATTCTTCCGAACCTTTCCAGTAATGCTGTGATCAGGCTACTGAAACGGCAATTCGCTGTACATGGGATCCCCTACCAGTTGATGACTGACAATGCAACATCATTTTCAAGCAGGGACTTCAAGAACTTTGCTCACCAGTGGGACTTTCAGCATGTCACGAGCAGTCCCAATTACCCTAGGTCAAATGGTCTGGCGGAACGTGGTGTCAGGTCTGCAAAGCATCTCCTAGAAAAGTGTGCACGTGACGGTTCTGACATCCATGCAGCTTTGCTCAACTTGCGCAACACACCCAGAGACGGCATGCCTTCTCCGGCACAACGTCTACTGTCCCGACGCACCAGGTCCTTGATTCCCATGGTACCATCCCAGCTCACACCGAAAGTTCAGACCAATGTTCAGGCTGCTTTGTTTGCACTCAGAAAAAAAGGAAAAATCAGCCATGACAAATCTGCCAAACGTCTTTCGCCTCTGGAGCCCGGGCAGACGGTACGCATGGAAACGACCCGTGGGTTTGACAAGCTGGCCACAGTTTCAGGAAATGCCCTTCAACCTAACAGTTATATTGTCCAGTCTCATGGGAAGACTTATGTAAGAAACCGCCGTCACCTTCTACGGGTGACTGAATCATGCTGTCCGGATACCACTGTCATGTCCATGCCCATGATCTCTCCAGAACCCCAAGCAAGGCCATGTACTGTGATGTCACATGACGCTTCGGAAAATGGATTTACATTTAGTCATTTTAGCTGACGCTTTTATCCAAAGCGACTTACAATTGCTATATATGTCAGAGGTCGCACGCCTCTGGAGCAACTAGGGGTTAAGTGTCTTGCTCAGGGACACATTGGTGTCTCACAGTGGATTCAAACCCGGGTCTCTCACACCAAAGGCATGTGTCTTATCCACTGCGCCATCACCACCCCAAATGGATGTGACATGCCGTCGCCACACAGCGACAGTTCCAGGCAAGAGAATCCAGCTCCATTTGTTGTCACTCGATCAGGAAGGGTGTCCAAGCCTAATTCAAGGTTCAAAGACTTTGTTACACACTGATTGATTTCTCAGTACGTAGTGTTTCTAATAGATGTGAACACATGTTATATGTTGTTAGTTATTATTTCTATCATTGCACTTGTTAAAAAAAAAAAAAAAAAAAGAAGAAAGATGTAGAATATGTGGGTGTCGCACCTCTTCATAGATGTACGGGAGCAGGATTATTAGAGGATAAGGTCAAGGGGCGGGGTTTTGGTTAGTGGTGGAGAGACTTCATGGAGAATGACATTAAAGTGAGTTTGTCATACAAGTTACCAAACGACTACTCTGTTTTGTGCACATCTACAGATCCCAAGGGGAAAAAGAGAAAGATAGCTGAGCACTCCCAACGCAATAGAGTGTGGCGCGGGACTAGATTTGATGGCCGAGTGCGAGCGCGGGCGCAGGCGCGTGCGGTAATGCACTCACTCTACTAAAACAAAATAGAAACGATTTACAGGCCAGAATTTCTATTCATAACATGTTTGCAGCATTGAGCGATATAGCCAATCACAGACATATGTGTTGATTTCTTGAACGCAATGTCCAATCAGAATCATTTAAGATAGACTCCCCTCACCGCTCAAAACTGACTTTTTTGTTCAGTGCTGAATTCTGTATGCTGGCAAATCCTCTAATTATAACGAACAAAGTGTGGATATTATGAAAGATTCATTGTGCAGTCAGCTTCATTGATAATAACAGAGATGTGTGAGATCGCGATGAACTGTCAGCTTTTTAGGAATTATTAAGAGAGCGCACTTTGCGCGCATTCAGTCATGCCAAACCATGCACGCAGTAAACTGCTTGCTTTTATGTTAAATTAACAGTGGTTTGTTTTAATGCTTTAATAACAAATGATTTATCAGGAGGATACGGTGGCGACACGTAGGCTAACTTGAAAGTATTTGGAGGTATGAAAAAAGTCTATTTGCGGGCGGGGAACGGGACAAAACATAAATGTTGCGAGCGGGAGAAGAAAGTTGGGAACGTCAGTTATAACCACCCACGTATTAAAAAATGGTCGGGTTAAAATCGGGCTCGGGCTCATAATTACGTTTAATGTGTCGGGCCGGGCCGGGTTTGATTTTTTGGGCCCGATCTAAGCTCTAATTTGTAGCCTACTTATCATTTTGATACTAGGTGGCTAATAAAGCTAATATAACACTTAGCCTACAGCATGTGTTGCCTTCATTATAAGGCTTATATAAAGTTTTAAATTTTTTGCGGCTCCAGACAGACTTTTTTTTTTTTTTTGGTCCAATATGGCTCTTTCAACATTTTGGGTTACCGATCCCTGCATTAGTCAAAAGTAATGTGGACACATATTTATTATGTGTTTTGTAGCCTTATTTCAGAAACTTTCATTTTTTGTTTTTTCAATAACCACGAATAAACAATATTCTCTCAAAAATACAAACATGTACATACATGTTGCTCACATATTATGGTAGCCCTGTTTGTGCTAAATATAGTGTAATTTCACCTGTGCCATTAATATATTTATAAGCAACTGAAAAAAGCACAAATGTCACAGCATGTCAGAACATCTCAAGGACTCCAAAAACACCTTAGACCCCAGAGGGTTAAGTTCAGCATAACTATTCAGGAGAGACCATTGACCCGCAGAGGGATCCTTTCAACTGTTAGCTCTTTCTATGACCCTCTGGGGATCCTAGGTCCTGTGGTTTTTACAGCTAAAAGAATTCTTCAGGATCTGTTTCGGGGCCGGCTAGGATGGGATGACTTCATACCAGTAGCGGTTAACCAGGAATGGATAGACTGGTTAAAGGTTTCAGCATCAGACGATGTTTAAAACCTCTGAACTTCAGCCACTGCTCAGTTGCATCATTTTGCCGACGCAAGTGAGAAAGGATATGGTACTGTTACCTATCTGCTGCTGCGTAATGAACACTCTCAAATACACAGCGCCTTCATAATGGAAAAATCCAGGGTGGCACCTTTAAAGCCTGTATCTATCCCACGTATAGAGTTGATAGCTGCTGTTGTAGCAGCTCGTATGGACAAACTGTGGAGAAAGGAGCTAAGACTTCAGCTTCAAGACTCTGTTTTTTGGACAGATAGTACCTCCGTATTAAAATACGTTAGGAATGAAACTTCAAGTTTTTGAATCTTTGTGGCAAACAGGGTCTCAGGGTTTCTGATGCATCTCAATGGAGATTTGTGAACACTGCACACAATCCTGCAGATTTTGCCTCCAGAGGTGTGAGGGCGGAACCATTCCTAACTAACGAAACTTGGATTTCTGGTCCTTCATTTATCTTGCAATCAGAAAAGGACTGGCCGGTGAACCCAGATGAATTGCAAGAGCTACCATCTGGAGACCATGAGGTCAAGGTGTCAGCTGCAATTGGAGTTTCTACAATTAGGGATGAAAATGATGCCGTTACTTGTTTGATCAATCGCACCTCATCTTGGACACATCTAACAAGAGTGATGGGCTGGGTCCTAAGATTCAAGGCTTTGTTTCTGAATCTCAGGAGAATGAAGGAGCTCACTGCATGTCTTACCCGGTCTGTGTCAAATGGAACTCAACAGGAAGATGCCCTCACCAAGGACATGTGTGATTTCAAGAATAAGCTCTACGATGGTTATCTCTCATTGAGCGAGATCCATGAAGGTGAAATTGAAATAATTATGTTTTGTCAGAGAATAAGGTTCTCAGAAGAGTTCTCCTGCCTCCAAAAGGGAGAAGGTGTAAAAAGAAACAGCCATGTATACAAGCTCAATCCAATATTGGAAAATGGTGTGTTTAGAGTTGGAGGACGGCTGAGTAAGTCTGCCATGCCCGAAGAGTCGAAACATCCTGCCATATTAGCTAAAGACCTTCATATCTCTGACCTCATTCTACAACATATTCATCGAGAGGTAGGCTATGGAGGTAGAAATCATATGTTGTCAAGACTATGCCAGAGATACTGGCTCCCTGGTGTTAGTGGTTCCATAAGAAAGATCTTGGCAAGATGTGTGGTGTGTCAATGGCTACATGGAGCTGCAGGTCAACAGCAGATGGCAGACCTGCCTGAAGACAGAGTTTCTTCGGAAGAACCTCCCTTCAGTCATGTTGGAGTCGACTACTTTGGTTCGTTCGAGGTCAAGCATGGTAGGAGTCTTGTAAAAAGATATGGAGTTATCTTCACGTGTTTGGCGAAAAGAGCAGTACACATTGAAGTTGGCTCATCACTGAACACAGATTCTTGCATTAATGCACTGCGACGCTTCATCGCAAGAAGAGGACAGGTCAAAGAGTTGCGGTCAGACAATGGTACCAACTTTGTCGACGCAGAGCGTGAGTTGAGACGAGCCATTGAAGGATGGAACTTGGAACAGATCAATGATGCACTCTCGTTAAAAGGAATTAAATGGACCTTCAACCCTCCCACTGATCACATCATGGAGGAGCATGGGAGAGGTTAATTCGTTCTGTTAGAAAGGTCCTCAACTCTACTTTAAGGACATAAAGTCTGGACGAGGAAGCACTCTCCACAGTGCCTCTGTGAAGTGGAATCAATTCTCAACAGTACCAAGGAATCCAAGGAATCGACAGATCCCAACGATTTGGAAGCATTAACTCCGAACCACCTTTTGCTTCTCAAAACTAAACCATGTTTACCTCCTGGACTATTTCAGAAAGAGGACATATATGCACGGCGAAGATGGAAGCAAGTCCAATACATGGCTGATTTGTTTTGGAAGAGGTGGACTAAGGAGTATTTAACACAACTCCTGGAACGACAAAAATGGACAAAGATCAAGCGGAATTTCATTCCTGGAGACATCATTCTTGTAGTGGATGATTCTGCGCCCCGCAACTCCTGGATCGTTGGAAGGATAACTGAAGTGGTGCCAGACAGAAGAGGACTCGTGAGACAAGTCTGGATCAAGACCCAAACCAACCATATATGCATATCTGTCTTCTTCAGGAGTCAGCTGAATCCTGATTGCTGTACTTGACTTTTGACTGAATTGACTGGACTATTTTTTTTACTTTTTTCTCCTGAGAGAAGCCTGAAGATTGGCTCACTTTTTATGATGGACTATAAATATTATTTTCCTTCCCCTGGTTCCCCTACTCAGCTTCTCGGCCGACAAATTATTATGGCTTTTGAGATTGTCGCCCACACCTGCTTTGCCCCCCCAACCCCCCTCCCCCCACGGGGAGTTTTTGTTTGTATTTTGTTTAGGGATGTCCCGATCCGATCACGCGATCGGAAATCGGGACCGATCATGTGGTTTCAGACTCGATCGGAATCGGAAGTTACCTCCCGATCAGGACTCGGATATATGTAAATTAGGGGTGTAACGTACATGTATTCGTAATTATTGAACCGTTTCAGTACGAGGCTTCCGGTTCAGTACGCATACAAACCGAACGATTCCTAGGACCATTTTTCCTGCAGACAAAATCCGTGCTGGCGCGATCACCAAAACGTTGCGCAACATCAAATGGCAAACGTAATGAAAGCAGAACGAAACTGCGCTACTCATTATATTGTGCTTAACGGACCATTTATCAGTTCGGACCAGCAACATCTGTGCAGCGCGAGATCAAGCGAAACTGTGCTGAGAGATCCAGTGAAGAAAACATTTGAATTCGCCACAGAAGTAATAACATTGCTGCGAGATCTAGTGAGAAGCATTCACATTTCTCCGTTATTAACCGTAGATCTCTATTAGAGCAAACAGTGCTGACGTGGCAACCAGGAGAAACATTGTGCTGTGAATGAACATGGATTTAATGTTGCACTTCAAAACTCAAATATTTTATAAATATATATTTAAATGTTATTTTTAATGTGATTACCAAAACATTATTTGTTCATCCTTCAAAGATTACCCCCATTTATAAACCTGAAAGTTTCAAGATGTAGGAAAACTCAAACTTATAGTTTTTCTTTTAATAAATAGGAAATTTCTCTGGCATTTCTTTCTTTTTGCTGTATCGTATCGAACCGAACCGCAAATTTTGTGAACTGTTACACCCCTAATGTATAAATGTGTATATATAATATATATAGTCTCATTATTTTGTTTAAAAGACTTTTTATTTTTTGTTTACATGCCTGCCGGGTATTTTAAGTTGAGGTGCTATTTGTTTTTATATTAGACTTTAGATATTTACTGTTGCACTAAAGTCCAAAAGTGAAGATTTCATGTTATTTATTACTTGATTGTTCAAGCTACCTCACAGACGTGCTCTGTTTGTTAACCCTTATATGCTCTTAGTTTCCTGTTTACACTCAGTGCATTTGGGGTCTATATGACCCCAAAGATGCATAGAGCTATTGTACAAAAAATATTAATTTTAATAATACAAATTATATATCATTTTTTTCGTTTACTTCTCATCTGTATTTTTATGCTGTGTTTTGGGGGGTATGAAGTACTTTTTTACCTATTTACTGCAGAATTACTCAACTACAGCATTAGCATAAATATGAAATATTACATTTTTATGAAAAAAACACATTAATGATGATCAAATTTAAATATGAGTTGTTTCTGGATATTGATCTAGGTGTTAGAGGCATAATTCTGCCATCTGCTGGTTAGATGTTTTTTTGTAGATAATATAGTTTTAGCCAGAAAGTGTAATTACCATATACTTCCAGCAGAGGCCCCATAGAGATCCATTCATTTTTCTGGATGTAACTTACTGCTCTTATAACAGCTTTTGTTATGAATATATATATTTAAACATTTAAAATACATTATATCAGTAGTTTGTCAAAGTTTAGAATTATTTGTGTTGTTGTTTGAGGTCTTTTGAAGTATCTTGTTATTGCAATAATGTTTTATAAATTTGCTGTAATGCCAAATAAATTTGCAATAATGCCACATAAGTTGCCACTAAAAGAAAATACTTTATTGCAATTACATATTATTTCAATAATCGAAATGTATAAAATGATTAACTTTAGAATAAGAAATTAATTTTTAAAAAGTAAATATAAACAAAAAACAAAACGCTATAGGCGGATAGGAACAGTGAAGAATAAACACACCTGTGTGTCTGTGTGTGTTTGTGTGCGCGCACGTGCATGTGTGTGTGAGTAATCATGCTCATTCCACATTGTTTTTTTGCTCCAATGCCAGGCCTTCATTTGTGTGTAATTTTTTTTAGATTTATGCAGAAATGATTAATTTTATTTTGCAATTTCCATAAAAATGCTCTCTATTGCAGTCACACCTCTCTCTATCTGTGTGTGTATTTGTGTCTCTGTCTGTGTGGGCGCACATGTGTGTGTGATAATGTTCATTCCACATTGTATTAGTGATCTAGTACCAGGCCTTCATTTATGTGTGAGAATTTTCAGATTTATGCTGGAATTATTGATTTTATTTGCCAATTTCTATAAAAATGCTTTCTATTGGAGTCACACCGGTGTGTGTGCTTATGTGCGTGTGCACGTGTGTGTGCAAGTGATCATGTTCGTTCCACATTGCATTTGTGCTCTAGTACCAGGACTTCATTGTGGTATAGACATTTTCAGATTTATTCTGGATTCATTGATTTTTTTTTTTTTTACAAATGAAAAATATTTTCCCATTCATTTCAATGTGGGGTCATATTGACCCCAAAGGTCATGAGTGTGACTTTTTTTTTTACATACCTTTAGAACAACCGAATCAAGCCCAGTTTTTTGTGTGTGTGTATATATAGATAATGTAGGAAAAGTGACACAATTTTAGGCAACTGAGATGAAGGGAACCATGTTTATTTACTTCGGAAAAGTCGATTGGGGTCATATAGACCCCAAGGATATCTTCTTTATTCTTTTTTTTATTATATAAGTATCGGATCGGGACTCGGTATCAGTAGATACTCAAAATCAAATGACTCGGACTTGGACTCGAGGGCAAAAAAACCTGATCGGGACATCCCTAATTTCGTTTCCTTTTTATTATTAATTAAAGATTCTTAATTTCTCACTCTTGAATCCTTGCTTTACCATTATTCCACCCATGACACAATGACCATAAATCCGTTGTCAGCTAGAAAAATAACTCTAGAGAGGAGTTAGGGTTAAATATATTCACTACTACACAGGGCTCCGAACCGATTCAAGGAACAAAACAAAAAACAGAAACTAACAACATTTTAACAGGAACAAACAAAAACAAAATCAATTTTAAATGTTCTGAACAGAAACACTTATTTGAAATTACCATTAACTGGTTAATAACGTTATTTTATCGTTCTGTTTAATATTTTTATTTGGCAGTCAACCAATCATGAATTCAAATGCAAATGTGACATTGACACATCCAATGTGAGTGAAATGCCTGCGCCCGGTTGTCAAGTCATCGTATGTAATGTGCTGGCATTAGCTGTTGGATCGCAGGAGTTTATTATCCGAGGATATGTTACTATGGCAGGTTATATCTAGGGATGGGCATTTTTCAAAAATATTGCATTTGAATATTCGAATCACGGAAAACATATATAATATATATTTGATCACAATATATATTTGAATATTCGTTTATTCCTAAGTTTATTGAGAAAGATGTTACTTCAAACAAACGTTAGTTTTGTCACCTATGAACATCTCTGAACAAGCCTATACGACTATATTAAGAAGTTTATACATTTCATCCTTTGTATAATTGTTGAAAATATTAAACAATGTGTGCACACAAAAAAGACATAAGAAATACATAAGATAAAAAGCAGAGCGCACTAAAAAACCGTCAATTAAGCAGGCTGCCCCAATTATTGTACAGAACGTTTAGCCTACACTCCAGTCTGAATGTTATTGTTTTGCATGTTCTTCTTGAGAAAAACAAGCATATCAACATGCTCGGGCAAAAGTCGGCATCTTAGTCTGTTAACAATAACGCTAGCTGCAGAGAAAACGCGCTCCGCCGGCTCCGACGTTGCAGGGACGCACAAATAACGGTGTGCTAAGCGGCCAAGTTTCTTGAAGCTTTGTGTTGTCTCTCCACCAATTAATAGGATCTTCATCTGTTGGAATACACGGCTCCATCATGAACTGTTCCCACTCGTCTCGGTTTGACTCTCTGTAATCTTCGCCGAAGAACCGGCTCAACCTTCTCCGATGACTGGGCACTGGCTCATCCTCTCCATCATTGGCGGCAACGGCTGCACCCGCACCACCCACATCAAAAGATGCTCTGATATTGTTCAAAAAGTTGTTCTTTTACGGGTTCTCTCATGTTTTCGTCGCGAAACCTGAGGTGTTTGTGCCGAGGATCTAGAGCGGACGCGAGAAGAGGCGTTTTCCCTGCGTTCTGCAAGTTAGCGATGTTTATTCGTTGCTTGAGAGATGCAGCAGCTGTGTTTTTGAACTCATTCACTTTCTGTGATTCTCCACCGCTCATCTGAAGGTGTCTCTAGATACAGATTAAATGACAAATAACTGAATATAAAAACTGAATTCTAGTCTTATTCAGTGTGGCCTATTTATATTTAATTTGTAAGTCATTTAAATAAATGATACAACCATTGACTGAATTTCTTAAATTAATTTACGTTTTATTCGTTTTTATAAATATATTTAAATGGAAAGAACCCGACAGAATAATTTAAAAGAGACCAGTAATCAAATTAACTAGAACTAAGTAACATGCTACATTTATTCGTTCATTTGAACTGTAGACGAACCTGGATAGAAGGCTTTGCACAAGTGGATACACAATGGATACAGACACGTAGCTTTCGCCACCCAGTGCTTCACTTGCTATTTTCAGGGACCGGAGAACTGGTAATATTTCCTCAATTGTCTGCCAATGACCATCGGTTAACTCCAGAGTCTTAGCATCCACCAGCTTGGTTGCGGTCCTGTCAGAGAGGACAGCGGTGATCGCCCAGCATTGTTCATGCAAACATGTGAGCATATCAGCAGCCGAATACAGCGCGTTTTTCAATATTGCACAAGCTTGTGCGAAGGCAATTCCCACTTTGTTTCTGTTTCAGTGCATTTGAGGCAATCGTGCTATGATGGAAATGTCCAATAAGTTTACTACATACACCAATGAGTCTATTCATGCTTGCAGCTTTAAATCCATCATTAACGGCCAACTGAAGTGTGTGTGCGAGGCAAGGTAGACATTCCCAGTCCACGTCTCTGTTTGCAGCGACCATATTGCTAGCATTGTCATGCACGCGACCACTTTGCCGTCCAGGCTCCATTGTTCTATAGACGTTTTCGAATAATGAGTGGTGTTTTCGGCTTGCTCGGGGGCCCATCTGGGCCTAACATTACCTGCAGTCATGAAAGCAGTGATGGGGAGCTGTCTTTTCGAATAATTATTACAGATCAAATATTCTAATATTCGTGCACATCCCTAGTTATATCCAGTGTGGTGTGCTTTTGAAACCAGCGAAAATTGCAGGTTAGTGTAGAACTGCTACGATTCAGGATATTTAATATATATATATATATATATATATATATATATATATATATATATATATATATATATATTTATTTTTATTATTATTATTATTTTTTATTTAACCTTTATATAACCAGGGAAGTCCCATTGAGGTTAAAAACCTCTTTTTCAAGGGAGTCCTGGCCAAGAGGCAGCAAAAACACAATCAATTACATTTATAAAGGGTATACAACACAAATAATTAAAAAACATTTACAATTTAAACAGGTCATTTCAGGTTCTCTCAATCTGGACTTAAAAGCATTAAGGAAATAAGTTCAGATAATTGCAAGTCTTTTTGCAAAAAGTTCCATGCAGAAGGAGCAAAGTAGACAAAAGCCCTTTTCCCCCAGTTCTGTATGGGCAAATGGAACAAAGAGCAGCAAGTGATCATTTGATCGCAATGAATAAGAACCAACACTTCTCCATGTGATTAAACTACTGATGTAGGATGGCAACAGACCAAGCATGGCCTTATAGATAAAAATATGCCAATGCCCTGATCTCCTGTTGGACAACGATGGCCATCCCACTCTGGAATATAATTCACAATGATGGGTCAAAATCAAATTTGTAAAATTCGTAATAAATCTCAGAGACGCATGATAAACAGTGTCAATCTAATGCAGACATTGTGCTGAAGCGGTCCTATTCACCAGGTCACCATAATCTAAGACAGATAAAAATGTTGCAGTGACTAGCTGCTTTTTTGCTTTAAAAGAAAAACAAAATGTATATATGTGTATATATATATATATATATATACTTATTCATAGAACCAGTTCTTTATTTACCCTTTTAGCAAAGACAGTCTCCAAAATGCGCGCAGAACTTCATTCACGATAGAGGCGGATTGAGCTTCTGTTTGAGGTTTTGCCGACAGTTTGACGATCCACTTGGTTTACTTACAAGCCCTTAGAATAAAGTTTAATTCAAGCTCTGTTATAAAGTATATACTATAGGCAGTCTTTATGATTTTTGGGGTTTTTGCTCAACAGGTTCTATATGTCAGAAAGAAAATATTTTTCTTAATTTTCTTTCTTAGTTACAATAAATTAATCTTGTTTTTAATTGACCGTAATAAGTTCATAGAGCCATTTTGGCTGGTAAATGATGGCAGTTTTCACCCAGACGCATCGATGTCTTCTCTTCAATGTTAGCCTGCTAGATAACGCCAGTGCTTCAGTCGGCAGACTCACGCGTTCATGAAATGTTCACGCCATGTTTTTGCCGCAGCTTGGACCGTGCGATGCAGTCTCTGAAGAACACGGCCACGAACACTCTGGACGAGCTGTCGGAGGTGTTCACGGAGACGAGGGCTCAGCTGTACCTGTACGCCGGGACGCTGCTGCTGAAGACGGCGCAGGACGGGGCGCAGCAGTGGAGGGCCGTGCGGGATTTAGCGGCTGTCTGTTACCTCGTGGCCTATCAGGTATGATGTACGCTTCCTCTGCTTCATGCAGCTCGTGTGATCGGCCACTGTACAGTGTAACATCCATGATTTCCTCAGGCTCCGAGACCCAAAGTCAAGAGTTTGAAAGGTGAGCAGGCGTCCCATGAGCCTTTGGAGCTGCTGGCCTCGGACCGCCAGAGTCAGGCGGGTCACATGCTGTTGAATCTGAGCCGGGACGTGGAGCAGCTGCTGAAGGAGGTGGTGGAGGCGTTCAGGAACCGGAACGGGCCGAGTCTTCTGTTCGACATGCTCTTCGGCTCACAGGAGCACGAGCAGCTCTCCTTCATCTGCAACGACGAGATGCACATGGTCAGCACACACGCGCCCAGGACTGACGATCTGGCCAAGTGGGACAGTGGTGAGTGGATTCTTCACACACTCTAGATCCAGACACTAGATCAGCAAAAAAGGGGGGAGATAAACATTGTTGTTTGATTAACATTGCCACAGACAGCAGCATCTATTTATAGGCTGCTCTCACTTTAAAGGGTTAGTTCACCAAAAGATTTTAATTGTCATCATTTACTCACCCATATGTCGTTCCAAATGAGGTTCATTCTCGTGTTACGCAGCACGTTTGAGCTTCCTTGGGGAAACGAGAATGAACCTCATTGGTTCTTGAGGAAGCACATTTAGTGGGTTTGTGGACAAAAGCCCTTTCAAATAAATTGCCATTGGACACATTGTAACAACTGCTTTTAAAATAACACTTTTGATGCTACATAAAGAGTTAAGAGACCAGAGACTTTCACCTTTAAATGAGCCATGTGTATTACACCACAAATCACCATACAGTCAGTAAACATACAACATACATAGTCATTCAGTTGCAAGGGAAACATCAAAATAGTTCAGACTTTTATAATAGCGCTTTTGTCCTAAGAGTTAAAGGAGCAAGATGAAACAGTACTTAAGTGCAATGTTGATGAGGCCGCATCTTCCTGAAACCGAGTTTCCAAGTGGCTGTTGGTAATGTGAAACGGAACTGTAGCTTGTGAAATGAACAATAGATGACAAAGTTGGCAAAACGAAGACAATTAATCCCCTTTTTGGTCAAGGTCGTAGCTATAGTTGAGCTGCCTCCTCATGCCTGCACGTTGAACCCTATTTGAGTTTAGGAACCCCAGGTTCCTCAAATCAGGTCAAAAACACAAGACAGCATTGGTGAGAAAGCTTATCCATGTGGTTAACACATCCTTCCTCTCTCATACTACTTCTCTTATCCTTTTTATGCTACCAGGCATCTCACTGGCTAGAGTGCTCCTAGTGACAGGATTAAATATTGCACGTACAGAAAGCTAATGGGACAAATGTAACTGTAAAACTGTTACAACATAGTGCCCCGAATGGAGCGTAGGGTGAATTTGGATCCCGTTGACCTGTTATTTAAAAGAGGATTGTGATGTTTCTGCTTACCCCACCCTCCGTGCCCCCGAATTTGCTGACCCCGGAATAGCGGGGTTTTGGACACCTATAGGGGGCGTCACTCACCTGTTGACTACACCCTCACACCCACGGGCCCTTTACATGTCCACATCCAATAATTCTTGGGGGTAAAATGTGGTAGTTGCTCACAAAATAGCACTATTTGTCCATTCTCCCTTTGAGTAAAGGGATAGGGCTCTTACCTTGAAGGCCTCTAGTTCCTACAAGCTACTATTTGTCCGTCTCTCTTTACCGGCACATGGGGGACACTTGGGGTGCCCTGTCCCTCTAACCCTCTATTTGTCCTTTTCCCCACTATATATGTCAAGTCAAGTCATCTTTATTTAAATAGTGCTTTTAACAATGTAGATTGTTCCAAAGCGGCTTTACAGTGATAATAGGAAATTAAAGTAACAGAGATTGTTTTGGTTTTATAGCAGCTCTATAAATAAAGTTATTTTCCAGCTAAAGTTAATTTTGATTGATTCACTTCTGTCGCAACGATGATTAGTTATTAACTTAGGGGCCGCTAACACGCTAACTGTAGGAACGGAATGACCCATCGACCCCCGATAACCGCGAGTACCACAAACCCACTATTTGTCTGCTTACCCATTAAAGTGGCTGAATGACCCCTTGAATGGCCACTGGCCTCCCACCCCCCAGGTACCACAATCCCACTATTTGTCCACTTCCCCGCTATAATGACCCCACCTCCCGGGACCCCGCCCCCAGTCCAACAAACCCACTTATTGTCTGCTTTCCTATTAAGTTGATAAAAAGCACGCCTAAATGGTCTTACGGCAAAAATATATATAAAAAAAATTCCCACTCCCCATTTATTTGAATGGGCTTACACGATTCACGGTTTTGTGAACATGGCCCAATCGACCAGAGGGCGCCTTTTGCATCTTGCCAGGGGTCCCTCTAGTGGGCGGGAACGTTTGGTGGTCCTACGACCTTGTTCAGGGGTTGAACGGTCAAAAAAGCGACCGCTGAGGGAGAGAGTAGGGTTAGAGACTGAAAATGTTTTGCCTTTGCTCTATAATCCAGAGCTCACGGTATATTGCTAATGGGCCCCCCATGGGCCACCATGCCGAATTCTATAAAAATCCCATGCCCCCATTATTCGAATGGGTTTGCCATAGTGGGTTCGTCCATTATGCCATAGTGGGTTCGCCTAGCATCCACAAAGCCACTTCCACGACCCATCAAACTTATCATGAAATGTACGCCGTGGAAATGTCTTGTGCTTCCTTGAGAACCAATGAGGTTCATTCTCTGGTGTTACACAGCACGTTTGAGCTTCAGCAAGAGCCAATGAGTTTTTTTGGTGAACTAAACCTTTAAGACAGAATGCACGGATTCAATACAATGATACACATCTGAATTTCTTTCTCTACTTTTAACATTCAGTTAAGACCGACTGTGGTTGAGGATACTCGAGTTGTCTTTCGCGTCTCCTTGCACATGAATGTTTAAATTGACAAGATTTATAAACACACGCAAATGATCAACTTTTGTTCTATGATGGTTAAACTTTGCAATAATCCACGGGTCATATGAGTGTCGAACCGTGGGCCCTGGTCCATACAGAACTGCGATCCGTTACAGCGCTAGTGCTGACAGCGGGGTGTGTGTGTGTTCACACAGGTGCGGTGCTGCTGCACGCGGGCGATCTTCAGCACCTGGTGTGGCTCGGCCTGCAGTGGGCACTGATGGAGCAGAGTGTCAGCCTGCAGCGCTGGCTCAAGCAGCTCTTCCCTCGCCTCACGCTCGAGACCTCCAAACTAGACACCAACTCACCCGAGTCCATCTGCCTGCTCGACCTGGAGGTGCGTCCACCCCTCTTCTCATCCTCAATGAGGCACGGGGGAAACATTCACCTACATTTGGCTTTTATAAAACATGCACACTTTTTTTTTGTTGCATAATGTAGGTATTAATTTATATCTGATATGGTCTTTCAAAATGCTACTTTAGATAATGCAATCATTTAATGCATGTGATTTGTATAATGCTGTAAATATCTACCTAACATGCATGTTTGGACTGTGGAAGTGGGTCGATCTCAGAGTTACGGCTGAGGTGCTTTATCAGATCCGCTGTGTATATGTGATGTGTTGCAGGTGTTCTTGTGTGGCGTTGTGTTCAGCAGTCAGACGCAGCTGCAGGAGACGGCACGGATGGCCTCGTGCTCCTCACCGCATCAGCCCCGGTGTTTGCCTCTGCACATCATCAGGCTCCTGTCCTCCGCCAAGCAGCGCGAGTGGTGGGACGCCGTCTACCGCTTGATCCACAAGAGAGCGCTGTGAGTGACTGCCCTGCTGTGAGTGTGAGCCTGACACACGGCTCTGTGTCTGACTGCAGTGTTTTCTGGTGTGTGTGTGACAGGCTTGGGATGTCGGCTAAACTGCGGATGCTGGTTCAGCACGGTCTCGGCACGCTGCGCGCCGGAGAGAAACACGGCCTTCAGCCGGCGCTGCTCATCCACTGGGCTCAGCATCTCACTGATGTGGTACGTCTGCTCACACCCGTGCTCGTGAAGCTCGTTCTGAGCCAGGAATTATGGGCCGCTCTGGTCTGATAAGTGTTTTAGGGGGATAACGGTTGTTTTCATTTAGGAAATAATGGATTTAAAAGGATTAAAGGGAATAAAGAAAAAGTAACAAAACTGCTAAATAATTTATTGTAAAATAATCCATTGAAACTATTTGCAAAAAATATTTTATTTTAAAACATGCACATATTCACTCCAAAAAAACTAACTCTGCAGAAGACAATAGTGTCTCCATCATTAAAGTAAAGATGTGACAGGAAAGCGAGTTCACTGTCATACTCTGAACACTTCATAACCTGCCTCTGTTCTTTCCTGACGTCATGCATGTGTAAATATGCCTCTGATTAGGCCAGTTATTGTGCTCTCTCTCAGTAATAAAGTGCACATTGTTTCTCAGATAGTATGTCTGTAAACATCAGGAAGCAGCTCACGCAGTCGATCGGGGGAATGAGGAGCGCAATGAATTAGCGTTTTCATGTGTTTGATCAGCACATGATTCCCATGCTTTGTTCGTAGTGTTGATGACTCTGTCAGTGTGAGATTACTAGTACAGACTGAGCAGGTGTGTCTTGACATCGATGTGTTTGACAGGGGGAACGGGTGAAGGACTATGCAGGCCGCAGTGTGCACTACTGGAAAGTTGTGCTTCCCTTGCTTGAGAAAATCCGAAACAAACACATTATTCCTGAACCTCTGGAGCCGATGTTCATGCACTTTCACAGTAAAGACATACAGGTATGTACTCTCTTCCTGCTTCTGATCCATATGGTTGTAGTCTCTAATGGTCTCTTTGTCTTCAGCCTTCTCAAGTGCGAGTATATGAGGAAGAGGCCGCCATAAGCTCTGCCACACTGCTTGACATCGAGGGCAACACAGACGAGGCCATCGCAAAGCTGGAGAAGCTCAACAGCACCTCGTCTAACTGGCATCTTGCTAAGGTAACAGCGCTTTCTCTGGACGACAGTCACACCGGTTCAGCATCAGAAGTAAAGTGATTATTATCGGTCTGTGAATGACCCTGACCTGATGAGTTTGCGGATGTGTGTTGATGAGCAGATCTATCAGAGGCTGTCGGAGGAGGCGGGAAACGGGATGGAGGAGACGCAGGGCAGGTGCACCAACTTCCTCCTGCAGTTCAGGAAATACCTGACAAAGATTTATCAGGCCAGTCCAGAAGACATGGACAAGGTATGTTAAACACCTCTGATGTTTGTGCTGCTCACTTTACTCAAGGGTTCCTCAAATCTGACCCTGGAGGGCCACTGTCCTGCAGAGTTCAGCTCTAGCATTAAACAAACACACCTGAAGAAGTTAATCAAGGTCTTCAGGATTACTAGAAAGCTACAGGCAGTTTGATCGGGTTTGAGCTAATCTCTGAGGGCAGGGGTTGAATTTGAGGAATCCTGCTTTAAACCAACTTCACATGCCTTTACACAAGTGACCATTGCAGGAAACAGTGCAGATTTTAGTGCAGGGCTTACATTAGACCTGTCCGAAGATGCTTTTAAAAAGCACTGAGCTCTGATTCTTCAACCAGTGCTAGTTTCTCAGTCAGCAGCCCGTCATCGCCTACATCAGGGTTGCGTGGGTCATGAGAAGTCATGTTTAGTTGAATTGTGAATGAGTCTGAAGTCTGACACTCGTGTCGAGTAATAATAGTCGTGTCTGTCACTCTTCGGAGACGGTCTGATGGAGAGGCTTCAGAACCAAAGAAAACACTCAAGCTCATCAAAAGTCAAAAGTTTTGAACGCGCATCAAATTTGTGACGGATCTACTACTACTCTGGAAAAGATCATGAGGGCCGTTGCTTTTCAGTAGCGTTTGTAATAACATTTCCATGATTTGTGTATCGTGATATTGTAATCAACCATAGTTTTAATGGGGTCATCGGATGCCCATTTTCCACAAGTTGATATGATTCTTTAGGGTCTTCATGTAAAGTTTGTAACAGTTCACAGAGACCCGTTTCGGTGCATGTCTCTTTAAATGATAATGAGCAACTGCTTTTGAATGAACTAGTCCTTTAATTCTGTCTCTTCATGTTTTAAGTTGCCTGTGTCTATGGAGGATGTGATGGATATGCTGAACGAGGTCAACCAGCAGCTTGCAGAAGATGACGAGCGGGATGAAGATCACGTGGACTATCCGCTGACGTCCAGCCCCGGTCAGCCCACTGAGCCACATGTGAAGTTCTCCACTCCGTCTCCATCCAAAAGTGCCACGTCTCCATCTAAAAGATCCATGGTATGTCATGGCACTGGTGCTTCTGCAGAAGCTTTGCTTGCTGTTTACATAGCGTTACGGTTCCTGACTGTTGTTCCCTTCTCCAGTTCTCGCCCAAAACGACTCCTCTCTGGGCCGAGGACCAAAAGTCCCTCCTGCAGATGCTGTGCCAGCAGGTCGAGTCCTTGAAGGTCAGTTGCACATCCACCGCTTGTAGCATAATCAGTCAGGGCCAGATGTACTAACGCTTTTGCGCCCACTTCAGGCGTATTTGTTTCGCAAAGTTTTACTTTGTTTGTTCTTCTTATTTGAATGAACTGTTGATTCCATATAGATCTCCCTACCCTCTTAGACATGCGCAATATCCTTTTTTCTTTGTTCCAAAAACTGTTAGTGTAGTTGGACGTAGGTCATTTCTGTATAAAGCCCCTTTTGACTGGAATAATCTTCCTGTTTCTCTGAGATCTATTACCTCTCTTAATCGATTAAGGTCATGCCTATTCTCTTATCTTAAAATAACTTGTCTATGTTTCTGATTTTATTTTGTTTTCTCTCTGTACTTGAGATTCATTTGAGGATCTTTTGCTTTTATTATGTGGCTCTATGTGGATGCTGTATGATGCTGAGATTTTGTACTGAAACTGTGCTGCTGGTGTGGGAAGCCCACAAGAGTGTGGGAAGCAGGTTGAGCTTTTGTTTTTGTAGTTTTGTTTGTATTGTTGTTTTGTTTTATGTTGTCTGTGTTGTATATTGCTTATGTTTTTAGGACCCCCTTGAAAATGAGATGTTACATCTCAAGGGGCTATCCTTTCAATAAATTCGACTAAAGTGCGCATAAACCCATGGCGAGATATGTACGAACGGGACGCACCGAGACGAAAGTGCAGACTGCCTGTCGCGGGAACTGAAAATGGCAAAATGCACTTTTCTTGTCATGCATATGCATTCATGGGATGGTCAAGGGGAAAGTGGGAGTGTCACATAAAGAGATGGGAGGGGAAGTGTAAACTGCGCCTAATTATGTATTCCGCGTTATGTACAGAAAAAGCCGGTGAAAGTGTGCCTCTATTTTGCGCTAAATTCTCTGCATCTTAAAAGCAGGAGTAACTTAGGAAGCGGGTTTCCTGGCATGCGCCTCCTGGTGAAACGGCAGCAGTAATCCGAGCAAGACGAAGACATAGGCTAAGGAGACGAGCTGAAAAAGTTTTTGCCACAAGAATCACACTTTTTCAGTTGAGTGAAAACAAAATCATTAACCGTTACAGATTAAGCAGCTACGCAATATTACAGTTACTGGAAGAAATCAAAGATGACATCGAATCTCCGACTCAGCGTTCGCATTCCCTTCCAGCAGTTGTTCCTCGCTACATTACAATTGTTGGCATCAGGATCATTTAAAACAGTCATAGCATCAGCAGTGACAGGACGAGGCCCATTCAATTGCACGTTTAAATACGCGCAATTTACGCTACAGTGGGTGGAGACAGGCGCTGATTACCTGATGAACTGCAGGTTTGGTACATAACACACACACTGCGGTTTCTCATCAATCGCTTTCTGCGTCTTGGCCATGGCGCTATTAACGCTACGTTCGCAAATGTACATACATCTGGCCCTCTGTGTTTGCTTTTGCTTTGCCACAGATAAATGGGAATTTACCTTCTATACTGTGAACATTATTTTGATGTTTTTTTAATAGTTTTGTCATGGAACTCTTGTATTTGTCTATACAACTCTTGACAACAATAAACCCTTGAGTGTAAGGTAATCAGAGCAAGAGTTGGTAGAGACTGGGTAATGCACTTTGAGTGTGCAAACATTCACTCTGAACAAGAGCTGTCATAATCAAAGCTAACTGCACTCAATCTCTTATTTACCTCATAAACACTTTAGTAACAAAGTACCAGTACATTTCACAACACGAGTTAAAGCCTTAAAAGGCATAGTTACTTTACCATGTAAATTTTTTGGGTGTTTATTGTCATGTCTTCTATTGAATCATCCATCCTTTCATCACTTACAAATGTACCTCTATATCACTGCCATTATTTGCATCAGTGAGTTTCATTTGGAGAAGACCTAAACATGCTGCATTGCTCCACACGTGTTGTTGTATCGAGCGATCTCATGACTGCAGTACCTCTCATGAATGACATATTTGGAAACGCCACTGCTCTTCGTGCCAGTCGATATTCCAGTTTTACACATTTTGTCATCTTCTGTGGCATCAAATGGTGTGTGATAAAATTTTCAATAATGTTACAGAAATGTGTTTTAGGCTGTCATGACCCTTTCAGCATGTTTGGCCATACATCAGTTGTGGTATGCTATTGATCGGTTAATTCTATATGTGTAACCATTCCATTAAGAAATGTATATTGTTGAAAAGCGATATAGAAAGAAAGCTGACTTGACCAGTAATTTTCGTCTTCTTCTCAAATGTGGAGTACAGATCTTGAATGCAGTTTTCTGTATGTTAGCGCCACCTTGTGCTCTGTGTATCTGTGTATCTCTAAGAATCAGGTGGACTATCTGCTGATGTCCAGCCCCAGTCAACCCACTGAGTCGCATGTGAAGTTCTCCTCTCCATCTTCATCTGAAAGATCCATGGTATATCATGGAACTAGTGTTTCTGCAGAAGCTTTGCTTGCTGTTTACAGAATGTTATGGTTCCTGACTGTTGTTTCCTTCTCCAGTTCTCGCCCAAAACGACTCCTCACTGGGCCGAGTACCATAAGTACCTACTGCAGATGCTGTGCCAGCAGGTCGAGTCCTTGAAGGTCAGTCGCACATCCACCGCTTGTAGCAGAATCAGTCAGTGTTTGCTTTTGCTTTGCCTTCAATACTGTGAACATTATTTTGAGGTTTTGTCAAGGAAGCCTATTGATATATATTTTTTTTTCTATACAACTCTAGACAGCAATAAACCCTTGAGCATAAGGTATTAATAGAGCAAGAGCGCATAGAGACTGGGTATTGCAGTTTGTGTGTGCAAACATCTACTCTGAACAAAAGCTGTCATAATCAAAGCTAACTGCACTCAATCTCTTATTCACCTCGTGAACACTTTAGTTACAAAGTACCAGTACATTTGACAACACGAGTTAAAGCCTTAAAAGGCATAGTTACTTTACTATGTAATGTTTTTGGTGTTCTTTGGTCTTCTTTTGAATAATCCATCCTTTCATCACTTACAAACGTACCTCTATATCACTGCCATTATTTGCATCCAGGTCAGGTCATACCTGCCACCGGTAACCATGTAACCCGGTGCCACCTGCCTCATGCAGAGAAGGTAAACTCTGTCAAAAACCTCTGCTGACTTGCGGCTACATCTCTTTTGGGAAAAGGCTTTAGGAGTAAACCTTGAGGAAAAATCTGGAGCTAGAGTCCCATAGGCAGCGCGTGGTTGCATGCAATCTCGCCTTGGCAACTCCTGCGACAGTGCTGGTCCCAAACTGTATCTGCCCTGCCGCTCCATTGGATCAATCAGCGCCGTAGAGAAGGTGGGACCTGCTACTTGGGCAACAGCTTGTCTTCCATATTACCCTGCCCTGGCTTGCGCCCTGGAGAGGACACTCCAGCTTCGCTTCACAGCGTTGAAACAACGCGGGAAGCAGCAGTCTACCGGTTATAGGCTACAATGCTCGATAGGCGTAGAGTGTGGCGCCAGTGTTGCTTCCGGTGGTAGGAGAGATATTCGCCTCTCATTGGACAGCTACCGCCTGCCTTAAGTTGGGCAGTCCCCAGCCAGTAAGGTGCTGTCCCGCCATGGTCTGCCTTCCTCATTGGGTGCATGGGGATAAGGAAATCCGACAAGCAGACCACAATTTCTGCACCAAGCAATAACACACCAAGAAAAAACAACAAAAGAGACCAGCTCTCAATCTGGGATGCTGGAACGTCCAGACCATGACAACTGGACTTGACAACCTCCTGAACATCAGTGACGTAAGAAAGACAGCGGTCATCAACAATGAGCTACTGAGACTGAAGGTAGATATAGCCGTTCTGCAAGAAACACGCCTGGCTGAATCGGGATCTTTGAAGAAGAAGGATTACACCTTCTTCTGGCAAGGAAAGAGTGCTGTGGACCGCAGTGAGCATGGAGTGGGGTTTCCAGTGAGGAACACCTTGCTGGAAATGATTGAACCAGGTGACAAGGGATCAGAACGCCTGCTGACCCTCCGCCTCCATACCTTTGAGGGACCAGTTACACTCATCAGCGCTTTTGCCCCAACCTTGACCTCCACACCTGAGGCAAAAGACGAGATCTACACTAACCTGACTGACGCCATCAAGAACATCCACTGTAGTGAACACCTCATCCTCCTTGGCAACTTCAATGCCAGAGTAGGTGCAGACCATAACTCTTGGCCTTCCTGCTTGGGTTCCTCTAGAGTTGGCAAGATAAACGAGAATGGGCAGCGCTTGTTGGAGCTTTGCTCTTATCATGACCTCTGCGTGACCAACTCCTATTTCCAGACGAAGCCACAACACAGAGTGTCATGGCGCCACCCTCCATCCAAGCTCTGGCACCAGCTCGACATGGTCATCGTCAGATGTACAAGCCTCAAGCATGTGCTTCTCGCCCGCTCATACCACAGTGCTGACTGTGACTCCGATCACTCACTGGTGTGCTGCAAGATCAAACTGCTGCCAAAGAAACTCCACCACTCCAAACAAGAAGGGAAGCCATGCATTGACACGACTAAGATGCAACATCCAGAGAAGCTCGAGGAATTGACAAAGTCTCTTGAGGATGCTCTGTCTGTAGGCTACCCATGTAACACCACTTCCGCGTCATGGAACGACCTGTGTGAGGCAATTCAGAAATAAGCTCTTGCTACCTATGGGAGAAAGACCTTCAAGAACTGCGACTGGTTCAATGCCAAGTCTGCGGACTTGACCCCTGTTATTGAATCAAAGCGTGCTGCCCTTGCTGAATATAAGCGCTCACCAGGTGGGAAAACCCTTCAAGCACTCAGATCAGCCAGGAGCAAAGTACAGCAGACAGCAAGAAGATGCGCCAACGAGTACTGCCAGGAGCTCAGTCATGACATTCAGAATACAGCAGCAACAGGTAATATCAGAGGCATGTATGAGGGCATCAAGAAAGCTCTCAGACCAACTCAGAGCAAAACTGCACTCCTGAAAACCAGCTGCGAAAAAGTGCAAAACCAAGCAGATGGAGAGAGGGGTGGAACACTATTCAGAGCTCTATTCCAGAGAGAACATTGTTGTCACCTCAGCACTGGACGTAATCGATCCTCTGTCCACCATGGAGGAGTTGGAAGCTGAACCAACACTGGCAGAACTCAGCAAGGCTATCAACAGCTTAGCCTGCGGCAAAGCCCCTGGAAATGATGGCATCCCCACAGACCTGATCAGGCACTGCAAGACCACCCTTTCGCAGCCTCTATTTAACATCCTTTGACAGTGTTGGAGTGAAGGTGGTGTTCCACAAGACATGAGAGATGCCAAAATCGTCACCTTGTACAAGAACAAAGGCGACAGGAGCGACTGCAACAACTACAGAGGCATCTCCCTCTTGCGCACCTTAGGCAAACTGTATGCAAGAGTGCTGTTATTGCGTCTTCAACAGCTGGCAGAACGCGTCTACCCCAAGTCCCAATGTGGCTTTAGAGCAGAACGTTCTACAGTGGACATGATCTTCTCCCTTTCGCCAACTACAGGAGAAGTGCAGGGAACAGCAGAAGCCCTCTACATGGCCTTTATAGACGTGACCAAGGCCTTCAACCTGGTTAGCCTCGATGGGCTCTTCAACATCCTCCTGAAGATCGGTTGCCCCCCGAAGCTTCACAGCATGATCAGATCTTTTCAAAACGGTATGAAGGCAACCACCCAGTACGATGGCAGCAGGTCCAAACCATTTGACATCAAAAGCAGCTTGAAGCAAGGCTGTGTCCTTACTCCAAACCTCTTCGGCATCCTCTTCTCCCTTCTTCTGAAACATGCTTTTGGGAATTCAACCGAAGGGGTGTACATGCACACAAGATCAGACGGCAGACTCTACAACATTGCAAGACTCAGAGCAAAAACCAAGGTGCGTGAGATCATCATTAGAGACATGCTCTTTGCCGATGACGCAGCAGTCACCTCTCACACTGAACAAGATCTACAGTGTCAGATGGATAGATTCTCCCAGGCCTGCAAAGACTAACCATCAGCCTGAAGAAGACCAATGTGCTGGGTCAAGATGTGGACACACCACCTGTCATCACCATCGTCAACTACGAACTTGAAGTGGTCCACCAGTTCACCTACCTTGGTTCCACCATCAGCGACAACCTGTCCTTAGATGCCGAAATCAACAAATGCATCAGAAGGCCGCAACAACACTAGGATGACTGACCACTCACGTCTGGGAGAACCCCAAGCTGACCACCCAAACCAACATGGCAATGTACAAAGCCTGCATAGTCAGCACCCTCCTGTACGGGAGTGAATCCTGGACAACATATGCCAAGCAAGAGCAGAAGCTGAACAGTTACCACATGCAATGTCTCCGTCGCATCCTTGGCATCAGGTAGAACGACAAAGTGCCCAACGCCCAGGTTCTTGCTCGTGCCGGCCTCCCCACCATGTACACGCTGCTCAGACAATGCAGACTGCGCTGGCTTGGCCACATGCGCCGTATGGAAGATGGTCGGATCCCCAAGGACATCCTCTATGGTGAACTCGCATCCGGCAAAAGACCCCAAGGTCGCCCCCAACTGAGATATAAAGATGTCTGCAAGCGCGACATGAAAGCCCTAGACATCAACACAGAGATCTGGGAGGACACTGCAGCTAACCGCAGCAGCTAGCGCTGCCTGCTCAAGAAACGGCTAAATACAGTCGGGGAGAAGATCTTGAAACTAGCAGAAGAGAGGAGAGCCAGGCAGAAGGCACACACACACGGACTGCCACCCACAACCAACTACATCTGCACTTTCTGCAGCAGAGACTGTCACTCCCACATCGGTCCCACCAGCCACAGACGATGCTGTTTTAGTCGCAACACCGCAAACTCTTAGGACGCAATATCCATGGTCGACAAACGACCAAAGGAGGCCAACTATTTGCATCAGTGAGTTTCATTTGGAGAAGACCTAAACATGCTGCATCGCTCCACACGTGTTGTTGTATCGAGCGATCTCATGACTGCGGTACTTCTCATGAATGACATACTTGGATACGCCGCTGCTCTTCGTGCCAGTCGATATTCCAGTTTTACACATATTGTCATCTTCTGTGGCATCAAATAGTGTGTGATCAAATGTTTAATAATGTTACAGAAATGTGTTTTAGGCTTTCATGACCCTTTCAGCATGTTTGGCCACACATCAGTTGTGGTATGCTATTGATCTGTTAATTCTATACGTGTAACCATTCCATTAAGAACCGTATATTGTCGAAAAGCGCTATAGAAAGAAAGCTGACTTGACCAGTAATAACCAGGGGCAAGATTCAAAAAGGTCAGAAAAAAGTATTGTGTAATAATAACTCAACAAAAACATCATACAATTTTAGAAATATGTATTCAACAATACCACCAGAACATAAAATGTACATATGGGCACAAATACTGTATGTAAAACAGTCTACACAAGACTCCGCAGTAAGTGCAAAATGTGCAAGTGACGTGTGCCAGGAAAAAACCTAAATAGCCAACAGACTAAAGAAGACACACATGAACAGCATGTACTCAACCCATTTTTGAGCCACACCAGACATTGCTGTCAGAGTGTCAGGAGCTCAATCTCTTTACCTCTAACAAAATCCACACGCCGTACCAAAAATCTACACATCTACTATAGAAAATTCACACCCTATCCAAATCCCACAGCTGTACAATTTTCACACCGTATACTAAATTTACCCTATACAACTCATCTGGATTGAAGCAGCAAACATTCAGTATAAGAGTAAAAAAATGACATAACATTATTTATTATTTGAATCACAGCTTATGTAGTGTTTCGACATCGACAAACCAACTGCATTTTACCTCAAACTTGCGACTAGTTAACTTCCTAAAGAAGGCGCAATCGCTTCTCTGGTCGACATTAACACACTGACAAATTTAATTCAGAATTTAAAACATTTTTTATACCACTTTTTAATGTGTCATTGTGTAAAAGTGTTCACGAGAGACCAACCTTTCGTGAACTTGCTTTCAACGAACACTTGTTTTCATGGAGACGCGGTGTGCACGGAGGGGAGTGGCTCTGTGTGTGTGTGTGTGAGAGAGAGACGCGTGAGTGACAGAGAGACGGAAGGAGAGCAGGGAAAGAAAATGCAGCTGAACGAATACGCTGCGTATTTTTAAATAGCGTTAAAAAAAATAAATAACGAAATGCAACATGTGGCGGCCGGTGTTGATTCTGTGGCGCACCGCCACAAATTAGTCTATGTGTGGGAAACACTGCCAGTCGGAAACTGTATGGTCGGAAATGTCAACTCTGAAAGATATAATGTTATTTGCTCTATGAAAGACATTGACAAAGATGAAAACTAAGTACATTAACTCTATAATTTTATTTTATTAGGTGTTCAAGCACAAAGTGCTGAAAACCTATTGTAATTGCTATTTGAAAAAAAAATTCCCCTAAAACGCATCGTGCAGCCCAAACCGTAAGGCCTAGAGACTTGAAACTCGCCCAGATGGTAGGCCACACTTTTGGGGAGAACCTATCAGAGTATGACCCCGATTGGCCCATAGGTGGCACTACAGCAACCAAAAGTACCAAATTGCTCATAACTCTTAGACCGTTGGTCCTAGAATCAACCTACGCCACCGTGTTCCTTGGCTCAAGACGGACAAGATGTATATCTCGGATTTCGATTTGGGTGTTAAAAAAATTGTATGGCCAATTTTGTCCAAAACCTACTTTTGCGAACTAGTCCCTGGTTTTTTACCCGATCGGAACCAAACCAGCCTAGGCCTATTCTCTGGACTCTCTAGATCAATAATTATAAAAAAAAAGTTGAAATTTTGCATTTGGGTGGCTGTAACAGGGTCATTTAGAAAAGGGGCGGGGCAAAATACAATCAAAAGCCTATAAATCATCAATATGTGATATAACATCATTAACAAGCATGCACAATTTTATGGAGATCGGACCATAGGTGGCGCTATAACTGTTTAAAAGCTTTAAAACCATACATTTCCTATGGTAAATTGACTGTATTTGCTGTAAATGCTTTTTTATGCTTTTGTGCTTAACGGCCTTAAAGGCCTTAACTGCTTGAACACCGCTAAATGCTGCTAGCAGCTTTAATTTTAGTTAGTTTTGCCAAACACACATTACAGTTTTAGTTCGTATCGTTTTTTTGTAATGCCTCTTTTTATTTTTTATTTCAGTTAACGACAATGTTTTTTCCCACCTAGTTTTATTCTTTTCGTTCGTTTACGATTATAACCTTGTAGGACACTAAAGTCAAGTCACCTTTATTTATATAGCACTTTATACAATACATATTGCTTCAAAGTAGCTTTACTATGATAAACTATGTTCCCTTCTCTGTCGTCCCCGTTGTTTACGGTTTCATCTACACTGTCCTATCTAATAAATGCTTAAAAGAACAAAAACATAACTTAAAAAAGCTATTACATTAACCCTCTGGGGTCGGCGGTTGCACCGGCGCGACCAGCTCTATTTTTTTATTATCAGTGCATAAGAGACTCAAATAACTAATTTTTGTTGATTTTTGTCATACAGGCAAGTGTTATACATATACATTTATTATATAGACAGAAACCTCTTTCACATGGAAACATGTGCTTACAATGGAAATTTGCAATCAGAGGTTACACCTTTTGAGAGCAGAGGACCATTTGCCTGAAAGTCACACCCTTCTGTGTGCAAGATATTTCTAAACTCTTAAGAACTTTATTACCTTTGGGTTTACTTCTTTGGGAATGAGACATTTGTACCAGTCGCACTGAGACATTTCAAATGATACCAAACATGTATAAAACTGTATGATAATTGTTCACATATATACATAATATTATGTATAAAAAGCGTCTCAGGTTACGACTGTAACCATAGTTCCCTGAGAAAGGGAACGAGACGATGCGTCAACGACGCTTTGGGAACGCCCCCAGCGTGAATGCGTCTGAGCATCAATGTCAACTAGTCCAATGGAAAGAATGAGCGTCACGGGCGGGTGACGTCATGACCAGGAAAGGATAAAAGCACATCCGGTGCAAACCGGCATTAGCTTCAAAAATGTCGAAGCAAGCCGATCACAGGGATGCAGGAAGTATGGCAGGGTGACGCATCGTCTCGTTCCCTTTCTCAGGGAACTATGGTTACAGTCGTAACCTGAGACGTTCCCTTTCGAGGGAACTCGCGATGCGTCAACGACGCTTTGGGAACGAGAATACCCAAAACGCCAGAATTCCAAGTACCTGAGTGTTAGTCTGTTGTAACTAAGCACAAAGCACCTGAGAACCTGGGGCAGCATCCAGGTCCAAGCTGTAAAACCTAACGAATGTGAGCGGTGAGGACCAGCCTGCCGCATCACACACGTCTTGAAGAGAAACTCCAAATAATAAGGCTTTAGAGGCCGCCATACCCCTCGTAGAGTGAGCTCTGACCGCCAAAGGACACGGCTGGTCAGAGTACTCGTATGCAAGTGCAATAGCCTCAACTATCCACTTACTAACCGTCTGTTTAAAAGCAGGAAGACCCTTCTTAGGTGATCCAAAGCAAATAAATAACTGGTCGGACTTCCTCATTGAAGATGTCCGATGAACATAAGTATCCAGTGCACGCACTGGACACAAGAGGTTCAGCCTTTCCTGGTCCGCAGATGTAAAAGGAGGAGGACAGAAAGCCTGCAGCACAATAGGCCTCGGAATCAAGGTCGGCACCTTAGGGGACGTATCCCTGTTTCGGATATAAAAATGCCTTGACCATCCCCGGTGCAAACTCAAGGCAAGTGGGGGAAACCGAAAGGGCCTGAAGGTCTCCAACTCTCTTAAGGGATGAGATAGCTAGCAGAAAGATAGTCTTAAGGGTAAGAAATTTCTCTGAAACCGAATCTAAGGGCTCGAACGGAGCCCTAGACAGGCCTTCTAGTACTATTGCCAAATCCCAAGCTGGCACCCTAGTGCGAGTTGCAGGCCTCAGCCTCAATGTGCCACGAAGGAAACGTGTAATCAGGGGGTCTCGACCCAACGATGTACCCCCCACCAGGGCGTGGTAAGCCGCAATGGCCGCCACGTAGACCTTAAGACCTTAAGGAATGACATAGACCTGACGTAAAGCGCTCCTGCAGGAACTCGAGTACTGTGTTCACAGAACAGTTAACCGGATCCCACTGATGTCGGTGACGCCATACAGAAAAAACTCTCCATTTAAGCGCATATAGTTTCCTAGTAGCTGGAGCTCTGGAGCTTAGAATGGTCTCAACAACCTCAGTTGAGAGACCACTCTCTATGAGTTGGGCCCCCTCAGAGGCCAAACCCACAGGTTCCAAATCTCTGGTCGGGGGTGAAATATTGTGGCCCCGGCCTGAGACAGAAGGTCTCTCCTGATCAGGATCTCCAAGGGAGGACCGTCTAAGAGATGGATCAGGTCCGCAAACCAGATCCGACTCGGCCAGCGTGGTGCTACTAGCAGTAGGCTTATTCCGTACTGGCGAACTCGCTCCAGAACTCCTGGGAGCAGAGCAACAGGGGGAAATGCGTACAGACGTAGCCTCGGCCACGTCTGCACCATAGCATCCAGCCCCAGGGGGGCTGGGTGAGTAAGGGAGAACCAAAGTGGACAGTGCGTCGTATGCTGAGACGCAAACAGATCCACCTCTGCTTGGCTGTAAAACTCCCAAATTTTCTCCACCGCCTCGGGGTGGAGTCTCCAGTCCCCTGGCCTCAGCTCCTGCCTCGACAGGATGTCTGCTCCAATATTCTGGTCCCCAGGAATATACACTGCCCTCAGGGAGAGTACCTTCCCCAGAGACCACAGGAGGATCTGGTGCGCCAGTTTGCAAAGCGGACGCGAACGCAGACCCCCCTGACGGTTCAGATAAGAGACCACCGATGTGTTGTCTGTACGGACGAGCACATGATGGCCCCTCAGGTCTGGGAGGAATTGCTTCAACGCACTGAAGACAGCCATCATCTCCAGGCATTTTATGTGCAAAGAAAGATGATGACTCCTCCACAGACCCTGAACCGAGCGGCCTTCTATTATCGCTCCCCAGCCGGTGAGGGAAGCATCTGTCGAGATCGCAACTCGATGGCAAAGAGCTCCCAACACCGGACCCTGGGTTAAGAACCAGGGTTTCCTCCATATAACCAAGGCGCGGAGACACCGCCGCGTGATCTTGATTATACGAAGTGGGTTTCCCCTCGGGGAGAACCCTCTGGTCCTGAGCCACCACTGTAAAGGTCTCATGTACAGCAGGCCAAAAGGTATCACGTTGGACGCTGCTGCCAAGAGACCCAACAGTCTCTCGAACTGTTTTACAGTGCGTGACTGGCCTAGCCTCAGCTCTTCTGTGGCTGTCAGGATAGCAACTACACGAACGGGCGATAGAGTGGCCCGCATCGTCACTGAATCCCATACCACACCAAGGAAAGTGGTTCTCTGTACTGGTGAAAGAACACTCTTCTTGGTATTGAGCCTCAACCCCAACATCTGCATATGAGCGAGAACGACACCTCGGTGCCGAACCGCCAACTGCTCTGATTCCGCTAGAATCAGCCAGTCATCAATGTAGTTCAGAATACGTATGCCCTGCACCCTGAGTGGGGCTAGAGCTGCATCTACGCATTTCGTGAACGTGCGGGGTGATAGAGCTAGACCAAAAGGAAGTACCCGATACTGGTATTCTTTGCCCCCGAAAGAAAACCTTAGGAACTTCCTGTGCTGAGGGAGGATGGAGACATGGAAGTAAGCGTCTGATTTGAGTCACGATCTGTTTGAGTGTCAGCATCTTGAACTTGAGTTTCTGTACTGAACGATTTAACAGACGAAGATCTAAAATGGGACGCAACCCTCCATCCTTTTTCGGAACAATGAAATAACGGCTGTAAAAACCCGACTCTCTGTCGGGTGAGTACACCTGTTCTATAGCTTCCTTTGCTAACAGGGCCTTTACTTCTTGCTCCATTACCAGAGCCTGCTCGGGATGCACTACTGTGGGCAACACCCCGTTGTAGCGAGGAGGACGAGAACCGAACTGGATTCTGTATCCTTTCTCTACAATCTGCAGGACCCAACGAGAAATATTTGGCAGTAGCTTCCACGCTGCCAGAAAATCTACTAAGGGAACCAACTCTCGAGGCTGGTCTCTGGTGTTAACGAGACAGCCAGTTCCGGAGCCTGAAACATAATGGCAGGAACTACCTGAACTGGCCCTCAGAGGGCCCCTCAGAGGGCGCGAAACCAATGCAGTGCCGCAGCATAGCATCAGCAACTCGCTGGAGACCGCTGCGCCCCGAAGCACCAAGGGTGACGGGGTTGGCAGAACGGTCCCGTGAGGACCCCGGAGTGGAACGGGCACCGTATTCTGAGGTGTACACCGCTCCACTTCGGTCGGGGCTGTCCTCGCAGGTCTGACGCCAGTGACGTCAGGACCTCTTTTTTTGAGCCGAAGTCTTCTTCGCCTGAAGAACGGTCCTCAGATCCGGCTTCGACTTAGAAGACTTCGACTGAGAGTGTTGCGCCTGTTTCCATTGTTTATGTGGAGGTGCACGAGACGAAACACTCTCTTTTTGTTGCGCACGATATGAGGAGCTCGACGGCTGGGGCTGGACACGGCGAGGGAGAAACTTTTTAAAAGCCTCTGCTTGCTTTTTTGATTCCTGAAATCTCTCGACGACCGCATTGACTGCGCCGCCGAAGAGACCAGAAGGCTCAAGCGGAGCATCTAATAAAAAAGCCCGGTCTTTTTCTTTTATTTCGGCCAAATTTAACCAAAGGTGTCACTCAGTAGCTACAAGGGCTGCCATAGACCGCCCAATTGCTCTAGCGGTCTCCTTTGTAGCCCTGAGAGAAAGATCGGTGGCCCGACAAAGTTCTCGAACCTCGTCAGGACCAACTCCCTCACTTCTATCCAGATCCCCCAGTAGGTCAGCCTGGTAAGCCTGGAGCACTGCCATAGTGTGCAGACATGCTCCAGCCTGACCTGCTGCCGTATATGCTTTGCCCACTAAAACCGAAGTGGCTTTAAGCGGTCTAGTGGGCAAAGCTGAGGCCTTCAGAGACGATGCTGGGCCAGGTGACAGATAGCTCGCGAGCGTCTGTTCAGCCTGTGGCATCGCCTCATAACCGTACTCTTTCAGCCCTCTTATGCCTGAATATAAATGAACCTGAGGGCTGAAAAGTCGTGACGAGTACGGTTTATCCCATGGTCTAGATAACTCATTATGGAGATCGGGGAAAAAGGGAAGGCCTCGTGGTGGAGATGATGTCACCGAAGAAAGGAAACACTCGTCTAATTTACTTTTGGGATGAGCGCCCCTTTTCTCAGCTGGCCATTCAATATTTATTTTTTCTACAGCCCTAGACATCACATCCACCAGCTCCTCATATGCTGGGGAAATAGGTGGCGAATCTATTTCCCCAGTGTGTGTGCTTAAACTCTCCATACTCATCACATCAACCTCCTCAGAGGAAGAGCAATGAAGTAATGGAGGGCTCTCTCCCCGGGCGGAAGAAGCCGCAGAGCGGGCTTCTCGACACCGGGGGGAGAGCACTGGATCTTCCGGGTAAGGAAGGAGAAAAGGCCCTCGGACCCGTCTCCAACCCCTCCGAAAGATCCTTTTGCGATCCCCAGGAATGCATTCTCCGTGCTGCCTCGGCAGCAGCGGGTCCTGCACCCTGAGGATCGCGAGCCTGCCCACTCTCGTCAAAGAGTGACAGGCGAGAGCGGAGCATGCGAAGCGGAAGCATCTCGCAATGCTGGCACTCAGCCCCCTCGAAGGCTGAGACCTCCACTCCCAAACAAACTACACAAAGCTTATGTGTGTCACCACCCGTTAAATAACGCGGGCAGGGAGAAGCACACTGTTTGTAAAGTTGTTTCGCCATAACTCTTTCCAATATAATGCAACAGACAACAATAAATAGACAGAGACAGAGTAACACAGATCGCTTGCTGAGACACAGAAGCTAATGCCGGTTTGCACCAGATGTGCTTTTATCCCTTCCTGGTCATGACGTCACCCGCCCGTGACGCTCATTCTTTCGATTGGACTAGTTGACATTGATGCTCAGACGCATTCACGCTGGGGGCGTTCCCAAAGCGTCGTTGACGCATCGCGAGTTCCCTCGAAAGGGAACCATATATATTTTGGGTGAGTTTCAGGTGATCTCTGCACGAGAGAGAGAGAGTGGGGGGAGAGGGCAAGAGATGTAGATTAGAGTGATTCTGAGATGAGATGTGCGTCTCGAATGGTGCACAAGAGTGAGTTCAAATGGTAATTTCCTTTGTTATCTCAGAGAGTTGCCCTCTCTTCCAGTTCTTCCAGTTCTTCCAGTCTTACAATAGTTTTGAAGCAAATATTCTAGGTTACGATTTTCAAAAGCCTTGTGAAGAAATAATCAGTATGGGTTTCATGACCTTATTTCAGTGACATTTTGTTTTTCACAAACCACACATAAACGTCATTATGTTAAAACTACAAACTTTTACATACATGCTGCTGACATATTATTGTAGCAGAGTTTGTGCTGAATACAGTGTAATCAGACTCTAGCCATGAAAATGTCACAAGTAACAGAAATAAGCACAAATGTCAGAGCATGTCAGAACACCTCCAGGACCCAGAAAACACCTCAGACCCCAGAAGGTTTTTCTAGTGGTTTTAAATACAACCATGTAAAACTGGTCAGAAGCTCTATGGGGTATTGGATCAGGCAAGTTTCATATTTTAGGGTTTGTAATATCATGTTTTGTCTTCCGTCTCGCACAGAATGAGGTTCATGACCTGCGCCGTAATTCCCCTGAAGCGACAGCATCCTCATATAGGATGTACAGAGATGATTATCCTGCACAAGGACGTCAGGAAGGATTTCCTGGAGCGCAGGCGTTCCATGGTGCTCCTCTTACTGGTCAGTTCATGAGTTGCTTTATTCCTTTTCTCACAGCACTTGATATAATTCAACTTATTAATTTGATGGCGGATCCAGAAAGGTTCAAATGACAAGCAGTGACAACAGATTCACCCGCTGTAAAATGCAAAAGACTTTGAAGAAATTCTACTTCGGGGTGGCTACAGAAAAAAAAGAGACTGCAACCGGGCCCATGCGAAAACAAGGATGAATATGCATCAGATTACAGATACGTGTGTTTGTATTTCAAAGAGTACTTGTTCTAAGGAACATTAATTTGTTGGTATGACAATTAGAAATTAGACTTCACAGAAATGGAAACTGAACTACAGAGGTAGCCCTAATACACATTAAATGTAGTAACACACTGCTAATGTTGTTAACATGAACAATTTGAGAACAAAGTATAATTTGCACGGTTTGCCGATCATTAGATTTAATCAGCGCGATTTACTGCAATGCTTTTATCCCTTAGTTGGTCAGAACAAAAGTGGATTTTACTTACTTGGTCAGATGGCATTTTCTGGTGAAAATTCTTATGTTGGTCATACTTCCAAAAAGTAGAATCTGTGATTGCGAATGCCAGAATTCACACCGGCGCAGTGACTGACAGCCGCACATTGGATTCATCCGCACTGTGCCGTGCCGAGGCACAACTCGCGCAAAGCTGATAATTCCCCGAATAACTGAACAGAGATGGCGACAAAGAGGAAGAACTACGGACTGCACCTTTAACTCACATGGAAAACTTTTATGGTGCTTGTATGTGCCATTTGAGCTTGAAGGCTTCAATCAACATCCTTGAGTTTCATAGATAATGTCTTATGGGTTTAGAGAGACGTGACAGTGAGTAAGTGACAGGATTTTTTTTTTCTTTTTGTGCAACAATTTTTCATATTGCTCACTATTTTTCATATTGCTCCTGCAAAACAATATCGCTTATTAATTCAATGTGTCTTTTGCAACAGAAAAAGCAATTATGTAGGCCTACTTACAAAAGTTCATTCAGTTAACTTTATCAGAATAAAAGAAAATATATATAGCTGGAAGAAGATACGGCAGTTTTTCAACAAAAAAAATGATTGTAGTGGCACATAAAGGGGCTGTTTACACCTGGCCACTTCCTGCGTTTCTCAGATCGGATAGCTATCTGATGTATCAAAACGATTCCATTTACACCTGTTCACATAAATGTGTTTATGCAAAACGGATATAAATCCGATCTTCAACTCCCGCGCTATATGCCGATTTAAAGGAGTGCACGTCACCGAAAGCAACAGATATGAGCTGCATTTTATTGATCATCAGCTAAAATTTCTAAATCAAAGACAGCAATAAGAGAGAGCGGCAACAGCCCTGGTGAGATCATTTCGGTTCTTTACTTTTAATGATGATGATTGTGTGTTAAGCATTTGCGACTTACTTTCACTTTGATTTGCGATAGTTTGCGGCCCGTTGGCTTGATGAATAGATGCTCATCTGCGGTGATGCGTTCTGCAGAAGCGCCATCATATCTGGCTATAACATGACTTATAGCGTATAACACGCTCTCACACGTTTATTTTTTTAGCATTTTTGGGAGGAGTACAAATTAAATATGTGGTTTCAACAACCAGATGCATTTACACTTGTCTAGTTTCGTCTGGAATGCGGCCCAGACCTCCTCCTGAAGTGGTGTGAGCGATTCAAATCCGTCTCTAATGCGTTTCGGAGGGCATTTACACCTGGTCTTTTCATGATCGGATAGCTATCCCATCACAGAAAACGAATCGGTTACCTAACGTAACCTCGGTTCTCTCTAGATGAGGGAACGAGTATTGCGTAAGCTAGCTTACGCTACGGGAAAGATGAATCTTTTCTGAAATATTGAAGCCAAAAAATTATCCTTAATTTTTGTATCCATTGTCAACGCAGTGCTGCAACTGCAGACCTTGAGCGGGCTAGCTAGCGAGCTCATTGGTTGCCCTGCGGCAAACTGCTGCAGCCTATGGACGAACTCGAATGAACTCGCGTCCAATGAGAGGTGCTCGCGCCCTCATAGCATCATAGCCCGCCAGAATGGGCTTGGCCAGAGTGTATATTAACCCTCTGAGGTCTAAGGATTTTTGGGGTCCTTGAGGTGTTCTGACATGCTCTGACATTTGTGCTTTTTTCAGTTATTTATAAACATGTTAATGGCAAAGGTGTAAATTCACTCAATAAAGCACAAACTGGACTACCGTAATTTCTCAGCAACAATTATGAAACATGTTTGTATTTTTGAGAGAATATTGCTTATGCATGGTTATTGAAAAAACTAAAACTTAAAGTGTCTGAAATAAGGCCACAAAACACATACTAAATATGTGTCCACAAGACTTGTGACTAATCAGTGTTGTTGCCTAGAATTTTTGCTTCAAAATGATCTGAAAATCATCCTGCCTAATCATTTACACAAACACATACACTGATTTAAATTTTATTAGAGACCTTTTGTTTGGAAAGGCAATATGCGTGGAGGCGTGTTCACACCTGAGAAGACAAAGGCCGGATAATGTGCCGCATAATGAGCTGCATATTAATTAGCCCTTTCACACAGGTGTGTCACAGGATCCCAAAGAATGCAAGGACAAAAGAAATTATCTATATAGCCTATACATATTTTACAATTAGAAATTGTAACCAATTACAAATAGGTTACAATTACAACAACAATTACAATTTTAACAATATTTCAAGTGTATTTCTTTGTAAAAACTATACATTTTATCATACGTATTAAAAAAGGTAAGGATTCATTAGTTTGAATATTGGAACAAACACTATAATAACATCTTAGTTGATAATTCAATATACCCACTTTATTTTTGACAAAACATCATACTATAATATATGTAACTATGAGCAGAAATTGGTGAACAAAAGCGTACCTATTTAATGTGACAGTAGTCTTTTTTTACAGTCAAAACTTTATAAGCTATCCAAAACTAATCACAAAATCGTGTCTAAACATTCATATTTAGTCTGTAATATATTGTGTATGATATATTAGTATATACATGTGAATTTGCAGCTTGTTGCTTATACAGACATTTTATTTCAACATATTTCAGTCTATTTTTACTCTTACAAACTATATTGCTATAGCCTACTAAGATGTGTTTATGTAAACATAACGTTTACTAATGTAGGTGCGAGAGTGAATGAACAAGGCACGCGCTGTATAACTGTAAACAAAGCGCGCGCGCCTTTGCCGTTCACTCATCATTTAGCCTACACACATACACGCAATTCATATTTAAACAGTCTTTTTGCGGTTTACAGTCCGACACTTCAATATCACGATTAGAACAAAGCACTAGAATAAATGACTTACTACATCAGCTGGATCCGTTGCTCCTCGAAATGAAACTACCAGCACTTCTGGTACATTTTCCAGGGTTAGATATTCCTCACAGTGAAAGGATACGCTGTGTACACAGCTGTACAAGATAGCCTACTTACTAAACACGATGTGTTTTATAATCCAGCTGGTGGGCGTTGGCATGTTTGAACGGCTTGTCTAAAATCATTTGCGTTTGAATAGCGCGCGCTCTCCGTGGGCGTGGCACATTAACGCGTAATTAGGTGTAATGAGCTGGAAAGAAAAATACTGACATCTCTCTCTTTTCATACAGATTACATAAGCTAAGAATATTTGTTTTTTTATATAAATTAACTCATTTAAAAGAAGAGAGTTCAAGCTTCATTATGGAAAAACACTCGTGCCTGTATGACAAGTATTCGCGGAATTAAAAATGATCTTAGGACGCGTTTCAGCATGGACTTCACTGACAGAGAGAAGGCAGAACGCGCATCATGTTTGTTTTTCTTTATTTGGCGAAAAGCACAACACTTTGTTTTTATTGTGAGTATCCACAAAAAAAATAGACACTTATCAGGATCTAATGATGTACAACACTTAATATGTAAGATCAAAATCAACAGAGTATTTTGAGTTTCTTTTGCACTGATAAGAAAAAAGCGAGACTATCGCGCCGGCGCGATAGCCGACCTCAGAGGGTTAACGCGGTCCACAGGCTGCCTCCCTGGTTTTCATTGAATGAAGCGAAAATCGCTCGTGGTGCAAGCACGGCAGGGTACGCAATACTCGTTCCCTCATCTAGAGGGAACCGAGGTTACGTTAGGTAACCGATTTGTTCTCTTACGAGAGGTTCTCTCGTATTGCGTAAGCTAGCTTACGCTACGGGAACCCATTGTCAACGCCGTGCGCGCCCAGCATCCACTGCATGAGCCCCGGGGGGGTGGGGACCCCGGGGAGCTCTATGAGCGGGGAATAATATTTAGCCGGCAAGTGTGCGGGCTAGTAAATGTGTAATTCATAAGCACATAATGGGAAGGGAAAAACAGAGCGGCGGTGCCGGTCTGCGTGAGAAGTGTCCCATCAGTGCAGCTCACCAGGAGAGCTGTAGCGTATTTAGACCGCTAGTAATTTTGCCTGCAGTGCGGGCACTTCCAGATTGTAAAATCTGACAAAGGTTTCTAGTGAAGTGAGCCTTAATGCCTAACGGCATGGCAGGTCTTTCGACGCGTACGCAGCAGCAGCACCACTATCCATCTAGACAGTGTCTGTTTCGAGGCGGCGAGACCTTTAGTGCGCCCTCCGAACGAAACGAAAAGCTGCTCAGAGCGTCTGAAAGCGGCAGAGTGCGCAGTATACAATCTCAGTGCTCTAACTGGGCAGAGGAGATTGGCGTCGCATTCGCTATCGGATGCTGGCAGAGCCGATAGGGAAATAACCTGTGCTCTGAAAGGAGTACCGATCACTTTGGGGACATAGCCGTGTCTAGGCTTTAAAATGACCTTTGAGTCATTTGGACCAAACTCAAGACACGCGGCGCTGACAGACAGCGCGTGAAGGTCTCCCACACGTTTAACTGATGACAAGGTGATCAGAGAAACGGTTTTGAGTGAAAGGTATTTCAAATCCACGGATTGAAGCGGTTCGAAAGGGGGGGCTTTCATAGCTTCGAGGGCTATAGAAAGATCCCAGATAGGAACCGATGGGGGGCGCGGGGGGTTCATCCTTCTAGCTCCCCTGAGGAAGCGGATGACCAGCTCGTTTTTACCCATTGACTGGCCGTGCAGGGGTTCAGCGAACGCCGTGACGGCCGCCACGTATACTTTGAGCGTGGATGGGGACCTGCCCTTATCCAGCAGCTCTTGTAAAAACACGAGCAGCGTCGACACCCCACATGTCCGTGGGTCCAGATCTCTGTTGGTGCACCAATTCGAAAACACCGACCATTTGGACGCGTAGAGCCTTCTCGTGGAAGGGGCTCTCGCGTGTATGATAGTGTTCATTACTCCTTCTGGAAAAGCGACGAGTAGTCGTTGATCACCCACGCATGCAGCGCCCAGCGCTCTGGGTGGGGATGCCAGATTGTGCCGCGAGCATGAGAGAGGAGATCTGTTCTCACTGGAATGGGCCACGGGGCTGTCTGTGACAGCTGCGTGAGCTCCGGAAACCATGTCTGATTCTCCCAACACGGGGCTATGAGGAGCACCGAGTGGCGCGTTTCCCTGATCCTCTGCATTACCTGTGGCAATAGTGAGACTGGAGGGAAGGCATAAAGCGGGCGGTTGGGCCAAGTCTGGGTCAGCGCGTCCTAGCTTTTCGAGAAAAATATTGGGCAGTGAGAGTTCTCCTCTGTCGCAAAGAGGTCTATCTCCGCTCTGCCGAATAATCGCCTTAAACTCTGGACTGTTTGAGCGTGCAGGGACCATTCCCCTGGGGGAATATTGTCTCTGGATAGTCTGTCTGGGCCGTCGTTCAGGTGGCCTGGCACATGCGTCGCGCTCAGCGAGCGCAGATGGCACTGGGACCAACTCAGTATGCGTTCTGTCAGATGGAGGAGGTTCCTGGATCTGACACCGCCCTGACGGTTTAGATAGGATACCACAGATCTGTTGTCCGAGCGGACCAGGACGTGGTGACCCTGAATGAGCGGGAGGAAGCGCACGAGCGCGTACTCGACTGCTATCATTTCCAGACAATTTATATGAAGGAGCTTCTCCTGAACTGACCAAAGGCCAAAAAAACGGCGATCCCTCACAGACCGCTCCCCAACCCGTGTTGGACGCGTCTGTCGCGATGACTTTCCGGTGAGATACCACTCCCATCGTAACGCCCCGCTGATACCATTCGGCCACTGTCCAGGGCTGCAGAGCTGAGATACAGGTCTGAGTCACTCTGATCGGTTGGCGACCTGTGGCCCAAGCCCGGCGAGTCGCGCGGGTGTTTAGCCAATGTTGAAGCGGGCGCATGTGCAGTAAGCCCAGCTGGAGTACTGCTGCGGCTGAGGCTATGTAGCCTAACATTTTCTGAAAAGTTTTCAGAGGCGTGAGGCTGTTCATCTGAAAAGATGCGGCTAGTCGCTGAACACGGCGCGCGCGCTGTGTTGATAAGCGAGCCGTCATAGCCACGGAGTCTAGTTCTATTCCAAGGAAGGAAATCGCCTGACTGGGCTGTAGTGAGCTCTTGGTCCAATTGACAGCAAGGCCCAAGCTGTTCAGAAGACTGAGGAGAACTGTCCTGTGAGACAGAAGCTCCGTGCGGGATTGTGCCAAAATCAGCCAATCATCCAAATAGTTCATTATTCGCAAGCCCTGACTCCGCAGGGGTGCGAGTGCCGCGTCCATGCACTTCGTAAATGTACGGGGTGCTAAGGACAGGCCAAACGGAAGGACGGTGTATTGATAAACCTGAACGTCGAAGACGAATCTCAAGAATGGCCTGTGATGGGGGATTTATCTGAATCTGAAAGTATGCATCTTTCAGGTCGAGAGAAATGCACCAGTCCCCCTGGCGCACGTGCGCGAGGAGTTTCGTGACTGTGAGCATTTTGAACGGTCTTTTCACAAGCACCCTGTTCAAAATTCTGAGATCCAAAATTGGTCTGAGGCCGCCGTCTTTCTTGGGGACAAGAAAATAATGGCTGTAAAACCCTGACTCGCTCAGAGAAGGCGGCACTCTCTCTATGGCCCTTTTGCACAGAAGGTTTGCTATTTCTGAACGAAGCATATCGGCTGCTTCCTTGTTCACAGTAGTTTCGAGCCGCGCTCGGAAGCGGGGAGGGTGGCGATCGAACTGTAGCAAATAGCCTTGTTTTATCGTGCTCAACACCCATTTGGATATCCCTGGGATAGCCTCCCACGCTTTGAAGTGATTCGCTAGAGGGTGGATGACCAAATCGCCCTGATTGCTGTGCACAGCGCGCTGAGCGCTTATTGTGCTTGTGCATGACGGCTCGCAGACAGCAGGGACATGCTGTTCTGTGAGTGACTTCCCGATTGATGTGAATGGGGAAAGAGTCACATTTGATAAGTGATGTGCGAGCGCAGTCACGGGCATGGGACTTACATACAGAGAGGTGTTTGCTGGCCGTGTAACAGAGCAGGCAGAGAGGGGGCGCGCACACGGGCTCGTGGGCGAGTTTATTGACTCTAACACTTGAGCGGGCTGTGCCTGCTTTATGAGAGAGGGCTCTGCTAGAGACACGGGAAGTGTAATGCTTGTGTGTAGGGGTGAACACTGGGTTGTGGGCACATTGTCTACACATAAGGCGAGTTTGCACTTTAAGAGATGTGGTGGCAATTTTAATGATATTCATTGATCTTTAGTTAAATATAGATGATTCAAAGAATGTCACATGTGTGTCTCTCACTTGTAGTGAGAGGATTCTGTTTATGTACCTGGGGAGGCAGAAGAGGGAGACACTCCAGAGAACAGACGAACAAGGACCTCTGACCTAGATGTCAGAAGGCCATTTGGTGCAGGGGAGCTTAGTGGGCCAACTAGTGACGTCTATGGAAAACTACTGGGAGGAAGGCTCTGGGGGGAAGAAGGCCTTGAAACTAAGATAAAAGCTAGTTCAGTCTGTCTGGGGGTGTGTCACTCTTCTGCACAGGGTAACAACTGTGTATTAGACTGCTCCTATTCTTGCAAGAATAAATACTTCTATTTTATATAATTTGACTCTGAGTGTCTCTTACGCAGTGATGTTTGTTTGAGAATTTTTGCCACAACAGAGATTTCTCTGGGTCGCCGTAAAAACGGCGTTTGGGAGCAGGCAAGCGGGCAGTATCACCGGCTTGTTGTCTGCTGAATACATCGCTGCAGTAGCCTGAGAGAAGGGGACTGACAGGGGGCGAAGCTTTAACGGCGGTCCGGCCGCGGCGGGACTGAGCCGTCGTTTTCACAGCACAGCTAGGAGGACTTCGGTTGTTCAGGCCTCAGCGCAATCCTAGGCTGGGGCCCTCGAGGGGGCGGCACGTTTTTTTCTTGCGCGGCGAGACAAAGGGCGGCACGGTGGCTTCGGTCTTTAACGCTTCAAGTCGAGCCCGCAGGGTCGACATCGGAAGCTCCTCGCAGAGGTCGCATCCGCCGTCAGCGAGAACGAGCTCTGCGTGTTCCAGTCCCAGGCAGAGAGCGCAGATGAGATGGCGGTCTCCGACGCTGAGAGGGGTGCGGCATGAGCCGCAAGTGGTGCGAGGCATCTTTAAAAAGACGCTCGTGCTCTTTTTGTGAAGTTCGCTGAGGAACTTAGTAGCTTTTTGAAAAAGGATACGTCGCCGGATGGCGTAGCTCGCAGGACGGCTGAAGGTGGCGAAGACGGCCGGCTTCTTCCGGCGCTGTCCACGCTTGCTAGAGTGCCCCTCGAACGGCGACGCGGCTTCTGTAGACTTCAGAGATGCGAAGAGCTCGCTGAAGAGATTAAAATCAGGGAGGCAGCCTGTGGACCGCGTTAATATACACTCTGGCCACGCCCATTCTGGCGGGCTATGATGCTATGAGGGCACGAGCGCCTCTCATTGGATGCGAGTTCATTCGAGTTCGTCCATAGGCTGCAGCAGTTTGCCGCAGGGCAACCAATGAGCTCGCTAGCTAGCCCGCTCAAGGTCTGCAGTTGCGGCACTGCGTTGACAATGGATACAAAAATTAAGGATAATTTTTTGGCTTCAATATTTCAGAAAAGATTAATCTTTCCCGTAGCGTAAGCTAGCTTACGCAATACGAGAGAACCTCTCGTAAGAGAACGCATGAAGTGGCACGGTGTAAACAGCCCCAAAAACAATCCAAAAACCGCAAAGCAGCTGAGTGGAGGAATAACTTATGTGACACGTTTATCCTTGAAGCTTGCATGTTGTTTTATTTTGTACAGGTTTGCACGGTCAACAAAATTTATGCTCCAGCACTCACCCCCATTCTTCCATACTAACACACACACACAACAGGTGTTTTAACCCCACTTAATTAATGACACTCCCATTATCATTTGGTCACATGACTTTCCCATTACATGGCTCCTACTTGGCTTCTGCTTTTGGTTTATTCGTAAGTGTCAGATTTAATATTGTAAACATTTTTTCATTAATATATGAGTGTACCGCAAATGTTTGTTTTTTTTTTGCTTCTAAATGGGGGCATCATCAAAAAAATGAGAACCACTTGTGTATACAATATTTAAGACATAATTAAAACGCATTCCTTTTTTTCTCAGTTGCCACTACAGGTCCCTCTGCGTACTACACCCAGTCTCCAGCAAATAATTCACAGTATCTTCTACGCACTGCTGCATATGTTACACCAACAAAGGTAGTGGAGTGATCTTCATGTAAATGCAATATATTCCACCTTTTTAGTTACCAAGAAAAAGCACAGAGAATCAATATCAAAGTATTGTTTGTTTATCTCTGCAGGGCCCAGTATACGGGATGAATCGTCTTCCTCCACAGCAGCATATGTATGCCTACCAACAATCAACACACACACCACCTCTTCAGTCAACTCCTGCATGCATATATCCTCAAGAGCAGGTCTTTGGTGCTCCCATCCGGGTTGAGTCACCAGCTACATCCTTACCTAATCCTTACAGTGAAGAGTATTATAGTCACAATTTTCCTCAACCTACAGTCAATCCAACATTACCAGAGCCTGGATATTTCACTAAGCCATGTGTCGATACATCCACGCAGCCATCCAAGAGCAGTGAAAACAAGGCTGTTGACCCCAAGATGAGTCTTGGGTCGCAGTTCACAGGTGAACCTCCTAAGGTTCTAAACTTTGGGGGGGTGGCCGGTGCCCCATCAACATCAGCAACAACTGCATTCAAGTTCAACTCCAATTTCAAGTCCAATGATGGTGATTTCACCTTTTCCTTAGCTCAGATGAGAAATAGTGAAAGCCTCTTGGGACTTCTGACGTCAGATATTCCTCCCAAAGTGGAAGGACCATCAGAACCGAAACATCAGACCCAAGAGCATCCGCCTAGCCAAAGTGGAGTCTTTACTTTTGGAAGTAAAAGTGCCACAGGGTTTTCATTCACCGATGCTGCTCAGAGCAAAATGAATATTTTTGGCAACACTGACCAAAGATTTAGCTTTGCAAGTGGAACCAAACCTGTATTAGGAAATCCAGAGGCTCGGCAAGAGAAAAGCGGGGAAAGTGATAATGATAGCACCCATATGGAAGAGGAAGAGGATGGACCTCATTTTGAGCCCATTGTGCCTCTTCCTGATAAGGTTGATGTGAAAACAGGTGAGGAGGAGGAAGAGGAGATGTTCTGCAAGAGAGCAAAACTCTTCCGGTTCGACCCTGAGACTAAAGAATGGAAAGAGAGGGGCATTGGAAGTTTCAAAATTCTAAAACACAGAACATCCGGGAAAGTTCGTCTGTTGATGAGGAGGGAACAGGTTCTCAAAATCTGTGCTAATCACTATATCACTGCAGATATGGTCCTCAAACCAAATGCTGGATCTGACAAGTCCTGGGTGTGGTATGCTATGGACTATGCAGATGAAATGCCCAAGACTGAGCAGTTGGCCATTCGTTTTAAAACTGCGGATGAGGCCACACTGTTTAAATTCAAATTTGAGGAAGCTCAAAAATTCATTCTAGAGTCCCCACAAGGCCAACAAATGGAAAATAAATATGAAACTCCGAAGCCTCCGGTTTCATCCAAAGAAATGGATCTTAAAACACTGTTTTCCAAGAAGACGGGTGAATGGGACTGCGATGTGTGCTGTGTAAGAAACGCTCCCACATCTGCAGTGTGTGTTGCCTGCAACAGTGAAGCTCCTTCTACAGCGAAGAACAAACCTGTAGTGTTCCCACATGGCCAACAGTTGAAAAAGAAATGTGAAACTCCGAAGCCTCAGGTTTCATCCAAAGAAATGGATCTTAAAACACTGTTTTCCAAGAAGACGGGTGAATGGGACTGCGATGTGTGCTGTGTGAGAAACGCTCCCACATCTGCAGTGTGTGTTGCATGCAACAGTGCAGCTCCTTCTACAGCGAAGAACAAACCTGTAGAGGAACTTAAAGGCTCTGCGCCTGTGGCTCCTCCTGCCAAATTGTTTTCTTTTGGACTCACTGGAGACACTGATGTCAGCTCAAAGGGATTAGCATTTGGGCCTCAAATACCAGTTTCTTTTCAATTTGGATCAAATGATTCTGCAGTAACCTCTGTTGACCTTGCAGCTCAGGCTGATGAGAAAACTATTCGGGCTGATGCACCACAACATGCGAAAGTGTCAGCAACTCCAGTTTTCCCTTTTGGCTCTGGTTTTGGCTCTCAATTTGTCAAGAAAGAGGGTCAATGGGACTGTGACTCCTGCTTAGTGAGGAATGATGCTTCAGTAACTGAATGCATTTCTTGCAAAGCCCCCTGCAAAAAAAAGGGACATTGGGATTGTGACAATTGCCTGGTAAGAAATGAAGGTACAGCTAGGCAGTGTTTTTCATGTCAGGCAGCAAACCCAAATATGAAAGGCAAGCCCTCTACTTCACCATCAAGTTCCTCTTCTTCTTTCAGTTTTGGTAGTTCTAGCAAGCAACCTGCTGCAACAGGATTTACTGCCACTTTAAATCCAGGTCCTGCTTTTCCGTTTGGTACAAGTAAGGAAAAATCATCCTCAGAAGGTTTTAAGTTTGTAGAGTCCTCTACAACTCAGGCGAAGTCAAGCAGTTCAAATTTTTTGTTTTCCATGCCAGTGCCCGCTGGTGGTTTCAAGTTTGGCATTGAAGAATCGGAGGCAAATGCATCAGACAGACAGTCACAAAATGGATCTGCATCTGACCTCCTAAAAAATATTGCTGAACCTTACAGAGAGAAGGAAAAAGAGGCAATCCCAAGTTCCTCAGATGAGCCCTTAGGCACTGGTAGTCACGATAATAATCCCCTCCTTACCGGTAAACCTGACTCTTGTAGTTTTGCTGAACTTCACAGAGAGAAGGAAAAAGAGGCAATCCCAAGTTCCTCAGATGAGCCCTTAGGCACTGGTAGTCACGATAATAATCTCCTCCTTACCGGTAAGCCTGACTCTTGTAGTTTTGCTGAACTTCACAGAGAGAAGGAAAAAGAGGCAATCCCAAGTTCCTCAGATGAGCCCTTAGGCACTGGTAGTCACGATAATAATCCCCTCCTTACCGGTAAACCTGACTCTTGTAGTTTTGCTGAACTTCACAGAGAGAAGGAAAAAGAGGCAATCCCAAGTTCCTCAGATGAGCCCTTAGGCACTGGTAGTCACGATAATAATCCCCTCCTTACCGGTAAGCCTGACTCTTGTAGTTTTGCTGAACTTCACAGAGAGAAGGAAAAAGAGGCAATCCCAAGTTCCTCAGATGAGCCCTTAGGCACTGGTAGTCACGATAATAATCCCCTCCTTACCGGTGAGCCTGACTCTTGTAGTTTTGCAGGCTTGGCAAAGTGTTCACAAGGTAGTTTTCAGTTTGGCCAGGAGGATCCCAGTTTCAAAGGCTTTGCCGGGGCTGGCCAGCAGCTGTTTACAGGAATTAATTCCAACTCCAAGACAGACACCTCTGCTGATCAAGAAGATGAAATGTACAAAACAGAGGATAATGACGATATTCAGTTTGAGCCAGTTGTTCAGGTGCATGAGAAGGTTGACCTTGTTACAGGGGAAGAAGATGAGAAAAGCTTGTATTTGCAGAATACAAGAGCACCAGAGCTTGCAGAAGAGTCCAAGCCAAAATTTGAGGATCGTCAGCGGCTGCTATTGGATATTTCTTTACAGACCCCTCACAAGCTTGTGAATACTGGCAGAACGGCCCAACTTGTACAGAAAGGTACCAGTACCTCTTCAGTCATAGTCAAGCTTGACTCTGAAAGCACCACAACTGTAAAACCGTAAATTTTCATTATGAGTCCCAATCATAAATAGTTAATGTTCACAATAACAGTTTAAATAAATAAAATAATGATTTAAACTATGTTTTACTTCTGATATAAACATTTAGATTTAATATGCCATTCTAATTAATGGAGTTAAAAAACTTAAACTACATGATATCATTACTGAGAAGTTACAACATTTTTTATATTCAATAAATAGAAATATTTGTTGTGGATGCATGGTTCTGAACACTTTTCCTCTTGCATGGTTTGTTTTAATGTTTTAACTACAGAGATAATTGCTTATCATGATAATAGCAGATTGTCTGAGAAAATAGTTTTGTGCAAATAATGCACAACAAGGTCTATCTGTCTATCTGTTTATAAAGTGAATTATGCGCAGGTTCTGGTGTGCGAACGGTTTTATAAGTCTGAATATTTTTTTGCGTACGCCATTTTTGGCTTTCGGCCGCACGTACACTTTTAGCAAGGATCCATCGCAGTTTTATGAATGAGACCTGACCTTGGCTGAATGACGTGATAACTTAAACATTGTTTCCTTGGCCTCAATCAAAATGTTTGCATGATCTGAAATTGGCTAACCTTTAGCTGTTTGTTTGAAACTTTAGTAGAATTTACAGTTAAAGTGGACCAGTGGCTTCAAAGTCCTTCAATTTTTCAGCAGTGAATGTCTTGTAAAGTTATTTCCCATCTTGAAATGGGACACCAACAAGTGTTGTTATAGGAATGGGCTGTTACGAGATTTTTTGTCTCAGCTTTATATTGTACATGTAGCAGACATCTCCAACATTGTAGACGGCTGCGTAGACTTCTGGACTAGACTAGACTTTTGGCATATTTGGATTTCAGTTATGATGCGCTTGCTTTTTACTGTCTTACATTTACATTTAATCATTTAACAAATGCTTTTATCCAAAGGGACTTACAACTGAGGAGAACAATAGAAGCAATCAGACCAGCAAGAGTGCAACAGTATACAAGTGCTGTAACAAGTCTCAGTTAGTCTAGTACAGTTTTTAGTACTGATAGAATAGAAAAACAAAATAGAATAGTGTGCAAGTGCTTGTGTTAATTGGTCAGGTGCTGGCGAAAAAGACGTGTCTTTAGGCATTTTTTGACAATGGCTTAAGACTCAGCTGTACGGACGGACTGGCTAAAGACTCAGTCTTAAATGCAGTGGTCAAGATACATGGTAGGGCTGCATTATTTCTCTTTAAATTGTAATCATATTCATTTTTATCAAAATAATTTGCATTAAAACAGACGTGGCACATTTTTCTGACGGACTACAGAGATCAGACTCTGTAGAGGACACAAACAACATGAGTTAGTGCTGCACAATTATGACAACATCAAAACATTTATTTTAAAATATCGCAATTAATTATGTTGATTAATGAACCTTGCATTAAAATACCTTTTTTGAGTTAAGAAACTACATCAGTCAATGACATTCTATAAGAAGTTTTTGCAATGCCAATGATTTGCAGAAAAGCAGCAAATTTAAGTCAATTGGGTATTTATAGAATCCCCATTGACTCCCTCATGAAATCTTTCTTTGGTCTATTGAGATGAACTGACTGACAGGTAGTTGCTTTCAAATGTTAAAAGTGTTCACATGTATATTTTGAAGGGTGTCAAAAGATTTAGAACACTGCTGTTTTTATAGTTATTTAGATTTATTCAGCTTAATACGTCAACCTAATTTGAAATTAATGGAAATAAAGAAGAATTCATGAAATCATTAGGTTTTGACTTAGTTGCCTTTTGCAGATAACATTTGTAGAATTGCCTTTTCAATGAAGACCAAATATTGTTCGGTAGGGCTGGGTATTGACACAAATTTCACGGTTCAATTCACAAGCTTGTGATTTAATTCCTAACCAATTTGATATAGATTAATTTGGTTATATCTGGTACAGTAAATGTCAACTTTTCTGAAGAAAAGAAAATCTCTCAGCTAATGTTGTAAACTCTACTGTGAGTTAGAAGGTACATTACTGTAATATTGAAGGCAGTGATGAGAAGTTCGGTTGTTTTCGGCGAGCTGGTTCTTTCAGACAGTTCGTTTCATTCACCTGTTCTTTTACGTCCTTGCGTAATGACTTCGATTCTATCATCCCGGCGGATGAAAATACATCCAAACACATTCAAATAAAGTAAATTGTAATTCTAACTTCAGTTAAATACTAATAATTATCGCTATCATCATCATCATCATCATTTTGGATAAGTTTCTTGCATTAACATTTTGCAAAAGCACCCAATTACAGACACTGATGTGCAAACGCGGAGGTTTTACACGCATTAAAGATATAAAGTGAATCTAGTCATCAACTTTTTATAGAAACCAGGATCCAGCTCATAAATCTTAAAATATAATGTGCATACACAATAGTAAATAGAAAAACATGTTTTCATTTTTCATTTTCATTTGCATGTTTTGACTGAACAGTTGTTGCATGTTTATCATGTTAAAATGTTTAATAAAACCAGTTGCATTTGCGTTCTCTAGTAGATTTTATTTGTCATTAAATAAACTTACATTATGGCAAATTCCAGTCCTTGGTTCACCCGTGCTCCTAGTATCAGCACAGCATCAGTTGTACGAAATAAGCCGTTCGGTCAGACGGTGCTATCACGCATGCTCAGTATCTGCAGCTCATCTGTTCTCAGTCCGAAAGAAACCGTTTGTGCACTGTTGACTCAAGAACTGTTGACTCGAGAACTGTTGACTCGAGAACTGTTGACTCGAGAACTGTTGACTCGAGAACTGTTGACTCGTGAACTGTTGACTCGTGAACTGTTGACTCGAGAACTGTTGACTCGAGAACTGTTGACTCGAGAACTGTTGACTCGAGAACTGTTGACTCGTGAACTGTTGACTCGAGAACTGTTGACTCGAGAACTGTTGACTCGTGAACTGTTGACTCGTGAACTGTTGACTCGAGAACTGTTGACTCGAGAACTGTTGACTCGAGAACTGTTGACTCGAGAACTGTTGACTCGTGAACTGTTGACTCGTGAACTGTTGACTCGAGAACTGTTGACTCGAGAACTGTTGACTCGAGAACTGTTGACTCGTGAACTGTTGACTCGTGAACTGTTGACTCGAGAACTGTTGACTCGAGAACTGTTGACCGTGAACTGTTGATTTGAGAACTGTTGACTCGAGAACTGTTGACTCGAGAACTGTTGACCGTGAACTGTTGACTCGTGAACTGTTGACTCGAGAACTATTGACTCGAGAACTGTTGACTCGAGAACTGTTGACTCGAGAACTGTTGACCGTGAACTGTTGACCGTGAACTGTTGACTCCTGAACTGTTGACTCCTGAACTGTTGACTCGAGAACTGTTGACTCGAGAACTGTTGACCGTGAACTGTTGACTCGTGAACTGTTGACTCGTGAACTGTTGACTCGAGAACTGTTGACTCGTGAACTGTTGACTCGTGAACTGTTGACTCGAGAACTGTTGACTCGAGAACTGTTGACTCTAGAACTGTTGACTCGAGAACTGTTGACTCGAGAACTGTTGACTCGTGAACTGTTTACTCGTGAACTGTTGACTCGAGAACTGTTGACCGTGAACTGTTGACTCGAGAACTGTTGACTCGAGAACTGTTGACTCGAGAACTGTTGACTCGAGAACTGTTGACTCGAGAACTGTTGACTCGAGAACTGTTGACTCGTGAACTGTTGACTCGAGAACTGTTGACCGTGAACTGTTACTCGAGAACTGTTGACCGTGAACTGTTGACCGTGAACTGTTGACTCCTGAACTGTTGACTCGAGAACTGTTGACTCGAGAACTGTTGACTCGAGAACTGTTGACCGTGAACTGTTGACTCGTGAACTGTTGACTCGTGAACTGTTGACTCGTGAACTGTTGACTCGAGAACTGTTGACTCGAGAACTGTTGACTCTAGAACTGTTGACTCGAGAACTGTTGACTCGAGAACTGTTGACTCGAGAACTGTTGACTCGAGAACTGTTGACTCGAGAACTGTTGACTCGAGAACCGCTGTACCTGTATATTCGATTCAGTCGGATTTGGTGAACTGGTTCGACCGGTTCAGTAAAAAACTGCAAGTTGATGAGTTGATTTATCCGTGTTTTACTATGCTCTCGATCATAGAGATTATAAGATGAATACTTTTTAGGTTGGGTAGAATCTGCGATCTCTGACCCAGTTTGTTGCAATACGCTGTGTTTTCCATTAACTGGCATCCCGAGGTGTCGAAATATTATTGGCTGAACTGGCAGTGGGCGGAGTCACACAGACCAAAACATAAACAGACAGACAACATGAAATGTCAAGTCAAGTCAAGTCCTCAAGTCCTATAGCGCTTTTAAAAATGTAGATTGTTCCAAAGCTGCTTTACAGTGATAATAGGAAATTACAGTAACAGATTGTTTTGGCTTTATGACAGCTCTAGAATAGTTATTTTCTAGATAAAGTTAGTTTTGATTGATTCACTTCCGTCACAACGATCATTAGTTATTAACTTAGGGGCCGCTAACATGACACCGCTCTAACAGAAAACTCTTAAGAGTTCATTCTATAGGTATGCGCGTTTGAATATATATGTGCAGGCATGTAGTCCTTCCCTAAAAAACCAACCCTCAACAAACTACTTGTCTGGCCTTAAAATTTATAATACAGAATTGTATCGCTTTGGCGTAGCCACGCAAACCGGAATTATCACGACAACGATTATCTGTACAGAGGTAAAGGGAAGGAGGCCTTCAAAGGGAGAGACTAGTGACACTTCAGGACTGCGTTGTCGTCGCGTCCAGACGCTGGTCCTTCATCAGATCTGGAGTGTGTGTGAGTGAATGTGTGTGTGTCTGTGTATCCAGACGCAGGTCCTTCATCAGATCTGGATATGGCCTGGATCCGCCGGACTGCAGTAAACCTCGGGATAAACAGAGAGACTAATATTAGCGTAGATGCCATTCTTCTTATGATGTAACGAGTACATCAAGATTTAAGGGAAGTGTTCCCAGTTCCGGCTGACCTAATCTATGCAGCCTAACATTGAATTATAGAAGTCTATAATGTGTGTTGTGAATGCTAGGTCAAAGAGATGTGTTTTTAGTCTAGCTTTGAACTGACAGAGTGTGTCTGCTTCCCGGACAATGGTAGGAAGACTGTTCCAAAGTTTTGGTGCTAAATAGGAAAAGGATCTACCGCCAAAATTAGTCAGAAATTCACTGAATGCTTACAAACAAAAATTAAAGAATTTGCACTGACAATTAAACACAAAAACAGAAAGCATTCTTTTCCCTGGCTCAGTGATGATATCAAACAATTAATGAAAGACATAGACAATGCCCTTAAAAAAGCCATAAAGTCAAAACTATCTTGTGACAGACAAAAATTTGCTTTGTTACGGAATAAAGTGATAAGACAAAGAAAAGCAAAGGCAGACTTCTTTAATACAATTATTAAAAACTGTCATGGAAACTCAAAAGCGATTTGGGAACAGATCAATAAACTAACAGGTAAAACTTCTTCTAGTAATAACTCAATACAACTAAAGAACAATTGTCACAGTATCTGGGTTGTGTTCCCTGGGTTATCACTAGAGGTCCTCGTTTGATAACCCAGGGAACACAACCCAGATACTGTGACATAAAACAGCTGTGTGCAATGATCAGATGAGTGGCAGAATGTAGTTAATCGTGAAGGACACCATGGAAACGAGGACCTCTAGTGATAACCCAGGGAACACAACCCAGATACTGTGACAACAATGGGATGCTTATGCAGGATCCCTCTGCTGTGGCACAGACACTAAACGAGTATTTTGTTGATTCTGTTGATACCATAGCCAAAAGTTTCCTTGTGAAATATAACAACTTACCTGTTATTAGTTCAGATTTGTTAATTGAGCCCCCACTATATCCAAAATTTGTATCCATATCTGATGTGGAAAAGGTAATTACACAGCTTAAGTCTTCAAGAGCAAAAGACGTGTATGGGATGGACACACTCATGCTAAAACAAATAGGTCAGTCAATTTTGGGTCCACTAACGCACATCATTAATGTGTCACTAGATCAAGGGAAATTTCCTGAGTCATGGAAACTTGCTAGTGTCATTCCTATATTTAAAGGTGGTAATTCCCTTCTTTCATCTAATTACCGACCTATTAGTATTTTGCCAACAGTATCCAAAGTCTTTGAAAAACTGGTTGCTAAACAGATCACCAATCATCTCAATTGCAGCTCTTTTCCTTTGCACTCAATGCAGTTTGGTTTTAGGGCTAATCATTCCACAGAGACAGCAACATGTTACTTTCTGGAAAAGGTTAAATCAAATATGGACAAAGGAGGGGTAGTGGGAGCAATCTTTTTAGATCTTCGTAAAGCATTTGATACAGTTAACCATTCAGTTTTACTGCATAAACTTCACATATTTAATTTTTCACCAAAATTCATCAGCCTTAGTAATTCATACCTTTTATTTCGTTCACAAAGTGTAAGAATTGATCAATATAATTCTACCCCCTTACCATTATCAACTGGTGTTCCACAGGGTTCAATTATAGGTCCAATTCTTTTCAGTTTATACATTAATGATTAATGATTTACCATCTTTGTGTAAAAACTGTGACACTTTGATGTATGCAGACGACACTGCCATCTTGGCCTATGGAAAATTCACAGAGGAAGTTGCCTCAAAACTAACAGAGGCCATGTCACTGATCTCAACCTGGTTAGAGCAATCCTGTCTGCAATTGAACATATCCAAAACAGTAGCCATGTTCTTTTCAAAAAATAAGATAAATATAAAACCTGAAATTGTACTATCGGGAGAAAGATTACAAGTCGTCACAGAATATAAATATTTAGGACTACATATAGACTCCAACCTCAACTTCAAAACTCACATAAAAAAAGTTAGCAATAGGATTAAGTTCAGTCTAGCGAACTTCAGATTCATTAGAGATTTCCTTTCAACAGAAGCTGCTAAATTATATTTCTTTTCTATGATTTTATCCCACATAACATATTGTTTAATAAGTTGGTCCAATACTCACTCTACAACAATAAAACCATTAAAAACATTATACAAACAAGCATTAAAAATACTGGATAAAAAAACCATACCACTACCACCACTGTAGTATTCTGAGGAAATATCAGTTACTTACTTGGGATAATCTAATTAAATTCAAAAACATCTGTTTAATTTATAAAATCAGACATGGTCTAGCACCTCCTCCACTATGTGATTTTATACATTTTAGATCTAGTGAGGTTAGGATAACCAGAGGGGCCGTGAGGGAAGACTGCATTATCCCCCGGAGAAAAACAGCTTTTGGTCAGTCTGTTTTCTCCGTGAGAGCAGCGCAGCAATGAAACACAGTGCCTGAAAACATCAGAGAGTCTTTGTCATTCTTTTCATTCAAAAAGAATGCAAAAAAAATGGCTTGTAGAGAGCCAAACTTGTGGGCACTAATGCTTTCTGTGTGCACTTAAACATTATATATTTATTTATTTTTAAATGAATTGTATTTCTTAACCATAATGTGTTGTATGTCATTTTATTTTTGTGATTTTATACCTGTGGTTATCTTTAAGGTTGCCTTTTTTACACCCGGCTGGGGGACTACCGATGAAAATTAGCACTTCTGAGCTAACTCGGGTACATTTACATTGTTTCAATGTCGATTAATGTACACTGTCCCCTTTCAAATAAAGAGAAAATGAAAATGAAAAAAAATGAAAATGAGAGCATATAGCGTAATTTAGATATATTTTTAAGATGGAAAAATGCAGTTTTACAGATACTAGACACGTGGCTTTCAAAAGAAAGGTTGGTATCAAAGAGCACACCCAGGTTCCTAACCGACGACGAAGACTTGACAGAGCAGCCATCAAGTGTTAGACAGTATTCTGGGTTATTACGTGTGGAAGTTTTTTGTCCAATAATTAGAATCTCTGTTTTTTCAGAATTTAGTAGTAGGAAATTACTAGTCATTATATCAGCTATGCATTCCGTTAATTTTGTGAATTGGTAAGTTTCGTTGGGTTTTGAAGAAATATACAGCTGAGTATCATCGGCATAACAGTGAAAGCTAACTCCATGTTTCCTAATGATATCTCCTAATGGTAGCATGTACAGAGTGAACAGCAGCGGTCCTAGTACTGAGCCTTGTGGTACGCCATACTGAACTTGTGATCGATAAGACATCTCTTCATTTACTGCTACAAACTGATAACGGTCAGATAAGTATGATTTAAACCATGCTAGTGCAATTCCACTAATGCCCACATAGTTTTCTAGTCTATTTAAAAGAATGTTGTGGTCAATTGTGTCAAATGCAGCACTAAGATCGAGTAACACTAATAGAGAGATACAACCACGATCGGATGATAAGAGCAAATCATTTGTGACTCTAATGAGAGCGGTCTCAGTACTATGGTACGGTCTAAATCCGGACTGAAAATCCTCGCAGATATCATTTCTTTCTAGAAAGGAACACAGTTGTGAAGATACTGCTTTTTCTAATATCTTTGACAGAAAAGGCAGATTCGAGATCGGCCTGTAATTGACTAATTCTGTAGGATCAAGTTTTTAACAAGCGGTTTAATCATAGACAGCTTAAAACTTTTTTATATGTATCCTAATGACAAAGATGAATTAATGATATTAAGAAGAGAATATATGACCTCTGGAAACATCTCTTTCAGTAGCTTGATTGACGAGTTTAAAAAAATTCTTCATCTCCTATAGTAATGTGTAAATCGAATTTTTCCTCAGGGAGACTACAATGCACTTCCTGATGCGATACTGTGGTAGCCTTGGCTAAATAAAGTTTAGCAGCAGCAACGAGGCAGACAGGGACTCTGATGGAGAGTGTGTGTTTGCAGACTCTGATGGAGAGTGTGTGTTTGCAGACTCTGATGGAGAGTGTGTGTTTGCAGACTCTGATGGAGAGTGTGTGTTTGCAGACTCTGATGGAGAGTGTGTGTTTGCAGACTCTGATGGAGAGTGTGTGTTTGCAGACTCTGATGGAGTGTGTGTGTTTGCAGACTCTGATGGAGAGTGTGTGTTTGCAGACTCTGATGGAGAGTGTGTGTTTGCAGACTCTGATGGAGAGTGTGTGTTTGCAGACTCTGATGGAGAGTGTGTGTTTGCAGACTCTGATGGAGTGTGTGTGTTTGCAGACTCTGATGGAGAGTGTGTGTTTGCAGACTCTGATGGAGAGTGTGTGTTTGCAGACTCTGATGGAGAGTGTGTGTTTGCAGACTCTGATGGAGAGTGTGTGTTTGCAGACACTGATGGAGAGTGTGTGTTTGCAGACTCTGATGGAGTGTGTGTGTTTGCAGACACTGATGGAGAGTGTGTGTTTGCAGACTCTGATGGAGAGTGTGTGTGTTTGCAGACTCTGATGGAGAGTGTGTGTTTGCAGACTCTGATGGAGAGTGTGTGTTTGCAGACTCTGATGGAGAGTGTGTGTTTGCAGACTCTGATGGAAAGTGTGTGTGTTTGCAGACTCTGATGGAGAGTATGTGTTTGCAGACTCTGATGGAAAGTGTGTGTTTGCAGACTCTGATGGAGAGTGTGTGTTTGCAGACTCTGATGGAGAGTGTGTGTTTGCAGACTCTGATGGAAAGTGTGTGTGTTTGCAGACTCTGATGGAGAGTATGTGTTTGCAGACTCTGATGGAAAGTGTGTGTGTTTGCAGACTCTGATGGAGAGTGTGTGTTTGCAGACTCTGATGGAGAGTGTGTGTTTGCAGACTCTGATGGAGAGTGTGTGTTTGCAGACTCTGATGGAGAGTGTGTGTTTGCAGACTCTGATGGAGAGTGTGTGTGTTTGCAGACTCTGATGGAGAGTGTGTGTTTGTAGACTCTGATGGAGAGTGTGTGTTTGCAGACTCTGATGGAGAGTGTGTGTTTGCAGACTCTGATGGAGAGTGTGTGTTTGCAGACTGATGGAGAGTGTGTGTTTGCAGACTCTGATGGAGAGTGTGTGTTTGCAGACTCTGATGGAGAGTGTGTGTTTGCAGACTGATGGAGAGTGTGTGTTTGCAGACTCTGATGGAGAGTGTGTGTTTGCAGACTCTGATAGAGAGTGTGTGTGTTTGCAGACTCTGATGGAGAGTGTGTGTGTTTGCAGACTCTGATGGAGAGTGTGTGTTTGTAGACTCTGATGGAGAGTGTGTGTTTGCAGACTCTGATGGAGAGTGTGTGTTTGCAGACTCTGATGGAGAGTGTGTGTTTGCAGACTGATGGAGAGTGTGTGTTTGCAGACTCTGATGGAGAGTGTGTGTTTGCAGACTCTGATGGAGAGTGTGTGTTTGCAGACTGATGGAGAGTGTGTGTTTGCAGACTCTGATGGAGAGTGTGTGTTTGCAGACTCTGATGGAGAGTGTGTGTTTGCAGACTCTGATGGAGAGTGTGTGTGTTTGCAGACTCTGATGGAAAGTGTGTGTGTTTGCAGACTCTGATGGAAAGTGTGTGTGTTTGCAGACACTGATGGAGAGTGTGTGTGTTTGCAGACTCTGATGGAGAGTGTGTGTTTGCAGACTCTGATGGAGAGTGTGTGTGTTTGTAGACTCTGATGGAGAGTGTGTGTTTGCAGACTCTGATGGAGAGTGTGTGTTTGCAGACTCTGATGGAGAGTGTGTGTTTGCAGACTGATGGAGAGTGTGTGTGTGTTTGCAGACTCTGATGGAAAGTGTGTGTGTTTGCAGACTCTGATGGAAAGTGTGTGTGTTTGCAGACACTGATGGAGAGTGTGTGTTTGCAGACTCTGATGGAGAGTGTGTGTTTGCAGACTCTGATGGAGAGTGTGTGTTTGCAGACTCTGATGGAGAGTGTGTGTTTGCAGACTCTGATGGAGAGTGTGTGTTTGCAGACTCTGATGGAGTGTGTGTGTTTGCAGACTCTGATGAAGAGTGTGTGTGTTTGCAGACTCTGATGGAGAGTGTGTGTGTTTGCAGACTCTGATGGAGAGTGTGTGTGTTTGCAGACTCTGATGGAGAGTGTGTGTTTGCAGACTCTGATAGAGAGTGTGTGTGTTTGCAGACTCTGATGGAGAGTGTGTGTGTTTGCAGACTCTGATGGAGAGTGTGTGTTTGTAGACTCTGATGGAGAGTGTGTGTTTGCAGACTCTGATGGAGAGTGTGTGTTTGCAGACTCTGATGGAGAGTGTGTGTTTGCAGACTGATGGAGAGTGTGTGTTTGCAGACTCTGATGGAGAGTGTGTGTTTGCAGACTCTGATGGAGAGTGTGTGTTTGCAGACCTGATGGAGAGTGTGTGTTTGCAGACTCTGATGGAGAGTGTGTGTTTGCAGACTCTGATGGAGAGTGTGTGTTTGCAGACTCTGATGGAGAGTGTGTGTGTTTGCAGACTCTGATGGAGAGTGTGTGTGTTTGCAGACTCTGATGGAGAGTGTGTGTGTTTGCAGACACTGATGGAGAGTGTGTGTGTTTGCAGACTCTGATGGAGAGTGTGTGTTTGCAGACTCTGATGGAGAGTGTGTGTGTTTGCAGACTCTGATGGAGAGTGTGTGTTTGCAGACTCTGATGGAGAGTGTGTGTTTGCAGACTCTGATGGAGAGTGTGTGTTTGCAGACTCTGATGGAGAGTGTGTGTGTTTGCAGACTCTGATGGAGAGTGTGTGTGTTTGCAGACTCTGATGGAGAGTGTGTGTGTTTGCAGACTCTGATGGAGAGTGTGTGTTTGCAGACTCTGATGAGAGTGTGTGTGTTTGCAGACTCTGATGGAGAGTGTGTGTGTTTGCAGACTCTGATGGAGAGTGTGTGTTTGCAGACTCTGATGGAGAGTGTGTGTTTGCAGACTCTGATGAGAGTGTGTGTGTTTGCAGACTCTGATGGAGAGTGTGTGTGTTTGCAGACTCTGATGGAGAGTGTGTGTGTTTGCAGACTCTGATGGAGAGTGTGTGTGTTTGCAGACTCTGATGGAGTGTGTGTGTTTGCAGACTCTGATGAGAGTGTGTGTGTTTGCAGACTCTGATGGAGAGTGTGTGTGTTTGCAGACTCTGATGGAGAGTGTGTGTGTTTGCAGACTCTGATGGAGAGTGTGTGTGTTTGCAGACTCTGATGGAGAGTGTGTGTTTGCAGACTCTGATGGAGAGTGTGTGTGTTTGCAGACTCTGATGGAGAGTGTGTGTGTTT